>LPNX010198874.1:33686-46824 GCA_001517045.1 Pseudotsuga menziesii | reverse complement strand
CTTCCCTCATCTCCTCCATCAGAGTAAGATTTCCCAACGCTCCAGCTGCATATTCCTGCACAAGATCACACTTTGAACACAGTAGGCCCACCAGATTTGCCACAACCCTCGGATGGGTTCCTATCGCTGCAATATTATTAGGGCTTATGGACAGATTATACAAGGCACCTGCTGCGTTTTGATGAACTAAAGTCGACACAGAGTCCAGAAGCTTTATCAATCTTTCAAAAGTGCAAGCTATAGAAGCTATCATCTTCCTGCTTCGCCCATTATATGAAAGACTCATGATGGCGCTCGCTGCTTTCTCTTGAACAAGAGGAGAATCCGAGAGTAGCAAATCCGAGAACCTCTGCGGGAGTCCATAGATGGAAGCAATTCTGATTCTGTTGGCCATGCTGCTTGTTGACAGATTCCAAAGCAAACTCGAAGCACTGGAATGTGCAGCAAACGATTCATGGAACAGCAACGCTGCAACTTCCTCCACAGATCTGTGCTCCTTCAATATTTTTTTTCTGTTAACTGGGTTGAAAGATAGGCTCTCCAGGATCTTCACTGCATTTTCTCTAACGCTCCATGAATCCTGATATTCAACAAGTGTTGCGAGCCTTTGAATGGTGATGTGATTCGAAGCTATTCTCACCTCGTTTTCCTCAGGCATGGAGAGCATATAAAGCGCCTATGTGGCCTTCTCGAGCACGGTGGTCGATCCAGATTTCAATAAGCGGATCACCCTCGATATTACACCTTCGGAGGCAGCAAGATCTAGCAGAGACTCTGAGAATCCCAGCATTAATAGATCCAGGCCTCTTATCTGCTGTATTTCTGAATGAGAGTCCAGCATTGATACAGAGAATCCGATTGCCATCGGGGAATTTAAATACTCAACTCTTTTGAAAGCCTGGATCCGCTGTGCCATCAACGATTTATGATAACAATTATCAAAGCTCTCGATCAAATTACATAAGCGCTCTAATAATCCTGCCGTGGACAATACTTTCGTTTTGATATTTTTGTCCGTGCAAAGATTTTGCAAGAGCGCTGCTGCAAAGAATTCGATTACTGGCCGAGACGAAGAAGATTTACATAACAAAACTAACCTTTCTAATAAAACTTCACCATTGATATTCATAGTACCGTTGGCTATTTTACAACGATATTCTTCATATATAGAAAATTCCCATAAAATCCCCAGTGTATTTGCTTGTACCTCAATGCTGGATGGGCTGCAAAGAAGAAGCTTTAACAGAGCAGCCATTGTACCTGGTTGCCAAGCTTTTTTAACATCGATTCCGTTGTTATTTCTCATCATTGCACGCATCAAAGCTACTGCTTCGAACATAACATGATCTCCACCAGACGAAGCTATAATAGATCCCAGCAGCTCCACGGCACTCGGATCATTAATACTGGTGATCCTTTTTTTCATATCCTCATTATAAACTGCTACAATTGTCCCAAGATATTTCAATGCCTGCATCTGAACACACTGTGAATTTGATGAACTTAGAAGACTAATCAAAGCTTCCAAGCCCCCTGCTCTACAGAAGTGTTCCATCTCCTCTTTTCCCCATTTGTCAATATCATCTCTGCAAACTGTTTTAGCTCTCAACTTAGCAACGGCTTTTAGAATTCTCTTTGGACAAGGTCCATGTACTAGTTCTCTATCCTTATAATCTTGTTCCAGCTCGTTCAAGCATTCCCATATATTCATCAAGTCCCCTTGAAGAACATTTCTATAATTTCTTGCCGTGGGTACCTGCATTGGATTGTGGAAAGTGGAGACACCCTTGTTGCAGCAATATGCATTGTACAGAGTCACTGCATGCTTTATCCTGCTTCTTGATTCTGCCAACCTGAGGTTCAAGTCTCGAGGACTCTGCTTGATTAGAATGGACACTGCATTATTAACAGAAATCATGTATTCATCCAGACTATCTCGGGCTTCTTCCAGAGCCTTGCACATGAGCTTTAAGACTCTGTAGAAGTTACGATCATGGTGATGAGCTTTGTATCCAGGTTTGGGTGACAAGATTGCATATCAAAAATTCATTTTCTCTGCTACAACAGCAAAGTAAGCTCTTGCAACTGGCGACAAGAAAAACAAGGCCTGGAAGAAAATCCAGAGACAGACTATGAAATTTGTAGTAGCTCCTGTCTGGCGTGGTGGCCGCTAGAATCATCTGGGACATGAAATTTAACTTTAAATTGAATAATTATGCGAGAGACGATCCTGGTTTCGCTAAGCTTCCCAGTGTTCTGCTAGACCGGCTGCATATACCACGCCGATCGTTGACCCTGCCGGTTTTCCAAGAATAACAAGAATAACAGATGGCAATGGGATACACTTTTCATTTTTTTAATTCTATTATTATGACATCATCCTGCCACATGTCAACTCAAATCCAGATACCAAATCCCAATGTTGACATCATCTCCTCTCTACCAATCAGCTCTTTAGAAAAATAGCATTTTAACAAAATTAAAAAAGATATTTTGCAAACCCCAAAGTATGACTTAGGAAAACAGGTTTTAATTCTTTATATGTGCCTCAAAAGACACCAAGTAATACCCAAAGTCAATGCAGTTTGACTTTGATCGATTACAATATACCTGGTGAGGCAGGTATAATAACTCAAAATTTTTGTATATACGTCTGTGGAATTAGTATTTAAGTTAAGGTGATCATTTTCAAATATTATTTATTTAAATCAAGATGGTTATAACCAATTAAATTATGTTTAAAAAAATATAAAAATAATTTAATCTTTTTAATCCAAATTTCGAATGGCCATTTCATTCATTGACTACATTATTTCATTTGAATTATTCAAATTTTTTAAGTGGTGTTTGAATTATTCAAATTTTTAAAGTGGTGATTGTTGATAGGTAAAGGACTTTAGTTACAAGGGTATATATTCATCAACATTTTTTAGATGAAACGTTTTAAAAAAAACTGCATTTTAATTAATTAGTAATAAATTAATTATATATATTTTATCATACATGTGTTAAATAAAATAATACATTTTCAATTAAATTTATGATTATGAAAGAAATTAGCGGCATTATAAAGTCTAAAAGGTTAAATAAAAAAAAATAGGAGAGGGACTCTATAAAGTTCGAAAAAAAATAAATGAAAACAAAGAAGGGATGACTTTTAGTAGATACATATAATCCTAGCATTCCAAATCTATAAGAGACTTTTACAAAGAGAAAAAGCTCAAAAGATAATTTGGGTATTAGAAAATTAACAATGGGGAATGGAAATTAGACAGGTTAGGAACTCATATTGGGGATTCAAGTTTTGAGTAAGTTGAAATGGAGAAGCAGGAAAACCGACATGTTTTTCCTAGGAAAAAATTTCATTTATTGAATTAAGACATTGATTGCAATCTAACAGTTGAAGTATTTGGGATTTCATGTATGATTAAAACATTTTAAACCAATGTGAAATAATTCAATAAGCTCGTATCAATGATGGTATCAAATATAATTATTAAAATGACATTGGTACAGAAAAATACTAATGCGACTATGTTCCCTTCTAATTTAACTATGATCACAAGAATCGACATGAGTCAAAGTGAGAACGGATTGAATTAAACTTTGGTGTAAGAAGATCAATGTGGTGACTCTTGATTTGATGCAGTGTGGAATAAATAAGGTTTTCCACTAGTTTTCCTAACCGATAGTGATTAAGGGAGATCATAAGGTATGTTAACCCAAAAAATCCCTCACTCAGCTCTACATGGCCTACACCACCCAAGGACACCCACACATGACCCTCATTTGACCCCATTTGACCCCCACACCCTCAAAAAGGCTTTAAAATGTGCAAAAGGGCTTAAAAACCCCTAAAAAGAGCCAAAATAACTCTCATAGGGGCTAAAACATCCAAAAAGGGGCTAAAACCCCTCAAAGGAGCTTAAGACCCCCAAAAGAGCTAAATATTGAGTGAAAGGGGCTTTACAACCAGGGGCTTAAAACCCTAAAAGTCTTGAGAAAAGGTATAAATCGAGGGGTGGGGATCACTCTCAATTCATTCCTCCCTTGCATATTGTTATGTTTCCCAAGTGGATGCCTTGAGACCATTTTCCTCTCAAGCCACCTACACTCCCTCTCCTCCATTCCTCCATTGAGCCATAGCTCCCCCATTCTCAAGAGAGGTGCTTTTCCAAGCTAGGGCATGGTGGCCCATTTCCACCAAAAGAAGGTATAATGTTTGTTTCATTTTGTTTGTTTTAGTATTTTCTAACTTATCTTTGTTTGTAGGTATTTTGGTTCTAACAGTTTTATGTGGGGCCTTGGAGTTTAAACCCTAACCATATGTGCAGAGGGGTTTCGTTTTCCTTTGATTTCTATTATGTATTTCAGTTCTGTTTGTTTTTCTTTGCATCCACCACAAGGAACCTATCCTTCCGTCCTGTAGACGTAAGGTAGCCATTCCTACCCTATAGTAAGGGAGAAATCCCTGCTACAGAACTCGTGACCATACCAGCTCGATCCCACTGGATCCTTGGGTTTTGTTTAATATACTTTGCTTATTTAGGTTGATTTATATTTATATTTCATTTTTGTTATTGTCTTGGCCACAGTACCGGTTACTGTTGGTCGTTCTGTGAGTTGAAAATCACTCAACTGTGCAAAAATGGCCGAACCGAATTTCTAAAAATTCATCTGTGTTCGGGCTCGTTTTCTGCCCAAACAGTTGATCGATTTGTGAATCTGCCCATTATAGGACTAAAAGGGCCCATTTCCGAAGTGGGCTTTCAACTGTTTGAGGTAATTCCTCACGGTTTGATCACAATCCATTTCGCAAAAACAGGTCCTTTACAGGTGTGCGACCCATTTTTGGGCTTCACTGTTTGCTTCTATTGGGACTGTCAGTGTGGCTCAGCTGCCTCTGTCCATCCAAACTTGTTTATTTCTATTTCTATTTATGTTTATGCCCATTTCATTTACAAAACAAAGATTAATTAAATCAAAGTGTAAATCAATACTTAATGGGTTAATGAATATAGTCTGATTAAAACATACTTAAAATCAACATCTTTCCTAACCCTTCCTCCTCTACCCAGTCATCACCTTTTGGGGTATTCTAGGATAAGACGAAGAGCAAAGCTCGTATAGTAATAGGCACTTCACCTAATATTTTTCGAAGCCATTAAAAATGGGTGACTTGGAAGGTAGAGGGGGTAGAGAAGGAGGGCTTCTCACAACGCTCAGCGTCCTCCCTGTTGACCAACCTTGTATCTGGAGGGTGACTTGTGGATCTACAGATGGGCTTAGTCCCATTGTGTTAAGAGCCCAACACCTTCTCTTGGTTGAAGAGAAATATAGGTGTAAGGTAGTCACCTAGTTAGGCTATCACGATTCAGGATTACAAATGGTACATGTCTAAAAAAATTTATGATTGTTATTTACTGCTTTAATTCACAATGTTATGAACTTTGTGGAATATTCATAAACCATTTAAGCAGCCACCAGATATAACAGAAAAACAAAGGGCATACACACCATAACATATAAATCAACCCAACTCAGTTCATGACATTGAGTGAGCCAGTAAAATTTACAATTTACACTAAGTTAAAAATATGCAGTCTTTGAGGACATAAGTCCCTGACTGCCTTAACCATGGGAAGTACTTGGGCTCAGCACATAAAATCATTGTGAGGAGTACCACGGGAACCCAAAAGTAGCTGGCCACTAAGAGGAATTGCCAAGCGAAACGGGCAACGACCCCCACTGATTGAGTAGCACTCCCGTGAGGAAAAAACCAAGCACTTTCTTCTGGCAGTCTTGGTGGCCAAGTGACCACCTACAGCTAATTGGAAGCCATTGAAACAGGGGTCCAAAAATCATTACCACCAGTTTGACATACAAATTTGACACGATTGATCCCTCACGCTCTTCCTCATGCCTAAGAGGTGAACCACCACAGTTCGAGTCATTAAACCGACATCGTCGAGACCATTCTCAACGACCTCCCACACCATTAGAAGGCCACACAACCTCTGATTCAGATTCAAAACCATATCAGTTTGAACCAGATTTGCACACTGCACCATCAAGCCCCATGGTTGGTGCAAACCCGGATCCATTTTCCAGCATAGCAATTGCTAGTGGACCCATGTCCACACCACAAACTATCACAAAAAAACCCTGCAGGTGGCCCCAGCGCGGTTATGCAAACCGTCATAAGTCAGCTGCCACCACCCATATTGACCAGTCAAGCTATCCCACCTACAACACATGGGGGCAGTGGCCCTTCCACCTACACTGCCCCTCCTGTCATACTACACTATCCCTCCCACCACACTTGGGGGCACTGGCCCATCCACAATGGTGCCACAAGTACCCCCAGCTATGCAGGTGCATTATGCACCTGCAAATCCCACCACCATGGCTGCCCCATCTCACATCAACCTGGGGTCAAACCTTCCTTTCATGGAACGTCTCAACTTTCCTGATTTGGCTCGGTTAACAAATGACCCTATCCGCCATCAAACCTTTTGGTCTCCCATGCCAACCAAACTTCCCTCAAACATTCCCAAGTTTGAAGGGAAGGCAGGAGAATGCCCCCAAAACCACATCATGACGTTTAATCTATGGTGCTCATCAAACAACATTGTAGATGATTCGATCAGGCTAAGACTATTCCAATGCACCCTCATAGGTGTTGCAACCAAGTGGTACATTGAGCTATCACAAGACAAGTACCCAGATTTCAACTCCCTAGCTTTCATGTTCTTGCAATATTTCCAACTCCCCATAATATATGACGAAGGGGTGGAGATCTTGTTATCTTGCCGCCAAACTACTGTGACCCACATAACCGACCACACCCATGAGTGGCGGCGACGTCGTAGTTTGTGTAATATCCAACTTGATGACAGGATCTTTCTGGATTGGTTCCTTAAAACCTTGCTCCCACCTATAGCAAAGGACGTCGCATCCGAATGTCCCCAATCCGAAGAGGAGGCCATCTTGAAAGCCCAATAGTTTGATCTGATCTATGCACAATCTAGATACCTTTACACCGTCATTCCAGAAGCTCCCCATGTGGGCACTTCCTACCGGGATGCACCGGGGGCATCCCATGATGCAAATGGAATCATAGGTTCTATCTCTCACCAACCACAACACCGTCCGACACCACCTACAATACCAGCACAAACAAGCAACACTACTAGTGTTTCCTACCAAAACCAAACTTTGGACTATGTAAGAATGATGTCCCAGTTCGAAGCCACAACTTCTTACGCACAACCTGCGCCACCGCAGCAGGCCCAGGCATTGGCTTGGCCAACATAGCAATACGCGGGACAAATTCCCACATTTGTGGCACTGACACCCACCTAAATCTACTATGCACCACTGGTGCAAGCTGTTCAAGCCCCCACCCCTGCTCCACTTGCTCCATTGGGACAAGTGTTTGCACAACAAAACCATCCCAACCAACCAACCCCCAATAACCAACAAGGGCAAGCCAGGAACAACCAACCTCAGAACTAAGGAAACAATCAACTGCAAGGAGGCAGTCAACAACCAAATCCTCCCAACAATGTCGCGGCAAACCGTCCAGCCCAAAATCTTCCACAACCAAATGCATCGAGACGCAACGCCCCGTTGCATACAAACCAACCATGCACACTCTGTGAGGTTTATGGGCACTACACATTCAAGTGTCCCTTCATGGGTCGTGCTAAGCAGGCCATTAGCAACGAGGTTCAACATGCCACCAACACAACGAACCAAGCCCAACCCAACCCGACACCACAAGGACCTCCTCCTATGGTGCTCCAAAACCCATTACCAGTCCAAGGATTGGTGGCAATCACACCCCTTCCCCAAATCAATCCTAATGCTCTGGGGGCACCTCCCATGACAGAAACAAGTGTCCACCACCTGCTAGCTATGACAACTGAAGAGGTCAATCTACAAACCAGATGGAATCAGTACGGAACCAACACCGAACCCTCTAACACATCAGCGACATCTATGTCTAAAATAGTCAATGCACCTCTTCAGTTACCCCCTTTCCTGTGCCCCCCCATACATCGGGTTGCCAATAACGCCATGGCTAGAGTGCCTGTCAGCTATAGCATCGTGGATGATTTGGCCCAAACACCTAGCACCATGTCCACTCTTGAGGTACTCAAAACTTGCCCAATGTAGCGGAAAGCCCTACTAGCCGCCCTTGGGACCGTAGACCCCTCTGACTCCAATTTGATCACATTCAACATAGAGAATGGAGAACCACGAATGCCATCAACCATTGCCTTTCAAATCCCGGTGTCTATCTGGAATTTGGTTATGCACCGGTGCATAGTGGATGAGGGGTAATCTACATGCGTTATGTCTACCCTAGTCTAGAAGAAACTTAGATCCCCAATTCTGCAACCATCCTCCATAACTATGCGGGGTTATGATGGCCATCCCACTAAAGCCCAAGTAATCCTCCTCCATGTCCCCATCACATTATCCAGGAAGACAGTTCTGATTGACATAGAGGTTGTCAACGTTCAATTGGACTATAACCTTCTCCTTGGAAGAATTTATATGTATGCCATGAGAGGTGTCGCATCAACTGTCTTCCATCTCATGATGTTCCCCCACGAAGGAAAAATCATGACGATTGACCAACTGACTTATCACGATCCGTAAGGGCTAACGACACCTGCTAACATTATCCCTATGATTAACACCATTGATCCGCAAGGGCTGACCACACACGCCAATGTTATCCCCGCTGTTAACACCATGGTTGAAAACATACCAACCTCCCCATTGTTGAATGTGAGCCCTGGGTTGTTTGCCGATACCACCATGACAGCTCCTTTCCCCTTAGTGTCACCACCACCGACATCAAATGAGACTGCGGACTTGTGCATGCTCTCATCCAGCACCATTGTACCCAAACAACAACTGTAACCACAACATCGTCCGTAGCCGCAACATCATCTGCAGATGCAGCATTATGCGTAGCCGCAACAAAAACTATCAAGGAGTTATCTGGGATCCTCTCCAGTCCATACAATTCCCTTCCTCTTTTCCCCACCTGGTGTCATGAGGAAGCCAGTAATGGCCACCCTAAACCTACCCAAATTTACATTGGGAATTCCCGTGTGATAACTTGATCAACCAGCTCAACCACCAATGCACCAGGTAGTCTTAACCCCCATGCAACCCATTGTGGTCGAGTCTCACCCTCCACGTGGCTCACAAAAACCAACCACCGCACCCGCACCGCCCCACCCAAAAAGGGCCAATGGCAAGAATGCAAAAACTACCACTGAACCTCGACAGATCCCTCCTTGCGCCGTCTGCGAAGTATAGGGCCGTCCAACTCAGAATTGCCCTAAGATTCCTATAATCTGTGCACATTTAGACACCATGGACACAACCAAAAACCTCCCCGTGGTTGAGCTTCCAAGCGCACCAACAGTGAGAAACAAGTCATTGAGAACAAACCATGCTTGCACCCTTTGCAGACTGTATCGACACTATTCTCACCACTGCTAAGACTTGCCCGAGTTTTGAATGGCTTTAGCCGACCTCCGTCAACATTCCCTTGAATCTGAGATCACCCTGATCGAAGAAGTTCACCCCCACCTCCTTCTTTGGACACCATGTTCATTTACATGATGTCCAGTTCTACTGACCCTCTTGTCTCCACTATCAATGACGGTCCATCAGACCTATCTCTTCGTTTATTCCACAATGATGAGGAGGTACTTGAAGCCTTAACCTCCCTAGAATACCCATGGGACGACATGCACCATCGCTCATTCTTCCTCCCTGAAGAACTTGTGTCGCAATCAGATCAGTTTTCCATGGAAACCAAAGATTTCATTCATGGGAAAGTCGACTAGTTCAAAAACCCCATTCTAGCACCAGACGCCTTCGAAGAAGGGAACATGGCCAACATCTCACTAACCATCAAAATCAACATCTCAACCAATCCTAAGGTTGTTGAAGAAATCATGCTGGGGGAATCCTGCTCCCCGGAAGAAGTCGCTGCCTACAAAGCTCTCTTCCAAGAATTCCATGACATCTTTTCTTGGTCTTACACTGAAATGCCTGGGTTGGATCCATCCATCATGGAACACTACATCAACACATGGCTCGATGTGGCCCCTGTACGCCAAAAGCAACGGCTCATCCATCCTTCCAAAGCGGCCGCGGTCAAAGCCGAGATAGAGAAGCTGCACACAACCTGTTTCATTTACCCCATTTCATACACCACTTAGGTTTCTAATCCTGTTCCCATCAATAAAAAATAGGGTACCATCCACGTTTGCATAGACTTCCACGATCTAAATTGGGTGTGTCCCAAAGACAACCTCCCAACACCCTTCATCGATCATATTATCGATGCATGTGCTGGACATGAGGTTTTTTCCTTCATGGACGGATTTTCCGGATATAACCAAATTCATATTCGAAAAGAATATCGTTAAAAGACTTCATTCACAACCCCGTGGGGCACATTCGCCTATTGAGTAATGCCCTTTGGTCTGAAGAATGTTGGAGCCACCTTCCAGCGTGCCATGACACACTGCTTCTGTGACCTCATCCACATCATGTTGGTCTATGTTGACAACCTCATTGTGTAGTCACGGAAGCAAGCACAACACATAGACGACTTGCGGAAAACCTTCCTGCTATGTCGTAAGTATAGGATCCGTTTGAACCCTTTCAAGTGTGTTTTCTGTGTCCCAACGGGCCATCTCCTAGGTTTCATCGTGTCACACAAAGGAATGACCGCTGATCCCCTGGAAATCCAAACCACTTTCCCTCTAACGTCACCTCTTTAAGTGACGTGCAGTTCATCTTGTAATATAGTCTTCTCCCTTTTTGTTTTACAACATTTTTACCACAAATCAGAAACCCCCCATTTAGGGGCACCACCATTAGCTGCTGGTTCAGAGTCACCCGGAGCTTGTTCGAGACACCCCTCACACCACCGGGCTCAAATTTCTATCTTCTAATGGGACCATCGTCTCATGTTTAATAAGTAATTTTCAGGGCCACGTCCTGAGAGTTACCATGGTTCACATACCACATCGTGATACAAGTGTCTCCAGACCTGTACTTGTGTCACACTTGCCTTCTGCCACTCATGCGAGTTCTCAGGCCACCGCAAGTAAGGAACATCATTTTTATTTTAACACATAACTGTCTACTCCATCCACCGCACCTTATGCGGGTCCCCAGGCCACTACCTGGAGTACAGATCATTTCTTTTGCATGCATTTGGCATATAACTGCCTCCGAACTTGCACTCACATCACATGTAGTCAAGTCCTTCCACCACAATTCACACACGACTCTCCTGACCTCTATCTAAGAGTCATTTCGATTTGCATGCCTCTGCCGCATCGACTCACATTCCTTTGCCACGATCTATCCTGTGCATGTATTGCTATGTTTAAGAGCCACCTGCTCCGTCCATACTGCGCAGATGACCTTTGGACCACTGTCCACCGTCCCAACATGGGGCACCTCCTGTGCCACAGCAATCAGCTGACCATACTAGATTTTCTTTTAAGCTCTTTTCTGACTCCTAAACTAATGAAAATATGGTCGAGTGCAACTGCTTCCTTTCCCACTCGTTAAAGTATAGGAAAGGGCGTCTACATCGTCTCATTTATCTCCTTTAACGGACTATGTAGACCATCAAATGAAAAGGACCACCTTGCACATCCAAGCCAAGACCTTTCCCCTCTGCATACTTTTATGATTTCTCAGGAAGAGTGGCCGAACTTTACAAAAAAGCTCACCATGGGTTGTCGTTAAGCTCTTTTCCAGCCTTCTCATCAAGAAAATATTACCGAGAAAACTTGGTTTCATTCATGCTTGTAAAAGTATCTGAATGATCGTTCAGTCAGTATAGGTTTAACCTTTTATGGACTGACTAGAGTACCAATGGTAAAGAAGTCTCCCATCCCCTAAAAGGATGGGAGAGCTCTCCTGTGTATACTTTTATCCTTTTTCAGGCACATGAGACCACCAACGAAAAAGAGCCCCCACTGGAGTCTTCTTCGTGCTTTCAGACTCTCTAAAATTGAAAGCACCATCGAGCATTTACTTTCTCGGGCTCACCAAAAATCCACGAGATCGTACCACAACTGTGTCTTTAGACACCACCCCACAGATAACAGTTTGGCAGCATTCCCACTTTGGTTCGCCTTTGTTCAGAGTACTCTGCAATGTGTCTTCCTTGGATCCCATCAATATCAAAAGTGTCTACCTCCCCCAAGTATTTCCCATCTGCAGTGACATTCCTAGTATTACAGCTATGATCCCTTTCCCATGAGTCAGTTTCATTTGCTTCGTGGTCCGCCCTGCCGTCATACTCTGAACAAAGGAAGTTTGAGTCTACTACACTCCCTCTTCCCTTGTTCAACTCCTTCCCTCCCCCCCCAACCCCCAATTCAGTGGGTTAGTCCGTAGATTGTCTCACATCTTTTAGTTATCTCCCTTGCGCTTCTGGTCAAGAAAACACCATTGCCTTGACCAAGGGCAGGTCTCCCTCTGTCGATGACAACACATGTATTTTAGAGGATAGATCCAGAGGTCCCTGTATCCTGGTTTCATTAACCTCATGGATGAGTTCCTTGGATCACTTGAGAGGAGTCCTTAATGCCTCTCGGGATGGTTGTTTCTCACGTGCTCCACACCAGCTACATCATCGCACCATTGAGATTCATACAAGGTATTGGTTCGTGAAGTATTTGGTTGAATACCCTAGATGTCACCTGACTCTAGCACACTGATAAGTCTATTTGAGGGACCTCAACAGGTTCATGTCCCTTGTGATTTCTAGGTTACGTTGGAGACAGTGTTCAGAAGCCCCAACAGTGCTTCTATATAGATTTATGATTGATGCAACATATTTGTACCACAGATACTTTGACTCTCCATCAGTGAGTCCATACAATTATGTACCATTCCAGATCCAGTAGGCCATCAGTCATGAAGATATAGCATTCCATGAGAATTCCATGGGTCCAATGTAGTAGTTCTTCAGATCAGTATTGTATTCAGCCTCTCATTGAAGAAACCATTATTGTAACAACAGTTGTACATGATTAACTCTTGTATTATAGATCTTAGATCACATTATTCA
>LPNX010198874.1:19033-31558 GCA_001517045.1 Pseudotsuga menziesii | reverse complement strand
ATCAATTTCTTTGTTTCTCAATAAATTTCTTTATAAAATTTAGGTAGTAATTAACCAAGTGAGGTGCGAAAATTATTTTTCAATTAATAATAATTCATCACTGAGACAAATTAATGAACATGATAGGCCACGGATCATTTTTGAAGCCACTTGAACTTAAAAATAAATTTAAAAAATAAAATTAAATCATTAATTGAACAAACAAATTATTATTTTTAAATATAAAACAATCTAAAAATATTATAATTAATGCAACAATGTACCATTTTACTAAGCTCATTTAAATTTCAATAAGATGCATTTAAAATAAAAGTTGTTGAGGTAAATAAATAAAAATAGTCTCTAAATATTATAATAATAAATTGAACCAATAAATCAATATAAAATTCACAAAACTATTTAATCCAATAATTTGTTAAAATTTCAAAAGTTGTTTATGACTATCAATTACACAAAAATAAAAATAGTCAATAAATTGAATAAATTGAAAACATAGAGAAATGAAGTATAAAATTTTTAAGTGTTCATATAAATTTTGATATAATTTGATAATATATGATATTTGGTATTTTACTTTAATAATGATTTTGAATTCAATATGATTTATTTTAACTCAAAAAACCTATTACTAATATTATTATGAAATTTTCATAAACACAATTTTGTATATATTTTAGTTTTTAATCACTTTGGTTGTACACTTTGTAATACTTACTCAAACTATTCCATCATAAATTATAAACACACCTAATTTCATACATTTAAATATGTAATTCTTAAAACTATTTTTTTTAAATTTATAACAAAAAAAATCAAAATTATATATATAATTTACTCAATTTTTTTTTTATATTATTTCTTTTTTTCTCTAATAACTTTGTTTTACTCTTATCATACTCGTTAAAATAATATTAATTTCCCTATTTTCTCTAATAAATTTATGATACTTGCTTAAAAATATTTCATATAAAATGAATTATAATTTTAAATATTAATTTTTAAATATAAATATAAATAATATTTATTCTATAATATCAAAAAATTAAAATTAGTCTACATTATTTTCTTAATTTTGAAAATTAAAATTAAATTTTTTTTTTTTTATCATAATAAATAATTATATTATTAAAAAATATCTCTTTCAAATGTTAAAGTTGATAACATACTAATTTACATTAAATGTGCACTTTCATATAAAAATCTCTTCATTTATATAAATAGAACTTAAAAAACACAAAATAAAACTTAAAAAACACAAAAGAATTAAAATTATAAAAATGCAGCTCATAATCACAAGTTAAATTAAAAAACACAAAAGAATTAAAATTATAAAAATGCAGCTCATAATCAAGTTAAATGAGTGTTATTTAAATTCAAATGTCAAAGTAAAATGAATCTAGGTAACTAACTTTTTTAAGGAGATTAAAAATATGAAACTATGTTTCTCTTTGTGATATAAATCATAACAGTTTTGGACAATTAAATCTTTTATAGTAGAAAAAACAAAATCATAAAAAGCTAGAATATCCTCAGAGGTGGGTTGAATTAATTTAAATTCAGTGAAAATCAGTTGGACCATTCGACCCTAATTATAATTCCAATCCAAGGGTTAACTGCCATATAGAAGGGTTGAATTTTAAATTTCTCTCAAACGACTAGAGATCTTAGAGGGAATCTGATCTGACCTAAAACATTTCGGAGTACTTAATCCAATTAGGTATTTCGGTGGTCCATGCTCCTATGTTCTTTATTCTGTGTTCTCTTTTTTTATTTCTCAGGCAGTGTTATGGACTGGAGCGTTCATAATTTGTTGGTGGTGTTGTTTTGGGTTTTTTTGGATTGGATCGTTCATAGTTGTCCAGTGTTGCTGTTTTAGATTTGGTGTTGGCCAAAGAAGCCCAAAGCTCATTCGACCCCTCCCCTCCCTGTCAAAATACTCTTTGTATCGCTGATGCTTGTGAAGCTTATGGATATACTTTATCTGATTTTTCTATCAATGGAACTTAAATTAGCACCAGAAATAAAAATCACCAATAAATGTTATACTAAATGAAATTCAATCAATGGATTAAACTAGTAAATGAATACAAAATCCAACAAAACTATCAATACAATTTTTTTTTTAATTTCAAAAATTGTATTGCAAAGAAATTAAAATAGTCAATATAATTATGAATAAAGAATCAATATCTTTTCAAATAGTCAATATAATTATGAATTGAATTGATAAGTGAATATATTGTTACATGACTCATCGCATATATTGTTACATGACTCATTACATTCATCCTGAATCAATGACTGATCAAAGTCTATAGCAATGCTGCCCATCAAATTGGGGAGCAAAATACAAAGCATCAAACTGGGGAGCCGACGTTGCCGCTAGCGACCCCTTTTGATTTTTCATTTAATTAGTTGCTAGCGACCCCATTTAACTCGTTGTTTTGCAGACCGTGACTGTAAATTTCATTCTGCAACACCGATAATCACAATAATTAAAAAACATAACCTTAAAAAAACAAACCTCAGGAATGTTGCCAGCCACCTTCCCATCTTCACAAAGAACTCAAAATTATTAATAGTATTATATATACTTACATGATGGGTCTGTGGTTCATGAATGATGATGATGATGAGATTCGAACCTGTAGAAAGCTCCAATGGCAGCAACTGCCATCTCTTTTGACTTCTTTATCTCCGGACTTCTGTGTACAGTGTGAGAAATTCTGTATCATGTGAGAAATTGCCACAGATTTCTGTGTACAATGTAAGAAAGTGCAAGGACAGAAACATAAATTTAAGGTAAGTGAGAATTCAGACTATATTCATAGTTAAAATTTGTGAGGCAAAGAAGGGCTTTAAATAGGAGAAGAAAGCGTGAAGCGTGGGAGGAGAGAAACCCAGGTGTCTAGACTCCAGAAGCTTCTTAGCTACTACTTAAGTAGTTGTCTTAAGCCTTGCCAAGTGGAATCATTGTAATGTGCATGTCAAAATAGCATGGAGAATTTTCTCAGAGTTTGCTATAACATCTTGGAAAAATCCCAGATATCTGAGCACAGCCAAAAAAAAATTATGTCAGCTAACACAATGAACACAATGGATAATGAATAATACTTACATTCATCAGCTATTAATGCCAAAGGCAAATCAATTTCAGGAAAGTGTTGATTGAACCAAGATGCATAGCTTGAACCCAACGCGTAGCTTGGATGGTCTGGAAACCCGCTCGCATTGAAATCTGCAAACCATCCCCTAGTTAAAAACCCAAGGCCACCTTAGCTGTAAGCCAAACCGAGACATTAAAAAAACTCAGATGCTCAGCAGCCATAATAGCTCAGAGTCTCGATTCTCAAACTAAACAGTAATCACAATAACTGAGTCTTACACTTGTCACTCTAGGTGCTTTACGTGTTTCTTTCATTGTATTTTACTCATTAAAAAAACATACTGGGAGTAGTACCATATGCAGAGGTCCACCTACATATGATATTGCATTACTATCTATGTTGATGTAAATTTTAACCTTCAATACTTCAATTTTAAAAAAGAGGAAGTTTTATGGTTATTTCATGTCCTTTGTTCAACAATTACCTAATTTAAAACACACATATATATGGCAGCCTCCATGTTGAAAAAATATACAGTAATAGAGAATGTGCCCATTTTAAGCAAAACAAAAAAAGAGTGACTGTTTGGGGTAAATGGAAAATCCTAGAGTGACTGTAAATTTAAATCATATTTTCATTTATTTAATCCTTACATAATTATTGTAACCTGTTTCTTACAATGTTGATCAAACTCCTGTTTTATGTCACCCCAAACTCCACTTTTATGTCACCCCCACTATTGAAACCAGTCTAGATAGCCAGAGAAATAAAATCTTCTTTATATACATAATTTCACTCTAATATATATATTTCTAATTAATATTGTATTCATCATTTAAAGCTCTATCTTTACACTTTAAAAAGACAATTCAAAAATTATTTATTTCAATATTTTTACATTTTTTATATCACCTATTAAATATCAAAATTTACCATTATTATAACATCACATATTCTTATCAATACATAAACACATTCTCATTCTACATATATTATAAAATATATCACTTCTCTGATCTCTTCAATAAATAACCATTATATATGACTAACTCACTGCAAAATACTTTACTACCTGTTACCATACGCAGTAAAATACTTTGAAATTTGAGATTCAAGCTGGACTAATTCCTATTTGATTGCTATGATAATAAAGTCAAATGTATTAACTTGATACTATTTTAAGAATATTAAAAAATTTAATGAATCCTGAGTTGAATCCCTTCAGAAATGTTGATGGCAAATCCAATTTGAATTCTTTCTTTGTGGGTTACACATAGCACACTCACTTACTGGGACCAACCATTATTGCAAGTAAAAACCAGAATGGATTTTTGTTGGTCGAAACTTCGGAGTGCCAAGATCTGAACTGAATCAACAAAATTCTGCAGAGGAGGTCGGCTCCAGAAGCATTGAACCAAAAGGACGAAATCCCAGGAACTTAAAAAAGACAAAGGACTTAAAGAGGCTGATTTTTTTTCTGGATGCAAGAGAACTTGACCTAAATACGGGCATGTATAACTTGATGCTAATTTTTTTAAGTAGAATCAATTAGATAAAAAACCCCATTGATATCTCCAACACAAATTGGACTGTATGGATTCATAACCTAAAGCCAAACTCGAACGAATATATAATCATATATATATGGCTCAATAAATCTACAGAGAGACTTAGTAGGGAAGGCTTTTTGAACTGGAACTGTTTACCAAAGACTTATATCTCTTGGAAGATTCTCCTGATATGCATGTCACGTTAGCACTCCGGATAATCCTCTCCATATTCAGATCCAAGCTTTGTTGAACCATGCTTTTAACGGCCCTCTTGTGCTCTTTCATCTCATGAGTAATATTGCTATCGTTCTCTGGAAAAGCCAGTGCAGTACTGTACTTATTCCATATTCTACCAGTACTCAATGGACCTGAGATACTCGCCACGGTGACTGGTTGCCTGAGATATTGCAATATTCTTAGTGATATCTTCTGTGCAAGAGGACTCCCTAACAAGGCCACCTCCAATAGCACGGGAACGACTCCGGCTCGCATCATGGCTTGCCTCTAATTCATGCTGCGGTGCGCCAACACGATCAATATGTAGGCAGCCCTTTCCTCACATTTAGAAGCAGTGCTGTTTGATCTCAACACGTCGATCAAGCATTTGGGCATCACATCTAATGCAAATTTATAAGTGCAAATCATCATAGGGATTTGGAGCACTCCATTAGAAACATACGTAGTTGTAATCCGGTTGTGGTTCCCATTAACATGATGAACTGCATGCTCGGTAGCAGTTCCGTTCCTATTAGATATGAATCACTATAGGAATGTCCGTTCCTGTTGTGGGAGAAGTTAAAAGAGTGATGGAATGACCAATTCTTGTATTTTTTACTTGTTCTTTAACCATAAACCTACAATATAAATAGCTTCCTTTCAGATACTTAGACAACATGACATTGAGAATGCCCATCTCAAATAATCTACATGATTTGGAGGAAAACGGTTTTGATGTGTGCTTGAGCAAATTGGATATGGATATCTGTTTTGAGATGATGATCCTAGTTAGAAAATGGAAACAAACAAACCAAGTGTGTCCTCCTGCAAAGCGTTTATGCCTCTATACTCTGAATTTATTATTAGGAATAATACAATTTTCCTTTATATAAAACACTTGTTAATATTAATAAAAAATAAAAAATAAAGTTAGATTTCCTTGCTTCATAAATCTCATCAAATATCCGATAATCCATCATATGCAAATTAGGTTAACACTTGTAAATTCCCTTTATTATACATAGTCTCCAAATAAGCTTACAAGCTATCAACATAGATTTTTAATGTGATAAATCTACCAACAAAAATACATATGCGTGAATTGCGAATAGGCACGCCACTGGTGATAAACCAATAAAATACATAAAACTGATGTTAAATTGTATAGCCCTTTCTAAAAGATTTTGCTTTCAAATAGCACCAAAAGAGAAAATGGATAAGATGCATTATAATGTAAATTCCAATTCGAACACATTTTTAATGCATGAACAGATTTCCATGCAAGATTGGTGAATATGTAAAATTTCCGTAATAAGAAATCTGTGATTCTGGAAAGATAAGAAATCCCCTATTCTGGAATGCGATTCTTATGTAATTTCAGTAAAATAAGAAATTGCAAGATTGGTAAAGATTGGTACATGTGCAAGATTGGTAAAGATTGCTAATAAGAATAAATTACTGATTCTGGAACCATCCAAATTGTTGTCATTTGGACTATTTCAGTAATTATGCTTCTGCATGATTTCAGTAATTTTTGCTTTGTCTGAGCAATTTCAGTTGTTTTGGCAATTTTTGCTCGCTAAGTAATTTCCTAATTTTCTATATTGTTTTCATGTATATAATTTTATGAGATGTAAAATTTAAATTTTCTTATACTTAGTATTACGACTTGTTTGCATTTTTTGTCAATATTATTTTTGATATTTTAGATTATTTTTTCATATTAAAATAGTCTTAGTTGATAATTAAGAGTTTGTTCAAATAGTTTAGAGTTCAAATTAATAATTATGTGTTTGTATTTTTTGTTAATGTTATTTTAGATATTTTAGATTAATTTTTTATATTAAAATAGTCTTAGTTAATAATAAAGAGTTTGTTCAAATAGTTTAGAGTTCAAATTAATAATTATGTGTTTATTGAAATAGGTTAGAGTTCTAGTTAATAGTTTAGATTTTTTTCTTAATTTATTTTGTTGGATTATAAATGACTATCTTATTTACTTTTGGTAAATTGTTTTTCAATGCATTTTCATGGTTATATATAAATTTAATAATAATAAAGGTATTTAATTTTAAATTTATTATAGGGTTTTTTAATAATTATAAATATAGTTCAATTATATTTCTTAATGTAATAAATAAATTTAATAATTATTTCAACTTTGTTCATTTTTCATATTTTTATTAAGCACTGTGAAATTTCCAAACAAAAATTCAACTAAAGTTATTGATAAAACCGTATACTTTTTATGTATATAATTTTACCAAATGTGAAATGTAATTTTTCTTATACTTAGCATTATAATGTCTTACATGGAGACTTGTTGTATTTTTTGTCAATCTTATTTTTTATAGTTTAATTTTTTTTCCATATTAAAATAATGTCGTTGAATAATTAAGAGTTTGTTAAAATAGTTTAGAGTTCAAATTAATAAATATGGGTTTGTCCAAATAGGTTAGAGTTATAGTTAATAGTTTAGATTTTTTTTCCAGTTTAAATTTATGAATGTTCAAATGAGAATAAGATTCTAGAAATATTTGTTTTTTATGAATATTAGATTGTATACAATTTTTATATTATTTCCATTAGTATGTTGACCATAGGGTTCTATTGAAAGTCATGTATAGAGTGTTTTCAAAGGACCATTTTGGGACTCTTGCTGAGAATAAAGTACTCTCATAGTTTTGAAGTGGAAAAATTCAAAACCTATAATGCAACAAAACATGTTTATGATGTTGAGAGTGAAATAAAAATCAAATATACATCATATGATCCCTTGTTTAATATCTGAAATAATTTAGTGATTTGAAACATGGCCATCACTTTTCACCCTGAATACAAACCATCCAACTTCACAAATTTGAAGTACTATTTTAGAAGTTTCAACATGTTTACTGAAACCCCAATCCAACATCAACAGTTCTCCCAGGTTGGGGTACCTAAAGACAATGGTTGATCCCTTGTTTAATATCTAGAACCACATTGACTCCACAAATTCTGGATAGATTTCATACTATGAAAAGAGATTCCAAGCAATTTTCAAGTCACGATGCCTTTAAATATTCTGAAAGTGTGTCGTGAAACAACAACTACAATCTCATATAGCTTGATGGATCATAAATATTTCAAATCTTTCACTATTGGAAATCATTCTTTTAGTAGTTGACATTTGTATTGAATTGATAGTGATTCAATTAATGATATTGGACTTAGCTTGTGCAAGTTATTTACAACAAAATGACTGTTAAGCTCATTTCAGGCTTGGATTTTCTGGTTTCAAATGAAAGACTTTTCTTGTTTTATTGTGTTTGCCTCTATTTGTTTCTTGGAATCGGTTGTTTTATAAATTCAGATAAGTATAGATGTTTTAGATAATTACCTTCCGAATTAATATTTGTGGTTGCATGGTAGAATAATCCCAAATTGAGAATTTTCTTCCATTTGGATCCAAATTTTTCTCGAATTTGACCCGGGCCAAATTCTATAACCAAGATTTAAAAAAATCCATGCCTCTATGTTATAAAAAGGCCTACATAAAAAAAATGAAAAGAATGGAGACAATTTTACATACAATACTAGCACATCTACGTTATTAGCCTCACGATATATATGATTCATGTTCTCAGGGAATGATCTGACATCTGATAACTGATCATGCTTCTCTTTCTGTATGGCACTGGTTTCTGTTCGCCATCTCGATTCTCGCCCTTCAAATTTCCTGCAATTTCTACTACTGATGCATCAACCATTTTCTAATCCTCTCTAGATCTTTTCTCCACAGAGAAAATCAGTTTTTAGCTCTGTTGAAGACGACCAAGAGGAAGCAATAGTAGTGATTAAGTCATGTAGACTTGCATTGCTTTTATATTGAGTACGTTTCATGGGTACAACTGTCCCTGGTTGTGCAGGTGACCAGCGATTTTCTGTGGTAGTACACCATGCCAATGTCCATATCCACTTCTCCCTTCAAATCCCCATTTTCAACGTCTTTGTGGACTTGAAATGTATCTCCTCCATACCTACTCCATTTTCGTCAATCTCTAGTCTAATCTAATCTAGTGGAATGTTGACAGTTCTTTAAATAAATTATGGGTCACTGAAAACCGAGAAAACTTTGAATGCAATGCATTTAACTAGATCAAGTCCAGTTCATTTTCTTTTGCTCGATACCCCTGGGGAATGTGTTAAATATATACACTCCATTGTTGGGCATCATACTTTATTTGAAGTTATTGGAATGTACACTGAAAAACCATTCGGCGTGACTCTCCAGCCAATGACCTTTCCTAATTGGTTGAAAAATAACAATAGCTCACACTTTCTCAAGCAGAAATTTTTGAAATTTTGGGTGACTTGTGGATTTTAGTTTTTTAAAATTCAACCATTTTTATAACATAGGTAATATCAAGGAAATGCTATTTTTTTCTTGGAAAAACATAGGTGAGTACAAAATATAAGTACACTTTTATCATAAGATAGTAGTCCAAGACAGTAGTAGTGTCTTTTCTAAGGTTATATATAAAACTAGTTAATATATATAAAGCTAGTTTTCTTTATGAAAAAAAAAAGTTGTTTTTCATAAACTTGGTTTTCTTTAGGAAAAAAATGGTTAATAGGTTTTTTTTAAGACCTTTATAAGTTAGTTAAAAATATTACCATTTAGCTACTCTAAAATTTATTTACTATTTTTATACCTGCCTCAGCAGGTATATTGTAATCGATCGAAGTCAAACTCCATTGACTTTGGGTATTAGTTGGTGTCTTTTGAGGCACTTATAAAGAATTAAAACCTGTCTTCCAAAGTATGACTTAGGGGTTTGCAAATTTTTTATTTTATTTTGTTAAAAAGCTATTTTTCTAAACAGCTGATTGGTGGATAGGAGATGATGTCAACATTGGGATTTGGTATCTCGATTTGAGTTGACATGTGGCAAGATGACATCATAATGATAAAATTAAAAAAATAAAAATTATATCCCATTGCCAAGTGGCACCATCGGAGCCAGCTGTTCTGGGCTCGTTTCCACCCAACTCCATGCGACAATTGTGATCTGGATGTTCATTACAGCAGTTGACCTGTTTGACGAGGCCTGCATTCGCCATCTTGACAACACCTGTCTCATTTGCTATAGCAGCGATTAGTCGATTACCGCATTTGGTTCCGATTTTGCTATCAGGGCCAATACGCGCCTCACAGATGGGAATTTCATTGCAATCGTCCAAGATATGCTTCGACTCTGTAGAAAAACAGAGAATCAGAAACAGAGAACTAGCTATAAACCTTCTGTATTGTAACGAATGGTTCTTTAATGTAATTTAAATCTGGAGGTGTTACAGTGACAGATTATTACCATAGCGAGTGCGATCCAGAAAGTACCGTTTCAGTCATAGCGGATGTTATCTGGAAGTCCTGGTATATTTTCAATGAAAGATTCAACGGTGCCTTTCTTTGGCTCTTCTAACCAGTACTTCTGCCACCAATACCTGTAAAGAAAAACAAGGCATTGGCCTCTCAGTTCTGATCTGAATCTTTCATTGATGGTTGAGAGAAATATTATTGCAATGCATACAGTGAAGTTTCACAAAAGACGAGGAAGTCCTATTTGGCAGAGAGAGCCACTCCATTGGGGAAGAACAGATCTTTGAGAAGCACGCTGGTTGTCTTGGTGTAGGACTCGTATTTCAGCAACCGGTCGTGTGGTCGGTACTCCATCAGATCTAACAAATAGTCATGGAAGCCATATTTATACGAAGCATCTGTGAAATAGATTGCCCCTCCTCTGCTTACATCCACTCCGTCTGCAAGTCTGCAATAATATAGCCATGTAATCTAGAGGTTTGGTATCAATTTGACAGTGTTAAGAAGTCTATTAAGGATTTTATTTCCACATATGTTTAATATTCTTAGAAAACAATCTTTTCTAGGAATGACATTGCTTCGAACATTCAGAAATAGAACATTATTTGATTCACTTAACCTATATTAACTTTTTAGTTTTATAAAGAATCGATTCATTGCTCAAATTTTGAAGTAAAATTTCAAAACAAAAATGATCTTGATAAAAATGTTACTTCATTTTCAATCCATCTGCTTCGTCTGCAAGCATCTCCACATGGACTTCTGTGACATTCAGCAGACCCTGCTTAAAAACACAATGAAAATGAATATAAAATTGAGGAGACGAGATGATGAAGGGCCGATCATAACCTGATAAGGATCGCAGACTAATAACTCTCCATGGATGCCAAAAGCGAGGCCCAGAGGACGACCTCCAACGTATGTCCAGTTCTCCACAAGAACATCAAGATTATCAAGAAAGGAGATTCGTTTGATCCACCCATCGCCACAACCCGTATACAGTCTGCCTTGAGAATCCAAAGCCAAATATTCAGAGCTGGGGATGAGTCCAGATCTGAGTTTCTGTGCATTCTGTAGCCTCTGGTTGTGGGCGTAAACACCAATTCTTTCAGGAGGAGGAGGAAGGTCGATGTTTGCTGGATCGATTGGAGAAGTTCTTAAGAGAGCATTCCAACCTGCTGCTAAAGCTATGCACAGCATAGCTGCTACCACTGCAATAGTGGGATTTGCCATCGGAGAAAGAGAGGGTAAAATGGGGAATGCAGAGTCCACATAAGAGGGTTAACTCATGGAGCTTTCCAAACCGAAAATGAAAAACCGAAATTCGTCTGAATTCTATGACATAGACCTTGGCCGGATGGTACTTAGTGGAGAGAGGCACACTGCATGACACACACATGGCAATGCACATTAGCTAAGTGTGCAACGTAGGTGCAATAATTTAATGATTAATTGCATTGCATGACACATGTGAAAGGGCAATTTCGAATTTCAATTTAAAAGATTGTAATTGTACAGAAAATAAAAGATATGGACCAAAAAAGAGATGCAGAGCTTTTTTACCACAAGCTTTTCCACAGCTTCACATATTTTGTCGACCTTTGCATCGGACAATCCTTTGATGCTCGTCAAACTCTATACAAGTCTTCCTTTAAAAAACGAGAGCATAAAAGACGAAAATTAAATACGGTTGTAATTTTAAATAAATTTCAAGTGAACCTTTTTGGTATGCATCATTAAACCGTTACCGTTGTATAAATACCGGCATCCTGGAGCTTCTTGACGTCTCCTGCGTTGATCCCCAGTTGTGTGACTGTAAAATTAAAACGCAAGATGTCAAAAACGATTAATATTGAGATGAGCTACGAAGATTTGTCGTAATAATTAAATTTTGAGAAGTCCTAGGCTTCTCTATAGCTTCAAAAGAGTCGTCTTCCTCGTCAATATCCTGATCCGGTTCCACGAGCTGAAGCTGCTGATCTTCTGGGCTGAACATTCATATTCAAACATGCTAGTGTCAAGTAGTTTAATTAATTTTGTGGATTCTGCTCCTGGGAGCAGAAGCGATGAGGATGCTTACTTGTAATC
The DNA here is from genome assembly GCA_001517045.1 of Pseudotsuga menziesii. Lineage (NCBI taxonomy): Eukaryota > Viridiplantae > Streptophyta > Pinopsida > Pinales > Pinaceae > Pseudotsuga > Pseudotsuga menziesii. The sequence goes on along the minus strand of LPNX010198874.1, from coordinate 19,238 downwards.
CATTTCTTCTATCACCAATTTCTGCTGCTGCACAATGGAGAGAAATGAATGGCACTCCTGCTAAGCTGTAAGCAAATGTATTTGATATTATATATGTATTTAATAGCTATTTATAGGTTTTCCACATGGTAACTCTAGGGTTTCCACTTGCTAAAAAGACAGCTAGCCAGGTCCAGAGCACATCCAGGTCAACGTAACCTGCATA
>LPNX010198872.1:9046-259875 GCA_001517045.1 Pseudotsuga menziesii | reverse complement strand
GTATGACATTTGGTTACATTTTGTGACACGTACAAGTCAAGATAAATTCATAACACATGTCAAATACATCTAAACTGCACTGCCCAAGCTAGAATAAAAATTTATTAACTAGACCAAATCATTCCATGTAGGTTAAACCTATATATTGAACTATGAAATATGATCATCAAGATATGACGTGATTTATTTTATAATACTACTTATTAAACATAATTACAAACATCGGATTCTGATACTCACCTGTACAAAAGATAAGTACTAAACTATTATTTTATTCCACATAATTGATTTGAGTAGGAATAAGTATTAAACCACCATCCCGTGAGGGACCAATGGTGAACATTTCAAGAATTAATAAATACTTGACAAACAACTTATTCAATTCAAATTAAATAACCCTAATTATTGGGATGCACAAGATAAGGACAATTGAATAAATAAATGAATATTCATGATTATAAGAGGGGAATAGCATCAATAACTCGGGGGGAGGAAGGAAGTGTTTTGGGGGAAAAAGGCGGTGGAGAAGGAGGTTTTGTTTTGGGGAATTTAGACTCTGCAAGAATGCAAGAATGGAAATGACGAAGGAGGAACTTGAGGAGGGGTATAACTCAAGGAGAGAATATCTGAAAATGACGGAGAGGATAAAGAACAGAAAGGAAGCTGCTCTCGGTATTATTGGTCTGTGGGCTCGGGGGCTAGGAAACCCATGGGTTTCCTAGGGCCAGCACATGATGAGAGCTGGTCGGTAGGGTGGCACATCATTTTGTTAATCAAGGCTTGTATGGAAAGCTGGAAGAGGAAGGAGCCTACAAGGTCTACAACGGCTAGTTCCAGGTATTTAATTTCAGGTATTTAGATATTAAATTCATGCATTGTATTATGGTCTAATTCATAAAAATTAATGAAGTTTATTAACATGTACAACTAGTATTTCTACTTTAATATGTTTACAGTTCATATTTATCCATTCATATGTTTATAAAACTAATAGAATAGAGATGGGTATAAACCTATAATATGACTTAAAATGTCTTGATTTTATGAAAAACTTAACTCAGAATGAGCTTAATATAGAGAACATTACAGATAAGAGAGATGGACACCTACCGGTTAGGTAGAGCATTACAAGTTGTTAGTGTTAGTCGTTAAAGTGGCTAGCTGCATTTATAAAATAAGTTTATATTTTCTCTTTGAATAGTTGAATATTAATGCTAAGTTGTGAAGTGCAGGAAGATGTGGATGATGAAGGTATGGTAGGGCACTATACAGTATATATGCATTTGATTATTTTATCCTATTCTGTAACTGTCTAATCCCTGTTGTATCTTGACAGCCGCCTCGGGGATTTTGTCCCTTCACCTGTTGCTTGCACTTGGATCGCTCGGCAACACTATAAGTTTGGTGTTATGGTTTTTGTTGGTATATTATTATGTGAGTAAGACATCATACCTGTCATGCCTTTGTTAACTACGACTATTGTGGATGTAATGATAATAAACTCCTGTAGTTTGTAGTATGATTTGGTCTTTACTCCTAAATTGGTTTAGGAGGATGGTAATATGGCATAAGGATCTCATGGGGAAAATAAAGAATATGTATGTTATCTTTTGGTATTCCTTAAATATGTTTCAGTATTAAGCAACGAAAAATGAGTTTAATTTGGCATAACTAAATTGTCCTAATGTAGAATGAAACAGTTTTGCATTCCTTCTAAGTCTCAATTCCAGCTCATTTGGGATGTCACAATTAGAGTGTCCTTGACATTGTTATCTTAGGTGCTTTTTGTATATTACCTGTTTGTCCTCATGATGAGGAAGACGTAGAAAGTCTTATTATGTATGAACTGAATCTAAGAACGACCGTTTATGAAAGATTGCTTCTTAATGCTTAAATTTTGTATAGGAAGGTAATACTGCAAAAAGATAATTGTAATAATGTTACTGTTATCTTACAAATTTATGGTCTGCACAGTAAGTCGTCTTCAGGGCACCATGATGATGACATGTTGTGAACTACGTTAAAGATAATTCTCAAATGATTATTTACAATGTGCATGAATCTTTCTTAACAGGGTTGCTGCTAACAGATTTGACTCCTCTGTAGTAATAGTGTAAATACAAAAACAAAATCTCTGCACACATTGGCACCTAGGTATAAAAAGGGTACTACATCTAAAATGGATACTTATTTTTATTGTTTCAAATATCATAAAAATAGGTGTCCATTCTTATTTCTAAAATGGGTACCTATTTTTATAGCTCCAATTATCATAAAATGTACCCATTTGAAATATAATAGGTACCCATTTGAGACATAAGCATGGAAACCTATTTTTATGAGATTTGGAGCTATACAAATAGGTATCCATTTTAAAGATAAACATTGACAACTATTTCTATAACTCCAACTATAATAAAAATAGATATCCATGCTTAACTCTCAAATGCGTATCTATTTTTAAATCTCCAAATCTCATGAAAATAGGTGTCAATGCTTATCTCTCAAATGGATACATATTTTTATAGCTCTAAATCTCATAAAAATATGTGGCCATGCTTATCTCTAAAATGGGTACCTATTTTTATAGCTCAAAATCTCATTAAAATAGATGCCCATGATTATCGCTAAATTAGGTACCTATTTTTATAGCTCAGAATATCATAAAAATAAACACCATGATTATCTCTAAAATAGGTACCTATTTTTATAGCTCCTAACTCATAAAAATAGGTGTCCATTCTTATCTCTAAAATGGCTACCTATTTCTAAAGTTCCAAATATCATAAAAATAGGTGTCCATGCTTATCTCTCAAATGGGTAACCAGTTTTATAGCTCCAAATCTCATAAAAATAGGTGTCCATGATTATCTCTCAAATAGGTACCAATTTCTTTAGCTCCAAATATCATAAAAATAAGTGTCTATGCTAATCTCTCAAATGGGTACCCATTTTTATAGTTCTAAATCTCATAAAAATAGGTGTCCATGCTTATTTATCAAATAGGTACATATTTTTATGGCTCCAAGTCTTATAAAAATAGGTCTCCATGCTTATCTCTCAAATGGGTACTTGTTTTTATAGCTCCAAGTCTCATAAAAATAGTTTCTCATGCATATCTCTCAAATGGGTACCCATTTTTATAGCTCCAGATCTCATAAAAATAGGTGTCCACGCTTATCTCTCAAATGGGGACCTATTTTTATAGCTCCAAATCTCATAAAAATAGGTGTCTATGCTTATCTCTAAAATGTGTACCTATTTTTATAGCTCAAATTTCATAAAAATAGGTATCCATGCTTATCGCTAAATTAGATAGCTATTTTTACACCTCAAAATCTCATAGAAATACGTACCATGCTTATCTCTAAAATAGGTACATATTTTTATAACTCCAAACTCATAAAAATAGTTGTCCATTCTTATTTTTATAGTGGCTAGCCATTTCTAGAGCTCAAAATCTCATAGAAATAGGTGTCCATGCTTATCTCTCAAATGGTTAACCAGTTTTATAGCTCCAAATCTCATAAAAATAAGTGTCCATGCTTATCTCTCAAATGGGTACCTATTTTTATATCTCCAAATGTCTTAAAAATAGTTGTCCATGCTTTTTTCTAAAATGGATACCTATTTTTATAACTCCAAATCTCATAAAAATAGGTGTCCATGCTTATCTCTCAAATGGGTACCTATTTTTATAGCTCAAAATCTCGTAAAAATATGTATCAAAGTCTATCTCTCAAATGGGTACCTATTTTAATAGCTCAAAATATTTTATAAATAGGTGTCCATGGTTATCTCTCAAATGGGTACAAATTTTATTATCTCTAAATCTCATAAAAATAGGTGTCATTACTTATCTCTCAAATAGGTACCCATTTTTATAGCTCCAAATCTCACAAAAATAGTTGCTCATGCTTATCTCTCAAATGGATACCTATTTTTATAACTCCAAATCTTATAAAAATAGGTCTCTGTGCTTATCTCTAAAATTGGTACCTATTTTTATAGCCCCAAATCTCATAAAAATATTTGTCCACGCTTATCTCTCAAATGGGTACCTACTGTTATAACTGTAAATCTCATAAAAAATGGCATCCATAGGGCACCTATTTTATAGCTCCAAAACTCATAAAAATAGGTGTCCATGTTTATCTCTAAAATAGGTGTACAGACTTATCTCTCAAATGGGTACATATTTTTATGGCTCCAAATCTCTTAAAAATAGGTTTCCATACTTATATTTAAAATTGGTACCTATTTTTATAGTTCCAAATCTCATAACAATAGGTTTTCATGCATATCTCTAAAATGGGTACCTATTTTTATAGCTCCAAATTTCATAAAAATAGGCGTCTATGCTTATCTCTGAAATTGGTACCTATTTTTATATCTCGAGATCTCATAAAAATAGGTGTCCATAATTATATCTAAAATGTTTACCTATTTTAACAGCTCCAAATCTCATAAAAATAGGTGTCCATGCTTATATCTCAAATGGATACCTATTTTTATAGAGCCAAATGTCATAAAAATAGGTGTCCATGCTTATCTCTAAAATGGGCACCTATGTTTATAGCTCCAAATCTCATAAAAATAGATATCCATGCTTATCTCTAAAATAGGTGTTCAGGATTATCTCTCAAATGGGTACCTAATTTTATAGCTCTAAATTTCAAAAAATTAGGTGTTCATGCTTATCTCTAAAATTAGTATCTATTTTTATAGCTCCAAATATCATAAATGGGTACCTATTTTTATACCTCCAAATCTCTTAAAAATAAGTGTCCAAGCTTATCTCTAAAACAGGTACCTATTTTTGTAGTTCCAAATCTTATAAAAATAGGTCTGCATGCTTATCTATCAAATCAGTATCTATTTTCATAGCTCCAAATCTCATAAAAATAGGTGTCCATGATTATCTCCCAAATGGGTACCTATTTTTATAGCTCCAAATCTCATAAATAGGTATCCAGGCTTATCTCTCAAATGGGTACCTATTTTTATAGTTCCAAATATTATAAAAATATGTGTTCATTATTATCTATCAAATGGGTTCCTATTTTTATAGGTCCAAATCTCATAAAACTAGGTGTCCATGTTTATCTCTCAAATGGGTATCTTTTTGTATAACTCCAAATCTCATAAAAATATGTGTCTATGTTTATCTCTCAAATGTATAGCTATTTTTATAACTCCAAATATCATAAAAATAGGTGTCCATGCTTATCTCTCAAATGGGTACCTATTTCTATAGCTTCAAATCTCATAAAAATAGGTACCGTGCTTATCTCTAAAATGGGTAGCTATTTTTATAGCTCCAAATTAATAAAAATAGCTGTCCATTATTATCTTTAAAATGAGTACATATTTTATATTTTCAAATCTCATAAAAATAGGTGTCCATGTTTATCAATCAAATGGGTACCTACTCCAAATAGCATAGCTCAAATAGCTCCAAATCTCATAGCAATAGGTGTCCATGCTTATCTCTAAAATAGGTACCTATTTTTATAACTCCAAATCTCATAAAAATAAGTGTCTGTGCTTATCTCTGGAATGGATACCTATTCTTATATCTCGAAATCTCATAAAAATAGTTGCCATGCTGATATCTAAAATATGTACCTATTTTAATAGCTCCAAATCTCATAAAAATAGGTGTCTATGCTTAACTTTCAAATGGGTACCTATTTTTATAGCTCCAAATCTCATAAAAATTGGTGTCCATGCTTATCTCTAAAATGGGTACCTATGTTTATAGGTCCAAATCTCATAAAAAAAGATGTCCATGCTTATCTCTAAAATGGGTACCTATTTTTATAGCTCCAAATCTCTTGAAAATAGATGTCGATGCTTATCTGTAAAATAGGTGTTCAGGATTATCTCTCAAATTAGTAACTATTTGTATAGCTCCAAATCTCATAGAATTAGGTGTTCATGCTTATCTCTCGAATTGGTACATATTTTTATAGCTCTAAATCTCATAAATGGGTACCTATTTTATACCTCCAAATCTCATAAAAATAGGTGTCCAGGCTCATCTCTAAAACGGGTACCTATTTTTGTAGCTTCAAATCTAATAAAAATAAGTCTGCATGCCTATTTCTCAAGTCAGTATCTATTTTCATAGCTCCAAATCTCTTAAAAATAATTGTCTATGCTTATCTCTCAAATGGGTACCTATTTTTATAACTACAAATTTTATAAAAATAGGTTTCCAAGCCTATCTCTCAAATGGGTACTTATTTTTATAGCTTCAAATCTCCTAAAAATATGTGTCCATGCTTATATATCAAATGAGTAGCTATTTTAATAGCTCCAAATCTCATAAAACTAGGTGTCGATGCTTATATCTCAAATGTGTACCTATTTTTATAGCTTCAAATCTCATAAAAATAGGTATTCATGATTATCTCTAAAATGGGTACCTATTTTTATAATTCCAAATCGCATAAAAAAATGTGTCCATGTTTATCTCTCAAATGGATAGCTATTTCTATAGCTCCAAATATCATAAAAATAGTTCTCTATGCTTATCTCTCAAATGGGTACCTATTTCTATAGGTCTAAATCTCATAAAAATAACTACCATGCTTATCTCTAAAAAGTGTAGCTATTTTTATAGCTCTAAACTCATAAAAATAGGCGTCTATTCTTATCTCTAAAATGGGTACCTATCTTTATATCTCCAAATCTCATAAAAAAATGTATCCATGCTTATAAATCAAATGGGTAGCTATTTCTATAGCTCCAAATATCATAAAAATAGGTGTCCGTGCTTATTCTAAAATGGGTACCTATTTTTATAGCTCCAAATCTCATGAAAATAGATGTTAATGCTTATTTCTCAAACGAGTACCCATTTTTATGGCTCCAAATCTCATAAAAGTTGGTGTCCATACTTATTTCTCAAATGGGTACCTATTCTTATAGCTCCAAATCTCATTAAAATAGGCGTCCTTGCTTATTTTTATTCTTATAGTTCCAAATCACATAAAAGTAAGTCTCCATACTTATTTCTTAAATGGGTACCTCTTTTTATATATCCAAAACTCATAAAAATAGGTGTCCAAGCTTATCTCTCAAATGAGTACCTATTTTTATAGCTCGAAATCTCATAACAATGGGTGTCCATGCTTATCTCTCAAATGGATACCTATTTTTATAGCTCCAAATCTCATAAAAGTAGGTGTCCATGCTTTTCTCTAAAATGGGTACCTATTTTATAGTTCCAAATATCATAAAATTAAGTGTCCATGTACTTATCTCTAAAATGGAAACCTATTTTTATAGCTCCAAATATCATAAAAATAGGTGTCCATGCTTATCTCTAAAATGGGTACATATTTTTATAGCTCCACATCTTATAAAAATAGGTGTCCATGCTTATCTCTCAAATGGGTACCTATTTTTATAGCTCCAAATCTCATAAAAATAGGTGTCCATTCTTATCTCTAAAATAGGTACCTATTTTTATAGCTCGAAATCTCATAAAAATAGGTGTCCATGCTTATCTCTCAAATGGGTACCTTTTTTATATATACCCAAATCTCATAAAAGTAGGTGTCTATGCTTATATCTAAAATATGTGTCCATGTTTATTTCTAAAATGGGTACCTATTTTTATATCTCCAAATATCATAAATATAGGTCTCTATGCTTATTTCTCAAATGGGTACCTATTTTTATAGCTTCAAATCTCATAAAAATATGTGTCAATTGTTAAGTCTCAAATGGGTACCTATTTTTATAACTCCAAATCTCATAAAAATAGGTCTCCTTGTTTATCTCTGAAATATGTACCTATTTTTATAGCTCCAAATCTCATAAAAATAGGTGTCCATGGTTTTCTCTAAAATGGGTACCTATTTTTATAGATCCAAATATCATAAAAATATGTGTCCATGTGCTTATCTCTGAAATGGGTACCTATTTTTATAGCTCAAAATATCATAAAAATAGGTGTTCGTGCTTATCTCTCAAATGTGTACCTATTTTTATAGCTCCAAATATCATAAAAATAGGTGCTTATGCTTATCTCTAAAATGGGTACCTATTTTCATATATCCAAATATCATAAAAATAGGTGTCCATGCTTATCTCTGAAATTGGTACCTATTTTTATTGCTCCAAATATTATAAAAATAGTTGTCCATGCTTATCTCTCAAATGAGTACCTATTTGTATAGCTCGAATTCTCAAAAAAATAGTTTTCCATGTTTGTCTCTCAAATGGATAAAAATAGGTGTCCGTGCTTATCTATAAAATGGGTACCTATTTTTATAGCTCCAAATCTTATAAAAAATAGATGTCCATGCTTATCTCTAAAATGCTTAGCTATTTTATAGCTCCAAATCTCATAAAAATAGGTGTCCATGCTTATCTCTCAAATGGATACCTATTTTTATAGCTCCAAATCTCATAAAAATAGGTACCCACCTATTTTTATAACTTCAAAACTGATAAAAATAAGTGTCCATGCTTATCTCTAAAATAGGTGTTGAGGCTTATATCTCAAATGAGTACTTATTTTTATATATTCAAATCTCATAAAAATAGGTTTCAATGCATAACTCTAAAATGGGTACCTATTTTTATAGATCCAAAACTCATAAAAATATGTGTCCATTCTTATAGCTCAAATGGGTACCTATTTTTATAGCTCAAAATCTCATAAAAATACTTGTCCATTCTTATCTCTCAAATGGGTACCTCTTTTATAGCTCCAAATCTCATAAAAATAGGTGTTTATGCTTATCTTTCAAATTGGTACCTATTTTTAAAGCTCCAAATCTCATAAAAATAGGTGTCCATGTTTATCTCTAAAATGGGCACCTATTTTTATAGCTCCAAATCTCAAAAAAATAGATGTCCATGCTTATCTCTCAAATGGGTACCTATTTTATGGCTCCAAATATGATTAAAATAGATTTCCATGCTCATATCTCTAATGGGTGACTATTTTTATAGCTCCAAATATCTTTAAAATAGGTGTCCATGCTTTTATCTAAAACGGGTACCTATTTTTACAGCTCCAAATCTTATAAAAATAAGTGTCCATGCTTATATCTTAAATGGGTACTGTTTGAGGAGCAATTCGATAAGTCGACTTGAATAATAGCCGACTTAGTCGATCGGTCGACTAAGTCGGCTGACCGACTAAACTAGAGATTAGGTCGGCCACGTAAGGTCGTGTCGGTTCACTGAACCAACAAGTAGTTATTTTGTAACTGTTTTGTAATCATATATATTAGGCTGTTGAGCTAGAAGAGAACTCGGTTCAGTTCTCTGTATTGTATGGACCCATTCATGTTACTATAATCTGTTAATTCATCTACTTGTTCTTATCTCTTGTCTCTGTTATGTATGTATTTTTTAGTATGTATTATTGGTAACCTTATGTGATCTGTGAGATTACAACATTGGTTCCATTGCCGGTAGCACATGTCTGAGATGTATGCAAACAGATGATATCAGAACAGGAGATTAAGGATTGGTGGAAACATAAAATTGTAAATTATTTATAGAATTGCGCACGAAGAAACAGATTAACGACCACACAAGAAAAAGAAAGATTCTTTACAGAAACACATGAGAAGTTTGTAGAATCAGTGCCCTAACTTCGAAAGAAACTCCTAGATGAAAAAGCCGGAAGGAACTAACGATCAACAGTTGCTAGAAAAACTGATCCAAGGGGGAAGAACAAACTTGTCAGAGTGATTCGAAAAAAATCGTCGACGACTTCTGCGAGGAGCAAGCAGTAGAAGACAGAACTTCGGTGGAAACTGTCAAGGAGAAATTTTACATAGACCTCACCAAGAAATTCCTGTGTTCCTTATTGACCTTGCTATTTAAGTTCCTGATCAAGAAGGGAGTGGGTCATATTGTCGAACCTCGTCCATCACTTCACGGACCGCCATTAAACCCTAGCTGGGTAGAAAAGCAAAAGAGGTGGAAAAAATTTATTGCAGAAAGGGAGTGGGAATACTTCCTAAGCAAGTAAATTAAACTATCCAAGCTTTCTAAAGCGTCGGGTAGGCTATGGGGGGGTATCTAGTCATATGTCAGGATAAAGTGGAGTGGATTTTAGTTAACTAAAAGCAGATACCAATCACCAGTAATGAGAAGTCAACCAAAAGAGAAATAAAGAAGATAGTATCACACAAAGGTATGTCGGACGTTCAGAAAATAGAGAGGGAAGAGAGACAACAAAGGAGGGAAGAAAGAAGAGAAATGGCCTTAGCGCTGCACAGAGGAATTAGTACTAGAGCAACCGACCAGGAAAGAAATCCACCAGAGTCGGGTCATGACTGACAAGAAGAAGGCATGGAAGAAGAGGCGTCCCCTACTGAAGAAGAATTGTGGATAGAGCAGCCAGAAGCTCCCCAAGAAGGAACAGCTCTATCTCTGTTGAATCTGCGTACCCGGATACAAACTATTGTCGAAGATGACCTCTGACTAGGAGCTGGTGAGTTTGGTATATGGAGTCGACTAGACGACAAGACATACACTGGTAGACATCTTATTATCCGTCGACCAGAAGAAGGAAATTGGGTTACCTTTCAAGCGGTACCCTCCAACCGAAGTATCCACTTAATTTTATCGACACATGAAGGAGCACCCCCTCTGCCAAATACAACTTTGGAGGACACAAAACATTCGAAACTGTGGACAGGTAACTGCAGTTGGACATCGATAGAGGAAGTCAAAATCAACCGACTGTTGGTTGAAGACGAAACGAGAAAAACAACCGACGAAGAAAAAAGTTCCGTCAACGATAGTTCTGCAGAGAGGAATAAGAAAATGACCCCACTGCAATCTGTGAAACTAAAATTCATAACATAGCCGACTGCCGTCTGAACCTGAAGAACCAACAAAATTATCATGTAGTCTACCAGACCACTGCAGTTGCATAAAATAATGAGCAAAACAACTTACCAAATGATCAAGACAATCAGAGATATGAAGGTCGAAGATATGAGTGTTGGTATGACAATCGACGTGGAGGCTACAGAGGTCGAGGCTGATTCTCTAGAAATCAAGACAACCGACCATGTCGACCCATCCAATGCTTTACATGTTATAAGGATGGACATCGGTATGCAGACTGTCCATATAAAGACAGAACTGACCTCAAATTTTGTACTCATTATGGAGTAGGGGATCACTCACTAGAGGATTTCTCTACCATGCTGGATAAAATAAATAAAAATAAAAATGTTAATGTCTTGTCGTGTGTGCAAAAAAATGATGTAATAAACACAAATAATTTGCATATCGTAACTCGACAAGGGACAAAAACAGGAAGTGATAACCCAAAAATCAACAAAATAAAAGAGAAGAATGTCTACCCTGATCCACTTAAAGAAAAACAAACATATAAAGAAGTAACAAATGTATTCAAAGAATTTGCACGACAGGAAGAGACTAATGACAATCGACATAACACAATAAAAGAATTAATACAACTCGTACAAAAAGATAACTCACTATCTCAGTTCATCGACTTGCTATATGAAAGAAAACACAACAACTCCAAAAAACAAACAAAGAATATCTGCAGTTTAAATAAAAAAGATAAAAGTGATGCCAACCCACTTTTCGACCTAGAAATTGAAGGATACCATGTCCGACAAGTAGTGCTCGACTTTGGATCACAAGTAAACATCATGACTCGTGACACTTGGGAACAAATGGGAAGACCTCGACTATATGAATCAAGTATATACCTCAAACTAGCCGACCAGGGCCTAATTAAACCTATTGGAGTCTGGAAATATGTTGATACAACTATAAAAGGAATCTCGACCAAATTCGACTTCGAAATCATTGACCCTAAGGAAGGATCCAGTTCTTTCCCAGCGTTAGTCGATCGACCTTGGGGTAGAAAGATGAAAGAATCGATATCCCTGGACAAAGAGAGAATCAAATTAAAATGAAATGGACAAAAGGTTATCATACCTATTCATCCATCCCAAGGAGAACATTGAACTGAACCTATCGATGAATAAGTTAACATTCGACAACTTTATTAAATACAAAACAATGCAGATTATACAGAACTTAATATCTACGAAGAAATTCATTTAGGCAACCAAGACTCACTCAGATATAATTTAGATGCAAAATTATATGATTGAAAAGTCAAGAACTACGAAACACAAGCAAAAGGGTGTTGGATTATCCAAAAAGTACAGAAAATCCCACCCAATAGTGCCTCATAGTGTCCATTGTCCCAAAAATCTTTGAGAAGACAATTAGGGAATACCCTACTTTAAAACCTACTAATGTAAATACTACACAAATACCAAGATACAAGGAAAGAGAATCACTAGTCATGCATGTAGACCAAGTTTCCAAAAATATTGGTGAACATGGTCGACTTCAAAGTTTAGTAGAAAATTTTACAGGACAAGCTACTAAATGGTGGGATGCCCATGAGACAAGACTGCAGACCTGGATAGCAGCTTCAACTTACTTTGTAGAAAGATTTGGAGGAAAGAGGTTAACCAAACAAGCTCAGATACCCATATTCACTCAAGGTCAGAATCCAGAAGACCATATAAAGAAATGTGAAAAAGAATGGAGAAAACTTGGATACAAAGATGAATGAGCATGGCCATACCTGTTTCCTTCAACCTTCGTCGACTTACCAAACAAATAGTATAAAATGAAAGAAGCTAGGGGTGAAACCTTCCTATGGCATGAACTCAGAGAAAATTTCATTAAATATTTCAACTTTATACCACAAAATGAAAACTTGGTCGAAACAGCAAAACAGATTAAAGAATTTATAAAGCCAATAGAAAACAAACCCTTAAAAGATAACCGACAGACAATGAAATGTAACAGTATACAAACCGGGACAATACCACAGTCGACAAGACTACAGTTATAAAATGAAAACACAAAAGAGAAAATCTTTAGATAGAAATCAAACCATGTCGAAACGACCAAGCTCCAGCAATTGTCGAAGTCTATGTATAGAAAAGACCGACCATTAGACTTCATAGCCCATGAAAACCAAGCACATCATAATGACTACTAAGACAGACAGGAATATTGTTGTACCTCCCTGTTTCTTCGGGACGAAAAAATGTTTTGTTCATGGGGGAGATGTTGGAGGAGCAAGTCGGTAACTCGACTTGAACGATAGCTGACTTAGTTAATCGACCGACTAAGTCGGTTGCCGACTAAACTAGAGATTAGGTCGACCATCTAAGGTCGTGTCAGTTCACCGAACCGATAGGTAGTTATTTTGTAACTGTTTTGTAATCATATATATTAGGCTGTTGAGCCAGAAGAGAACTTGGTTCAGTTCTCTCTATTGTATGGACCCATTCATGTTAATATAATCTGTTAATTCATCTACTTGTTCTTATCTCTTGTCTCTGTTATGTATGTATGTTTTAGTATGTATTATTGGTAACCTTATGTGATCTGTGATATTACAACAGGTACCTATTTTTATTGCCTCAAATTTCATAAAAATAGGTGTCCATGTTTATCTCTAAAATTGACCTATTTTTATAGCTCCGTATCTCATAAAAATAGGTACTATGTTTATCTATAAAATTGGTACCTATTTTTATAGCTCCAAATCTTATAAAAATAGGTGTCCATGCTTATCTCTAAAATGGGTACCTATTTTTATACTTTCAAATATCATAAAAATAGGTGATAATGCTTATAACTTTAATGGGTATCTATTTTTATAGCTCCAAATTTCATAACAATAGATGTCCATGATTGTTTCTAAAATGAGTACCTATTTTTATAGCACAAAATTTCATACAAATAGGTTTCCATGCTTTTCCCTCATAAAACTGGGTACCTATTTTCATAGCTTCAAATCTCATTAAAATAGGTATCCATTCTTATATCTAAAATGGGTACCTATTTTTATAGCTCCAAATCTCATAAAAATAAGTGTTCATGCTTATCTCTAAAATAGATACCTATTTTTATAGCTCCACATCTCATAAAAACGGGTGTCCATGCTTATCTCTAAAATGGGTACCTATTTTTATGAGATTTGGAGTTATAAAAATAAGCACCCACTTTAGAGATAAGCATGGACACCTATTTTTATGAGATTTGGAATTTATAAAAATAGGTATTCATTTTAGAGATTAAGCACGGATGCATTTTTTAGAGATAAGCTTGGACACCTACTTTTAAGAGATTCGAAGCTATAAAAATAGGTACTCATTTGAGAAATAAGCATGGCCACCTAATTTTATGAAATTACGAGCAGTAAAAATAGATATCTATTTCAGACATATGCATGGACAACTATTTTTATGATATTTGGAGCTACAAAATATGTACTCATTTTAGGGATAAGCATGGACAACTATTTTTATCAGTTTTGGAGCTATAAAAATAGGTACCCATTTGAGAGATAAGCATGCAGACCTTTTTTTATGAGATTTGGATCTATAAAAATAGGAATCTCATAAAAATAGATCTCCATGCTTATCTCTCAAATGGTACCTATTTTTATAGCTTCAAATCTCGTAAAAATAGGTTTCCATGCTTATCTCTAAAATATGTACTTATTTTTATAGTTTCAAATCTCATAAAAATAAGTTTCCATGGTTATCTCTCAAATGGGTACAAATTTTAATAGTTCCAAATCTCATAAAAATAAGTGTCCATGCTTATCCCTCAAATATGTACCCAATTTTATAGCTCTAAATCTCATAAAAATAGGTGTTCATGCTTATCTCTCAAATGAGTACCTATTTTTATAGCTCAAAATCTCATAATTAGGTGTCCATACTTTTCTCTAAAATGGGTACCTATTTTATAGCTCCAAATATCATAAAAATAAGTGTCCATGTGCTTATCTCTAAAATGAGTATTTATTTTTATAATTTCAGATCTCATAAAAATAGGTGTCCATGCTTATTTCTAAAATGGGTACCTATTTTTATAGCTCCAAATATCATAAACATAGGTGTCCATGCCTATCTCTCAAATGGGTACCTATTTGTATAGCTCCAAATCTCATAGAATTAGGTGTACATGATTATCTCTTAAATAGGTATCTATTTGTATAGCTTCAAATGTCATAAAAATAGGTGTCAATGCTTATAACTCAAATGGGTACCTATTTGTATAGCTCATAATCTCGTAAGAATAGGTGTTCAAGCTTTTCTCTCAAATGGGTACCTATTTTTATAACTCCAAATCTCATAAAAATAGGTGTCCATGCTTTTCTATAAAATGGGTACAATTTTATAGCTCCAAATATCATAAAAATAGGTGTCCATTTGCTTATCTCTAAAATGAATACCTATTTTATAGTTCCAAATCTCATAAAAATAGGTGTCCATGCTTATCTCTAAAATGGGTACCTATTTTTATAGATCCAAATCTAATAAAAATAGTTGTTCGTGCTTATCTCTCAAATGTGTACCTATTTGTATAGCTCCAAAAGTTATAAAAATAGGTGTCCATCCTTATCTCTCAAGTGGGTACCTACTGTTATAGCTCTGAATCTCATGAAAATAGGTGTCCATGATTATCTCTAAAATGGGTACCTATTTTTATATCTCAAAATATCATAAAAATAGTTTTACATTCTTATCTCTCAAATGGGTGCTTATTTTTATAGTTCCAAATCTCATAAAAATAAGTGTCCATTTTTATCTCTCAAATGGGTACCTATTTTTATAACTCCAAATCTCATAAAACTATATGTCCATTCTTATCTCTCAAATGGGTGTCTATTTTGATATCTCCAAATCTCATAAAAACAGGTGTCCATGCTTATCTCTCAAATGGGTTCCTATTTTTATAACTCCAATTTTCATAAAAATAGGTGTCTATCTTTATTTCGCAAATGGGCACCTATTTTTATAGCTCAAAATCTCCTAAAAATTGGTGTTCATGCTTATGTTTCAAATGGGTAAGTATATTTATAACTTCAAATCTCATAAAAACAGGCATCCATGCTTATCTCTAAAATGGATACCTATTTTTATAGCTCCAAATCTCATAAAAATATGTGTTCATTGTTATCTCTCAAACGAGTACTTATTTTTATAGTTCCAAATATCATAAAATAGGTGTCCATTGTTATCTCTCAAATGGGTACCTATTTCTATAGCTCCAAATCTAATAAAAATAGGTACCATGCCTATCTCTAAAATCAATACCTATTTTTAAAGATCCAAACTCATAAACCTAGGTGCCCATTTTTATCTCTCAAATGGGTACCCATTTTTATAGCTCCAAATCTCATAAAAGTAGGTGTTTATGCTTATCTCTCAAATGGGTACCTATTTTCATCGCTCCAAATCTCATAAAAATATGTGTCATTTTTTATCTATCAAATGGATACCTATTTTTATAGCTCCAAATCTCATAAAACTAGATGTGCATTCTTATCTCTCAAATGTATGCCTATTTTGATATCTCTAAATCTCATAAAAATAGATGTGGATGCTTATATCTCAAATGGGTACCTATTTTTATAGCTCCAAATCTCATAAAATTAGGTGTTTATCCTTATTTCTCAAATGGGTACCTATTTTTATAACAAAAAATCTCCTAAAATTGGTGTTCATGCTTATCTCTCAAATGAGTACGTATTTTTATAGCTCCAAATCTCATAAAAATAGGTATCCGTGCTTATCTCTAAAATTTGTATCTATTTTTATAGCTCCAAATCTCATAAAAATGTGTTCATGGTTATCTCTTAAATGAGTACCTATTTTCATAGCTTCCAATATCATAAAAATAAGTGTCCATGCTTATCTCTCAAATGGGTCCCTGTTTCTATATCTCCAAATCTTTTAAAAATAGGTACCATTCTTATATCTAAACTGTGTACCCATTTTTATAGCTCCAAACTCATAAAAATAGGTGTCCATTCTTATTTCTCAAATGGCTACCCATTTTTATAGCTTCAAATCTCATAAAAGTAGGTGTCCATGCTTATCTCTCAAATAGGTACCTATTTTTATAGCTCTAAATCAAATAAAAATAGGTGTCCATGTTTATCTCTCAAATGGGTACATATTATTATAGTTCAAAATCTCAAAACAATAGATGTCCATGCTTATCTCTAAAATAGGCACTTATTTTTATAGTTCCAAATCACATAAAAATAGGTCTCCATGCTTATCTCTCAAATGGGTACCTATTTGAGAGATAAGCATAGGTCTCCATGCTTATCTTGCAAATTGGTACATAAAAATAGGTCTCTATGCTTATCTCCATTCTTATCTTGCAAATTGATACTTATTGTATAGCTCCAAATCTGATAAACATAGGTGTCCATGCGTATCTCTAAAATGGGTATCTATTTTTATAGCTCCAAATATCATAAAAATAGGTGTCAATGCTTATCTCGAAAATTGGTACCTATTTGACAGATAAGAATAGGTCTCCATGCTTATGTTGCAAATTGGTACTTATTGTATAGCTCCAAATGTGATAAAAATAGGTGTCAATGCGTATCTCTCAAATGGGTACCTATTTTTATAGTTCCAAATCTCATAAAAATATGTGTTCATGCCTATCTCTCAAATGAGTGCCTATTTTTATAGACCCAAATCTCATAAAACCATGTGTCCATGCTTATCTCTCAAATTGGTAACTATTTTTTTAGCTCCAAATCTCATAAAAATAGGTGCTTGTACTTATCTCTCAAATGTGTACCTCTTTTTATAGCTTCAAATCTCATAAAAATAGGTGTCCATGCTTATCTCTCAAATGGGTACCTATTTGTATAGCTCCAAATGTCATAAAAATAGGTGTCATCCTTATCTCTCAAATGGGTACTTATTTTTATATCTCCAAATCTCATAAAAATATGTTTCTATGCTTATCTTTAAAATTGGTATATATTTTTATAGCTCCAAATATCATAAAAATAGGTGTCAATGCTTATCTTGGAAATGGGTACCTATTTTTATAGCTCCAAATATCATAAAAATATGTGTTCATGCTTATCTATCAAATGCGTACCTATTTTCATAGCTCCAAATCTCATAAAAACAAGTACCATGCTTATCTCTAAAATGTGTACCTATTTTTATAGTTCCAAACTCATAAAAATAGGTGTCCATTCTTATGTCTAAAATGGGTACGTATTTAAATATTTTCAAATATCATAAAAATAGACGTCCATGCTTATCTATCAAATGGGTACCAACTTTTATAACTCCAAATATCACACAATTAGGTGTCCATGCTTATCTCTTAAATGAGTACCTATTTTTATAGCTTCAAATCTAATAAAAATAGGTGTCCGTGCTTATTTCTCAAATGGGTACCCACTTTTATAGCTCAAAATCACATAAAAGTAGGTTTTCGTGCTTATCTCTCAAATGGGTACCTATTTTTATAGTTTCAATTCACAAAAAATTGGTCTCCATGATTATCTATCAAATGGACACGTATGTTTATAACTCCAAATCTTATAAAAATAGGTTTTAAAACATATCTTTCAAATGTGTACTTATTTTTATACCTCAAAATCTCCTAAAAATAGGTACTGAATCTCCAAAAAATAGGTTTTCATGCTTATCTCTTAAACAAATACCTATTTTTATATCTCTAAATCTCATAAAAATAGGTCTCCATTATTATCTCTTAAATGGGTACCTATTTTTATAGCTCCAAATCTCATAAAAATAGGTGTCCATGCTTATGTCTTAAATGACTACCTATTCTTGTAGCTCCAAATCTCATAAAAAAATAAGTCCATGCTTATCTCTGAAATAGGTACCTCTTTGTATAGCTCCAACTCTCATAAAAATAGTTGTCCATGTTTATCTGTCAAATGAGTACATATTTTCATAGCTCCAAATCTCATAAAAATAGATGTCCATGCATATCCTTAAAATCAGTATCTATTTTTAAAGCTCCAAATCTGATAAAATTAGGTATTCATTCTTACCATGGTGATCTTTAAAATGGGTACATATTTTTATAGCTTCAAATGTCATAAAAATAGGTGTCCATGCTTATCTATAAAATGGGTAACTATTTTTATAGCTCCACATCTCATAAAAATAGGTACCATGTTTATCTCTAAAATGGAAACATATTTTTATAGTTCTAAAAATCTCACTAAAATAGGTGTCTATGCTTATCTCTAAAATGGGTACCTGTTTTTATAGCCCCAAATTTCATTAAAAAACAAGTCCATGCTTATGTCTCAAATGGGTACCTATTTTTAAGATCATAATTTCATAAAAATAAGTGTCCATGCCTTTCTCTAAAATTTGTACTTTTTTTTATAACTCCAAATATCATAAAAATAGGCCTTCATTCTTAACTCTCAAACGGGTACCTATTTTCATAGCTCCAAATCACATAAAAATAGGTTTCCAAGCGTATCTCTCAAATTTGTACCTATTTTTATAGCTTCAGATCTCATAAAAATAGGTGTCCATGATTTTCTTTAAAATGGGTACCTATTTTTATAGCTCCAAATATCATAAAAATATATGTCCATATGCTTATCTCTAAAATGGGTACCTATTTTTAAGCTCCAAATCTAATAAAAATAGGTGTTCATGCTTATTTCTGAAATGGATACCTATTTTTATAACTCCAAATCTCATAAAAATAGGTTTTTATGCTTATCTCTAAAATGGGTACCTATTTTTATATCTACAAATATCATAAAAAAATGTGTTCATGCTTATCTTTCAAATGGGTACCTATTTTTATGGTTCAAAATATAATAAAAATAGGTGTCCATGCTTATCTCTCAAATGAGTACCTATTTTATAGCTTAAAATATCATAAAAATAGGTGTCAATGTACTTATCTCTAAAATGGGTATCTATTTTTGTGGTTCCAAATCTCATAAAAATTGGCGTCCATGTTTAGCTGTAAAATGGGTGCCTATTTGTATATCTCCAAATCTCATAAAAATAGTTGTCCACGCTTATCTTTAAACTGGGTACCTATTTTTATAGCTCCAAATCTTATAAAAATAGGTGTCTATGCTTATTTATCAAATAGGTACCTATTTTTATAACTCCTAATCTCACAAAAATAGGTGTCCATGCTTATATCTAAAAAGGGTACCTATATTTATATCTCGAAATATCATAAAAATATGTGTCCATGCTTATATCTCAAATGGGTACCTATTTTTATAGCTCCAAATCTCATAAAAGTAAGTGTCCATTTTTAACTCTCAAATGGGTACCTATTTTAATGTTTATCTCTGAAATGCGTACCTATTTCTATAGCTTCAAATCTCATAAAAATAGGTGTCAATGTTTTTCTTTAAAATGGGTACCTATTTTTATAACTCCAAATATCATAAAAATACGTGTCCAAGTGTTTATCACTAAAATGTGTACCTATTTTTATAGCTTCAAATCTCATAAAAATAAGGGTCCATGCTCATCTCTAAAATATGTACCTATTTTTATATCTTCAAATATCATAAAAATAGGTGTACATGCTTATTTTTCAAATGGGTACTTATTTTTATAGCTCCAAATGTCATAAAAATAGTTGTCTACGCTTATTTATCAAATTGATACCTATTTGTATAGCTCCAGATCTCATAAAAATAGGTGTCTATGCTTATCTCTCAAATGGGTACCTATTTTTATAGGTCCAAATCTCATAAAAATATGTGTTCATGCTTATCTCTCAAATGGGTACCTATTTTTATAGCTCCAAATTTCATAAAAATAGTTGTCTATGTTTATCTCTCAAATGGGTATCTGTGTTTATAGCTCCAAATCTTGTAAAAATAGATGTCTATGCTTTTCTCTAAAATGGATATCTATTTTATACCTCCAAATATCATAAAAATAGGTGTCCATCTGCTTATTTCTTAAATGAATACCTATTTTTATAATTTCAAATCTCATAAAAATAGGTGTCCATGCTTATCTCTAACATGGGTACCTATTTTTATAGCTCAAAATCTCATAAAAATAGGTGTCAATGCTTATCTTTCAAATGGGTACTTATTTTTATAGCTACAAATCTCATAAAAATAGGTGTTCATGCTTCTCTCTAAAAAAGACACATATTTTTATAGCTCCAAATCTCATTAAAATAGGTGTCCATTTTTATATCTATAATGGATACATATTTTTATAACTTCAATTCTCATAAAAATAGATGTCCATGCTTATCTCCCAAATGGGTGCCTATTTTTATAGCTCCAAATCCCATAAAAATAGGTGTCCATGGTTATCTCTCAAATGGGTGCCTATTTTTATAGCTCGAAATCCCATAAAAATAGGTGTCCATGCTTTATATCTCAAATGAGAATCTATTTTTATAGCTCGAAATCTTAAAAAATAGGTGTCAATGCTTATCTTTCAAATGGGTACATAATTTTATAGCTTGTAATCTCATAAAAATTGGCATCCATGCTTATCTTGAAAGTGGGTACCTATTTTTATAGCTCCAAATCCCGTAAAACTATATGTTCATACTTATCTCTCAAACGGGTACCTATTTTTATAGCCCCAAATCTCAAAAAAATAGATGTCCATGCTTATCTCTCAAATTGGTACCTATTTTTATAATTCAAAATCCTATAAAAATAAGTGCTCATTCTTATCTCTCAAATGGGTGCCTATTTTTATAGCTCCAAATCCCATGAAAATAAGTGTCCATTTTTATCTCTAAAATGGGTGCGTATTTTATAGCTCCAAATCCCATAAAAATAGGTGTCCATTCTTATCTCTAGAATGGGTGCCTATTTTTATAGCTCTAAATCCCATAAAAATGTGTCGATGCTTATCTCTTAAATGGGTGCCTATTTGTATAGCTCCAAATCTCATGAAAATAGGTGTTCATGCTTATCTCCCAAATGGGTATCTATTTTTATAGTTCGAAATATCATAAAAATAGGTCTCCATGCTTGTCCTTCAAATAGGTATCTATTTTTATAATTCCAAATCTCTTAAAAATAGGTGTCCATGTTTATCTCTAACATGAATACCTTTTTTTATAACTCAGAATCTCATAAAAATAGGTGTCGATTCCTATTTCTCAATTGGGTACCTATTTTTATAGCTCCAAATCTCATAAAAATAGGTGTCTATGTTTATCTCTCAAATGGGTACCTATTTTTATAGCTCCAAATATCATAAAAATAGGTGTTGATGCTTATCTCTCAAAATGACAGCTATTTTTGTAGTTCCAAATCCCATAAAAATAGATGTCCATTCTTATATCTCAAATGGGTGCCTATTTTTATAGCTTTAATTCCCATAAAAATAGATATCCACGCTTATCTCTCAAATGGGTGCCTATTTTTATAGCTCCAAATCCCATAAAAATAGTTGTCCATGGTTATCTCTCAAATGGGTGACTATTTTTATAGCTCAAAATCTCATAAAAATAGGTGTCAGTGCTTATCTTTCAAATGGGTACATAATTTTATATCTTGTAATCTCTTAAAAATTAGCATCTATGCTTATCTATAAAGTGGGTACTTATTTTTATAGCTCCAAATCTCGTAAAACTATATGTTCATACTTATCTCTCAAACGGGTACCTATTTTTATAGCCTCAAATCTCAAAAAAATAGATGTCCATGCTTATCTCTCAAATGGAAATCCTATAAAAATAGGTGCCCATTTATATCTCTAAAATGGGTGCCTATTTTTATACCTCAAAATCCCATAAAAATAGGTGTCCATTTTTATCTCTCAAATGGGTGCCTATTTCATAGCTCCAAATCCCATAAAAATAGGTGTCCATTCTTATCTCTAAAATGGGTGCCTATTTTTATAGCTCTAAATTCCATAAAAATATGTGTCGATGCTTATCTCTTAAATGGGTGCCTATTTTTATAGCTTCAAATCTCATGAAAATAGGTGTCCATGCTTATCTCCCAAATGGGTATCTATTTTTATAGCTCGAAATATCATAAAAATGAGTCTCCATGCTTGTACTTTAAATGGGTACCTATTTTTATAATTCCAAATCTCTTAAAAATATGTGTCCATGTTTATCTCTAACATGGGTACGTATTTTTATAACTTAAAATCTCATAAAAATATGTGTCGATGCTTATTTCTTAAATAGGTACCTATTTTTATGACTCCAAATCTCATAAAAATAGGTGTCCATGCTTAGCTCTCAAATGGGTACCTATTTTTATAGCTCCAAATCTTATAAAAATAGATTTTCATGCTTATCTCTCAAATGGGTACCCTATTTTTATAGCTCAAAATCTCATAAAAATAGGTGTCCATTTTTATCTCTCAAATGAGTACCTATTTTTGTAGCTCCAAATCTCATGAAAATAGGTGTCTATTCTTATCTCTCAAATGGTACCTATTTTTATAGCTCAAAATCCCATGAAAATAGGTGTCCATTCTTATTTCTCAAATGGGGGTCTATTTTTTTAGCTCCAAATCCCATAAAAATAGGTGTCCATGCTTATCTCTCAAATGCGCGCCTATTTTTATAGCTCTGAATCTCATAAAAATAGGTATCCATGCTTATCTGGAAAATGGGTACCTATTTTTAAAGCTCCAAATCTCGTCAAAATATGTGTTCATACTTATATCTCAAACGAGTACCCAGTTTTATAGCTCCAAATCTAATAAAATAGTTGTCCATGCTTATCTCTCAAATGGGTAACTATTTATGTACCTCCACATCTTATAAAAATAGGTACTATGCTTATCTTTAAAATAACTACTTATTTTTATAGCTCGAAAGTCATAAAAATAGGTGTACATTCTTATCTCTCAAATGGGAACCTATTATTATATCTCCAAATCTCATAAAAAATAGGTGTCAATGTTTATTTTTCAAACGAGTACCCATTTTTATAGCTCCAAATCTCATAAAAATAGGTGTCCATGATTTTTTCTAAAATGAGTACCTATTTTATAGCTCAAAATATCATAAAAATAGGAGACTATATGCTTATCTCTAAAATGGGTACCTATTTTTGTAGTTCCAAATCTCATAAAAATAGGTGTCCATGCTTATCTGTAAAATGGGTGCCTATTTTTATAGCTTCAAATCTTATGAAAATATGTGTCGATGCTTATCTCTCAAATGGGTACCTATTTTTATAACTCCAAATCGCATAATAATATGTGTCCATGCTTATATCTAAAAGAGGTACCTATTTTTCTATCTCCAAATATCATAAAAATAGGTGTCCATGCTTATATCTCAAATGGGTACCTATTTTTATAGCTCCAAATCTCATAAAAATATGTGTCCATTTTTAACTCTCAAATGGGTACCTATTTTTATAGCTCCAAATCTCATAAAAATAGGTCTCCTTGCTTATCTCTGAAATCGGTACCTATTTTTATAGCTCAAAATCTCATAAAAACGGGTGTCTATGCTTTTCTTTAAAATTGATACATATTTTTATAGCTCCAAATATCATCAAAATAGGTGTTCATGTGCTTATCTATAAAATGGGTACCTATTTTTATAGCTCCAAATCTCATAAAATGAATTGTGTGTGCTTATGTCTCAAATGGATACCTATTTTTATAGTTTCTAAAATGGGTACGTATTTTTATATATTCAAATATTAGAAAAATAGGTTTTCATGCTTATCTCTCAAATGGGTACCTATTGTTATAGCTCCAAATCTCATAAAAATAGTTGTCCATGTTTATCTCTCAAATGGATAACTATTTATATAGCTCCAAATATCATAAAAATGCATGTCCATGTTTATCTCTCGAATGAGTACCTATTTTTATAACTCCAAATCTCATAAAAATAGGTGTCCAGGCTTTTATCTAAAATGGGAACCTATTTAAAAGCTCCAACTATCATAAAGGTGTCCATGTGCTTATCTCTTAAATGGATACCTATTTTTATAATTCCAAATCTCATAAAAATAGATGTCCATGTTTATCTCTAATATGGGTACCTATTTTTATAGCTCCAAATCTCATAAAATTTGGTATCAATGCTTATCTCTCAAATGAGTATCGAATCTTATAAAAATAGGTATCCATATTTATCTCTCAAATAGGTACATATTTTATAGCTTCAAATCTCATAAAAATAAATGTCAATTGTTATTTCTAAAATGTGTATCTATTTTAATAGCTCCAAATCCCATAAAAATAGGTGGCCATTCTTATCTCTCAAATGGGTGCATATTTTTATAGCTCCAAATCCCATAAAAATAAGTGTCCATGTTTATCTCTCAAATGGGTGCCTATTTTTATAGCTCAAAATCTCATAAAAATAGTTGTCCATGCTCATCTTTAAAATGGATACCTATTTTTATAGCTCCAAATCTCGTAAAAAAATGTATTCAAGCCGATCTCTCAAACGGGTACCTATTTTTATAGCTCCAGATCCCATAAAAATAGGTGGCCATTCTTATCTTTCAAATGGGTGCATATTTTTATAGCTCCAAATCCCATAAAAATAAGTGTCCATGTTTATCTCTCAAATGGGTGCCTATTTTTATGCTCAAAATCTCATAAAAATCGTTGTCCATTCTTATATTTAAAATGGGTACCTATTTTTATAGCTCCAAATCTCATAAAAAAATGTATTAAAGCCGATCTCTCAAACGAGTACCTATTTTTATAGCTCCAAATATAATAAAAATTGTTGTACATACTTATCTCTCGAATGGGTACCTATTTCTATAGCTCCACATCTCATAAAAATAGGTACCATGCTCATCTCTAAAATGGCTACCTATTTTTATAGCTCGAAACTCATAAAAATAGGTGTACATTTTTATCTCTCACATGGGTACCTATTTTTATAGATCCAAATCTCATTAAAAATAGGTGTCAATGCTTATATGTAAAATTAGTGCCTATTTTTATATCTCCAAATCTCATAAAAATAGGTGTCCATGCTTATATCTCAAATCGGTACTTATTTTTATAGCTTCAAATCTCATAAAAATATGTATCCACGCTTATCTCTAAAATGGGTACTTATTTTTATAGCTCATAATCTCATAAAAATAGGTTTCCATGCTTATCTCTAAAATATGAACTTATTTTTAGAGTTGAAAATCACATAAAAATAGGTCTCCACGCTTATCTCTCAAATGGGTACCTATTTTTATAGCTCCAAATCTCATAAAAATAGGTTTCCATGCTTATCTCTCAAATGGGTACCTATTTTTATAGCTCTAAACCTCATAAAAAGGTATTTATTTTTAAACTCCAAATCTCGTAAACAAAGTTGTCTATTCTTATCTCTCAAATCAGTACCTATTTGTATAGCTCCAAATCTTATAAAAATAGTTTTCCATTCTTATCTCTAAAAAGGGTGCCTATTTTTATCGCTCCAAAACTCATAAAAATAAGTGTTTATGCTTATCTCTAAAATGGGTACTTATTTTGATAGCTCCAAATCTCATAAAAATAGGTGTCCATGCTAATCTCTCAAATTGGTACCTATTTTTAGAGCTTCAAATCTTATAAAAATAGGTCTCCATTCTTATCTCTCAAATTGGTACCTATTTTTGTAGCTCCAAATATCAGAAAAATCATTACAGGAAATTTCAACTCAAAATGGACATTTTAACACTAACTCAAATTCCATGTCATCATGTGTTAGCTAATGAAATTGCTTTAAATTTAAAATACTGTATAGGTTTTAAACAATTTTTTACTATAAATTTGGGGATAGGTATCTTAAAAAAAATTGTTTTTTTGTTTGTATTTTTGACATATCTCCCTATGATTTTACTCAAATTTTGATCGAGAGATCTCGTTGGATGCAAAATTAAATTCTGCATCAAATGAGTACCCACTCGGCATACTTTTGACAGACCCGCTAACCCCAAAACAAAAAATACCTTAATGAGTAGTTTTTTTTCTTTTCTTCCTCCAAAATTAATTAATAATATTTTATTATTTTAACTATTATCTTATTATTTTTCTTAAGAGGCCCATTTTGAGTTGAAATGTTCACTAATCAGGTGTCCATGCTTATTCCTCAAATGGGTAACTATTTTTATAGCTTCAAATCTCATAAAAATAGATATTCATGCCTATCTCTCAAATGGGTATCTATTTTTATTACTCCAAATCTCATAAAAATAGGTGTCCATACTTATCTCTCAAATGAGTACCTATTTTTATAACTCCAAATCTCATAAAAATAGGTGTCCATGCTTATCTCTCAAATGGATACATATTGTTATATCTCCAAATCTCATATTGTTGTAGCTCCAAATCTAATAAAAATAAGTTTGCATGCCTATTTCTTAAAAATAGGTGTCTATGATTATCTCTAAAATGGGTACCTATTTTTATAGCTCAAAATCTCAGAAAAAGAGGTACCATGCTTATCTCTCAAATGGATACATATTTTTATAGCTCCAAAACTCATAAAAATGGGTGTACATGCTTATCTCTAAAACAGGTACCGATTTTTATAGCTCCCAATCTCATAAAAATAAGTCTTCATGTTTATCTCTCAAATGGATACCTATTTTTATATCTCCAAATCTCATAAAACTAGGGGGCCCATTCTTATCTCTAAAATGGGTACCTATTTTTATAGCTCCAAACCTCAAAAAAATAAGTGTCCATGGTTATCTTTCAAATGGGTATAAATTTTTATAGTTCCAAATCGCATAAAAATAAGTGTCTGTGCTTATCTCTCAAATGGTTACCCATTTTTATAACTTCAAATATCATAAAAATAGGTGTCCATGTTTCTCTCAAATGGGTACCTATTTTTATAGCTTCAAGTCTCATAAAAATAGTTGTCTATGCTTATCCCTCAAATGGATACCTATTTTTGTAGCTCCAATTTTCATAAAAACAGGTCTAAATCACATAAAAATAGGTGTCCATTCTTATCTCTAATATCGGTACCTAATCATCTATGCTTATCTCTCAAATGGCTACATATTTTTATAGCTCCAATCTTATTAAAATAGGTATTGATGTTTATCTCTCAAATGGGTACCGATTTTTTTAGCTCGAAATCTCATAAAAATAAGTGTCCATGCTTATCTCTAAAATGTGTACCTATTTTTATAGCTCTAAATCTCATAAAAATAGGTTTCCATGTTTGTTTTTTAAATGGGTATCTATTTTTAGATATCCAAATCTATAAAAATAGGTGTCCACGCTTATCTCTCAAATGGGTACCTCATTTTATAGCTCCAAAGCTCATAAAAATAGGTATATATTTCGTACCTATTTTTATAGCTTCAAAAGTCATAAAAATAAGTGTCCATGCTTATCTCTAAAATAGGTGTCGAGGCTTATCTCTCAAATGGGTACCTATTTTTATCGATTCAAATCTCATAAAAATAGCTTTCCGTGCTTATCTCTAAAATGGATAAAAATGTTTATAGATCCAAATTTCATAAAAATAGGTGTCTATTTATATATCTCAAATGAGTACCTATTTTTATAGCTCCAAATCTCATAAAAATACTTGTCCTTTCTTATATCTCAAATGGGTACCTATTTTTATAGCTCAAAATCTCATAAAAATATGTGTCTATGCTTATCTATAAAATGGGTACCTATTTCTATAGCTCCAAATCTCATAAATGTAACTCTAAATATCATAAAAATAAAATTGGTACATATTTTTATAGCTCCAAATCTCATAAAAATAAGTTTTCATGCTTATTTCTAAAATGGACAACTATTTTTATAGCTCCAAATCTTATAAAAATAGTTATTCATGCTTATCTCTAAATCAGGTACCTATTTTTATAGCTCCAAACCTCATAAAAATAGGTGTTCATGCTTGTCCATGCTTATCTCTTAAATGTGTACTTATTTTTATGGCTTCAAATATCATAAAATTAGGTGTCCATGTTTATCTCTAAAATGGGTACCTATTTTTATAGCTCCATATCTAATAAAAATTAAGTGTCCTTGCTTATCCTTAAAATTGGTACATATTTATGTAGGTCTAAATCTCATAAAAGCAGGTATCATGCATATCTCTCAAATGGGTACCTATTTTTATAGTTCCAAATCTCATAAAAATAGGTGTCCATGCTTATCTCTGAAATGGCTACCTATTTTTATAGCTCCAAATCTCATAAAAATAGGTGTCCACGTCTATCTCTAAAATAACTACCTATTTTTTTAGCTCCAAATCTCATAAAAATAGGCACCATGCTTATCTCTCAAATGGGTACCTATTTTTATAGCTTCAAAACTCATAAAAATAGGTGTACATTCTTATCTCTAAAATGCGTACCTATTTTTATAACTCATAATCTCATAAAAATAGGTGTTCATGCTTATCTCTCAAATGGGTACCTTTTTTTATAGCTCCAAATGTCATAAAAATAAGTGTCCATGCTTATCTCTGAAATGGGTACCTATTTTTATAGCTCTAAATCTCATAAAAGAAAGTTTTTCATGGTTATCTCTCAAATGGGTTCAAACTTTTATATCTTCAAATCTCATAAAAATAGGTTTCTGTGCTTATCTGTCTAATGGGTACCTATTTTTATAGTTCCAAATCTCATAAAACTAGGTGTCCATGCTTATCTCTCAAAATGGTACTTATTTTTCTAGCTTCAAATCTCATAAAAACAGCAACAAATGACATAAAAATAGGTGTCTATGCTTATCTCTAAAATGGGTACCTAAGTGTCCATGCTTATTTCTCAAACGGGTACCTATTTTTATAGCTTCAAATTTCATAAAAATAGGTATCCATGCTTATCTCTCAAATAGGTACCTGTTTTTATAGCTCCAAACTCATACAAATAGGTGTCCATGCTTATCTCTAAAATGGATACCTATTTTTATAGCTCCAAATATCGTAAAAATAGGTTTTCAAGTTTATCTATAAACTAGGTACCTATTGATATAGCTCCAAATCTCATAATAATAGGTGTCCATGCTTATCTCTCAAATAGGTACCTATTTTTATAGCTCCAAAACTCATAAAAATAGGTATTCATTGGGTACCTAATTTTAGAGCTTCAAAACTCATTAAAATAAGTGTCCATGCTTCTCTTTAAAATGGGTGTTAAGGCTTATCTCTCAAATGGGTACTTATTTTATAGATTCAAATCTCGTAAAAATAGGTTTTCGTACGTCTCCATTCTTATATTTCAAATGGGTACCTATTTCTATAGCTCTAAATCTCATAAAAATACTTGTCCATTCTTATCTCTCAAATGGGTACCTATTTTTACTACTCCAAATCTTATAATAGTAAGTGTCCATGCTTATCTCTAAAATGGGTAGCTATTTTTATAGCTCCAACTATCATAAAAATAAGTGTCCATGCTTATCTCTCAAATGTATACCTAATTTTATATCTCCAAAATGCATAAAAATAGGTTTCCATGCTTATCTCTCCAATGGGTTCCTAGCTACCCATGTTTATCTCTAAAATGGGTGCCTATTTTTATAGTTCCAAATCTTATAAAAATAGGTGTCCATGCTTATCTCTAAAATTGGTACCTATTTTTATAGCTCTGAAATCCCATAAAAGTAGCTCTAAATATCATAGAAATAAAATGGTTACATTTTTTTATAGCTCCAAATCTCATAAAAATAGGTGTCCATATTTATTTCTAAAATGGGCACTAATTTTTATAGCTCCAAATCTCACAAAAATAGATGTCCATGCTTGTCTCTCAAATGGGTACCTGTTTTATAACTCCAAATATCATAAAAATAGGTGTCTATGCTTATATCTCAAATGGGTTCCTATTTTTATAATTTCAAATCTCTTAAAAATAAGTGTCCATACTTATGTCTAAATCGAGTACATATTTGTATAGCTCCAAATCTCATAAAAATAGGTGTCCATGCTTATCTCTCGAATGAAAACCTATTTTTATGATATTTGGAGCTATACAAATAGGTGCCCATTGGAGAGATAAGGATGGACACCCTTTGTTATGATATTTGGAGCTATAAAATAGGTATCAATTTTAGAGAAAAGCATGGACACCTATTTTTATGAGATTTGGAACTATAAAAATAGATACCCAATTGAGTGATAAGCATGAATACATATTTTTATGAGATTTGGAGCTATAAAATTGGGTACAAAGTTGAGAAATAAGCATGGACACCTGTTTTTATGAGATTTGGAGCTATAAAAAATTGTACCCATTTAAAAGATAACCATGGCCAATTATTTTTATGAGATTTGGAGCTATAAAAACACGTACCCATTTTAGAGATAAGAATTGACACATATTTTTATGAAATTTGGAGGTACAAAAATAGGTACCATTTGATAGATAATTATTGATACCTATTTTTATGAGATTTCTTTTTTTATAGATCCAAATCTCATAAAAATAGGTCTCCATGCTTATCTCTTGAATGGGTACCTACTTTTATAGCTCCAAAACGCATAAAAATAGGTGTCCATGTTTATCTCTAAAATGGGTACCTATTTTTATAGCTCCAAATCTCATAAAAATAGGTGTTCATGCTTATCTCTTAAATGGGTACCGATTTTTATTGCTCTAGATCTTATAAAAATAGGTGGCCATGCTTATTTCTCAAATGGATACCTTTTTTTTAGCTCCAGATCTCATAAAAGTGTGTGTCCATGCTTATCTCTAAAATAGGTGTCCGTGCTTATCTCTATAATGAGTACCTATTTTTATAGCTCTAAATCTCATAAAAACAGGTGACCATGCTTATCTCTAAAATGGGTACTTATTTTTATTGCTTCAAATCTCATGAAAATAGGTGTCCATGCTTATCTCTAAAATGGGTACCTAATTTTATGGCTTCATATCTTATTAAATTAAGTGTCCATACTTATCTATAAAATATGTATATATTTTTATATCTTCAAATCTCATAAAAGTGCGTACTATGCTTATCTATAAAATTGGTACCTATTTTATAGCTCCAAATCTCATAAAAATAGGTGTCTATGCTTATCTCTAAAATAGGTACCTATTTTTATGCTTCCAAATCTCATAAAAATAGGTGTCCATGTTTATATCTTTAATGGATATCTATTTTTACAGCTCAAAATCTCATACAAATAGGTGTTCATGATTGTCTCTAAAATGAGTACCTATTTTTATAGCACCCAATTTCATAAAAATAGGTTTCCATGCTTTTCTCTCATAAAAATGGGTACCTATCTTTATAGCTCCAAACCTCATAAAAATAGGTGTCCATGCTTATCTCTAAAATGGATACCTATATTTATAGCTCCACATCTCATAAAAATGGGTGTCCATACTTATATCTAAAATTGTTACCTATTTTTATGAGAATTGAAGCTATAAAAATAAGTACCCATTTTAGAGATAAGCATGGACACCTATTTTTATGAGATTTAGAGCTATAAAAATAGACACTCATTATAGAGATAAGCACGGACACCTATTTTATAGATAAGCATGGACACATACTTTTATGAGATCTGGAGCTAAAAAAAAGGTACCCATTTGAGAAATTAGGATGGCCACCTTTTTTTATAAGATTTAGAGCAATAAAAATCGGTAGTCATTTAAGAGATAAGCATGAACACCTATTTTTATAAGATTTGAAGCTATAAAAATAGGTACCCATTTTAGAAATAAACATGGACACATATTTTTGTGCGTTTTGGAGCTATAAAAATAGGTACCCATTCAAGAGATAAGCATGGAGACCTATTTTTATGATATTTTGGAAATCTCATAAAAGTAGGTGTCCATGCTTATCTCTCAAATACGTCTCCATGCTTATCTCTCAAATGGGCATGTATTTTTATAGGTCCAAATCTCATAAAAATAGGTTTACAAGCTTATGTTTCAAATGTGTACCTATTTTTATAGCTCCAAATCTCCTAAAAATAGGAATCAAATATCATAAAATAAGTTTACATGTTTATCTCTCAAATGGGTACCTCTTTATATCTCAAAATCTCATAAAAATAGGTCTTCATTATTATCCCTCAAATGGGTATATATTTTTAGAGCTTCAAATCTCATAAAATTAGGTGTCCATGCTTATGTCTTAAATGACTACCTATTTTTATAGCTCCAAATATCATAAAAAATAAGTCTATGTTTATCTCTGAAATTGGTACCTATTTTTATAGCTCCAACTTTCATAAAAATAGGTGTCCATGTTTATCTATCAAATGGGTACATATTTTTATAGCTCCAAATCTCATAAAAATAGGTGTCCATGCTTATCTCTAAAATGGGTATCTATTTTTATAGCTCCAAATCTCATAAAAACAGGTGTCCATTCTTACCATGGTTATCTCTAAAATTGATACATATCTTTATAGCTCCAAATCTCATAAAAATAGATGTCCATGCTTATCTCTAAAATGAGTACCAATTTTTATAGCTCCAAATCTCATAAAAATGGATGCCTTTCTTATCTCTAAAATTGAAACATATTTTTATAGCTCTAGAGATCTCACATAAATAGGTGTCAATGCTTATCTCTAAAATGGGTACCTATTTTTATAGCTCCAAATGTCATAAAAAAAAAAATCCATACTTATGTCTCAAATGGGTACCTATTTTTATAGAATCAAATATCATAAAAATAGGTGTCCATGCTTATCTCTAAAATGTGTACCTATTTTTATAGTTTCAAATATCATAAAATAGGTCTGCATGCTTATCTCTCAAACGGGTACCTATTTTCATAGCTCCAAATCTCATAAAAATATGTGTCCAAGCGTATCTCTCAAATGAGTACCTATTTTTATAGTTTCAAATGTTATAAAAATAGGTACCAAATCTCATAAAATTTCCATGCTAACATCTCAAATGGGTACCTATTTTTATAGCTCCAGATATCATAAAAATAGGTCGCCTTGCTTATCTCTGAAATGGGTACCTATTTTTATAGCTCCAAGTCTCATAAAAATAGTTATCCATGATTTTCTCTAAAATAGGTACGTAATTTTATAGCTCCAAATATCATGAAAATATGTGTCTGTGTGCTTACCTATAAAATGGGTACCTATTTTTAAGCTCCAAATCTAATAAAAATAGGTGTTCATGCTGATCTCTCAAATGGGTACATATTTTTGTAACTCCAAATCTCATAAAAATAGGTGTCCATCCTTCTCGCTAGAATGGTTACCTATTTTTATATCTCCAAATATGATAAAAATAGGTGTCCATGCTTATATCTTAAATGGGTACCTATTTGTATAGCTCCAAATCTCATAACAATAGGTGTCCATGCTTATCTCTCAAATGAGTACCTATTTGTATAGATCCAAATCTCATAAAAATAGACCTGCATCCTTATATCTCAAATGGGTACCTATATGTATAACTCAAACTATCATAAAAATAGGTTTCCGTGCTTATCTCTCAAATGAGTACCTATTTTTATAGCTCCAAATCTCATAAAAATAGGTCTATAAAAATAGGTGTCGATGCTTTTCTCTAAAATGGGTACCTATTTTATAGCTCAAAATATCATAAAAATAGGTGTCCATATGCTTATATCTGAAATGGGTACCTATTTTTGTAGTTCCAAATTTCATAAAAATAGGTGTCCATGCTTATCTGTAAAATGGGTGCCTATTTTTATAGCTCCAAATCTCATAAAAATAGGTGTCCATGCTTATCTCTAAAATAGGTATCTAGTTTTATAAATCCAAATTTTATATAAATAGGTGTCTATGTTTATCTCTAAAAGAGGTACCTATTTTTATAGCTCTAAATCTCATAAAAATAGCTCCAAATATCATAGAAATCAAATGGGTACCTATTTTTATAACTTCAAATCTCATAAACATATGTGTCCATATTTATCTTTAAAATGGGCATCTATTTTTGTAGCTACAAATCTCACAAAAATAGGTGTCCATGCTTACTCTCAAATAGGTACCTATTTTATAGCTCAAAAAATCATAAAAATAGGTGTTCATGCTTATATCTCAAATGAGTACCTATTTTTATAGCTCCAAATCTCTTAAAATTAGGTGTCCATGCATATCTCTAAATCAAGTACCTATTTTTATAGCTCCAAATCTCATAAAATAGATTTCTAAGCTTATCTCTCAAATGGGTAGCTATTTTTATAGCTCCAAATCTCATAAAAATGGTTTTCTATGCTTATATATTAAATGGGTACCTATTTTTATTGCTTCAAATCTCATAAAAATAGGTGTCCATGCTTATATCTGAAATGGGTACCTATTTTTATTGCTTCAAAACTCAGAAAATAGATGTTGATGCGTATCTCTAAAATGAGTATCTATTTTTATAGCTCCATATCTCATTAAAATAGGTGTCCATATTGATCTCTAAAATATGTACATATTTTTAGAGCTCCAAATCTCATAAAAGTAGGTACTATGCTTATCTATAAAATGGGTACCTATTTTTATAGCTCCAAATCTCATAAAAATAGGTGTCCATGCTTATCTTGAAAATGGGTACCTATTTTTATACTTCCAAATCTTATAAAAATAGGTGTTCATGCTTATATCTTTAATGGGTGTCTGTTTTTATAGCTCCAAATCTCATAAAAATAGATGTCCATGATTGTCTCTAAAATGAGTACCTATTTTTATAGCACCAAATTTTATAAAAATAGATTTTCATGATTTTTTCTCAAAAAAATGGGTACCTATTTTTATAGCTCCAAATTTCATAAAAATAGGTGTCCATGCTTATTTCTAAAATTGATACCTATTTTTATAACTCTGGATCTCATAAAAATGGGTGTCCATGCTTATCTCTAAAATAGGTACCTATTTTTATGAGATTTCGAGCTATAAAAATAAGTATCCATTTTAGAGATAAGCATGGACACCTATTTTTATGAGATTTGGAGTTATAAAAATAGGTACTCATTTTATAGATAAGCACGGACACTTATTTGAAAGATAAACATGGACACCTACTTTTATGATATTTGGGGCTAAAAAAATAGGTAC
Source organism: Pseudotsuga menziesii (assembly GCA_001517045.1). Classification (NCBI taxonomy): domain Eukaryota; kingdom Viridiplantae; phylum Streptophyta; class Pinopsida; order Pinales; family Pinaceae; genus Pseudotsuga; species Pseudotsuga menziesii. The sequence continues at coordinate 224,067 of LPNX010198872.1, read as the reverse complement.
ATATTTGAGAGATAAGTATGGCCTCCTATTTTTATGAGATTTTGAGCAATAAAAATATGTACCCATTTAAGAGATAAGCATGGACACATATTTTTATGAGATTTGGAGCTATACAAATAGGTACCCATTTTAGAGATAAGCATGGACACCTATTTTTATGAATTTTGGAGCTATAAAAATAGGTACCCATTCGAGAGATAAACATGCAGACCTGTTTTTATGAGATTTGGATCTATTAAAAAATGAATCTCATAAAAATAAGTGTCCATGCTTCTCTCTCAAATTGTACTTATTTTTGTAGCTCCAAATCTCATAAAAATATGTGTCCATGCTTATCTCTAAAATTGGTAACTATTTTTATAGCTCTAAATCTCGTAAAAATAAGTGTCCATGGTTCTCTCTCAAATGGGTACAAATTTTTATAGTTCCAAGTCTCATAAAAACAAGTGTCCGTGCTTATATCTCAACATTGTACACAATTTTATAGCTCCAAATCTCATAAAAATAGGTGTCCATGCTTATCTCTCAAATGGGTACCTATTTTTATAGCTCCAAATCTCATAAAAATAGTTGTACATGCTTTTCTCTCAAATTGGTACCTATTTTATAGCACCAAATATCATAAAAAAATGTGTCCATGCTTATCTCTCAAATGGGTACCTATTTGTATAGCTCCAAATCTCATAAAATTAGGTGTACATGCTTATCTCTCAAATGGGTACCTATTTGTATAGCTTCAAATCTCATAAAAATAGGTGTCCGTGCTTATATCTCAAATGGATACCTATTTGTATAGCTCTAAATCTCATAAAAATAGGTTTCCATGATTTTCTCTCAAATGGGTACCTATTTTTATAACTCCAAATCTCATAAAAATAGGTGTCCATGTTTTTCTCTAAAATGGGTACCTATTTTATAGCTCCAAATATCATAAAAATAGGTGTCCATGTGCTTATCTCTAAAATGAATACCTATTTTTATAGTTCCAAATCTCATAAAAATAGGCGTCCATGCTTATCTCTAAAATGGGTACCTATTTTAATAGCTCCAAATCTCATAAAAATAGGTGTCCATGCTTATCTCTCAAATCGGTACCCATTTTTATAGCTCCAAATCTCATAAAAATAGGTTTCTATGCTTATCTCTCAAATGGGTACCTATTTTCACTAATACATTTTGTCGGATCTTTCCACGAAATATTTCCACGTTTTAAACATCCTTCGATTAATACTTCATTTTGTTTTATCATGGCGAAAAAACCGTGGCAATATCAACGTTTTTAATTTTAGAGGAACTTTCGTTTCTATATCGAAAATATATGGCTATCTTTGCACACCTGCCAAACCATTGCTAGCGTTCAATGCACGGGTCAACTCATGCATATTTGACACATTTTCGATAGTTGCGACAAGGTTATTGGTGATTGATTGAGCGCAGATTGAGGCCGTATTTCTTTATTAACCATATCCAAAAATAGAGAGATCAATCATACTCTGCTTCTTCAACGGGTGACTCAACCAGAAAAATAAGACCGACCAACCTTTAGAGGACAATATGGAACCTGTGGGAAATGACATGCCTTCACTTTCCCTTGAAGAAGATGTTGTTGTCACAAATTTGGTTGGAATGCATGGAAATGAAAATGCAGATAAATGGGAGGAATTTGTGAACAATGATATGGACCGTTCACTAACAAGTGATGAAGACCTAATTCATGCCAAATATTCTTTTGGTTGTATATTTATTTTTTCTTTATTTGATAAAATGGTAGATTTAAAATAACAATCTACCTTGTGGGAGGATTCCTTTAAAGCTAGCGACGAATTATGCAAAACTGAGGATGTCCAAATTCTTGATTTGGTACATCGTGTTACAGGTTTAGAGAAAAGAATTGTGGAAACTGAAAAAATATTGGCCATAAGGATCAACTTAGTAAGGATCAATGTTCTAAATTTACCGTAGTTCTAGCAGAATCGATTTCTAACCTTGACAGACTGAAAGACATGTATCAGGCTCAAAATAAAAAAGATGAGGAAACTATAGGGAGACTTGAAAATGAGCTAAAAAACAGGCCTAAAGTTTTGAACATGCCACCACTCGAAACTGTATTTGGTAAGTGTTTGTGCCAGAAATTGTTTCCAAGGCTAAAGAAACAAGCCAACACAATCTAAAATAAAACTCAATAAAGTAAACTAGGTTTTAGGGTTTTCTTGAAAGGTTTTAGTGGTTGTAAAGTCTGGTGGCTGAAGGGAATACATTCATGAGTCAAGCAGGAACTAAATCATAAATAAATGAGAGCAGAGATGCATAATATAATCAACAAGTACCACTTAGAAAATAATCTTAAAGTTCATCATAACTGACAAGCATTACAAGTAAAGAAACCATAAACCAGCAATGAATATATCATTCAAGTAGCTAAACAAGCTAAAACATAGTCTGAAGGGTGATCAAGATCATATATTTCATAGTTCTGTTCAACAAATAAACATGAGAGTTATGTACTTAACTCATCAACAAGTCCAAGACCTCCTTAGCCAGCCAAAAAGTAGAACCCCTCTTCTGTCCTTTTGTCCCTCTTTTATAATTACAAAGAATTAGTTCTACCTCCCCTTCATTAGGTTGAAATTGAAACTACCCAGCAGTTACATTAACTAACTTTCAACTAATTGACTAAAAATAACAAATCGAATTCCTGGTAAATATGACGAATTTCTGGAAAATAGGTGTCAAAGAAGCTTCCATATCTCTCAATTAGTGACACCTGTGTAAAATATGAGAGAGGGTTTTGTGAATGGGTCTGTGATGGACAAAAACCTCTCTTGGTTTTTAAAAATTCATCTCCAATAGATCAGAATATTCCCCACAATATGAACACTAAAACAGAAAAATATTAAATATTTAAAAACCCTGAAAAACTAGGCGTAAAGATTAAATTGTATCTTTCAAACCTTGACAGCTGTTGCAAAACTGAGAGAGGTTTTTTTCGATGGGTATCTTATAAACAAAAACAGCTTTTGGTTTTCAAATATTCCTCTCCATTAGCTCGTGGTTGGCATTTTACTTCAATAACCCAAAACAGGAAAAACTGAGGAGAATTCTCAGTGATCTATGCATTTCACTGTAAACTGGATGCTGCTTTACTGTTATATATCTCCATAAGTGTTTACCATTAGAACAAATAACTTCCAACATGCTCTGAAAAATATAATTCATGTGTTTCCAAGCCTGCATGATTATAAATATTCAATTTGAGGTTATTGTTCATATGAGCTGGCCACACATTTCCTCCAGGGAAAAATTGAGTTTGCAGAGCTGTGAAAATTCTGCCTTCTAAGATGCCCAGTACATCTTGCAATGTATCTTCATAAACACTAGCACACCAGCAGTGCTACACCCCAAAATTTCATGCACTTTCAACTCCATTTATAGATCATCTTTGGCTAATAGAGGGATTCATGATTTTAGCACAGCAGCCTTATCATCTGTAGAACTTGTTGAGAAGTATTATAATGACAGCAAACACCATGCTTCTAGTGCTATCATGCTCTCCATAAGCCTTCCAGATTGAAAATGAGCATTTGGGCCTGTAAAACAATTTGAAATGTAATCTCCATGCATCAAGAGAAGCAAATTGCACCCTAGAACCTATTGCTATTTAGGCCTCAGTTGTCAAAGACTCAAAACACCTTATTTTTCTTGCAGCTTCAGCCCACATGTATTACTTGCACCATTAAAAGCAATAAACATCCACCAATTGAACCATCATTGAGCAACAACAATTCTAGAGGTCTGACAGATAATGTAAGCACCATGCACAGATTCTGAAAGCTTATGAGAGTAACTCTCAGTTACTGTCAAGAATAGCCCAATTAATTCCTATTAGTCTGGGCCATTCCTTTGATGACATCATTAATCTCAGTATAGGTGACTTCACAGAGACAGATGGATCTGCAGGCACTTCTTTGGAATTGGACACAAATTATGGGAAGCTCTTGTATTTCAGCTTTCTGATCAGGCCAGCTCTCTTTCTTTCGTGTCTTTGCTCATTTAGACTTAACATTCAACCCAAATCTAGAGGGAGTTGAAAATACTTCTTTAACGTTCACACCCTCAGGTAAAGGTGCATCTTTAACAGGAGATTTGAAGGATCTAAATGCACTTGCACCAATCAAAGGTACTATAATCAGACCTTCATCTATAACAAGAAATTTGTAATAACTGTCTTTCATTAATTCCAGTAAGACATCTCTTCCTTCTCGTCTCACAAACTTTGATGCATTTTTAGTGTCTTTCAAAATTTTTGCTCATAGCTAAATTTGCCAAGACTCCAGCTGCTGCCTCCTTTACCCCAACTTTGCCATCACTAAGTGCCTGAATAAGGGATGACATAAGTTCTGAATTTGCCATTTTTGCTCTTAGCTTCTTCATCAACTGACAAATTCCAAAGGACGCACATACTTTGTTCCTTTACCTCTGTGGATAAATAACGTCCAGTTAACAAACCAGCAATTTCCTCAACTACTCCAGCTTTGGAAAGTAGTGTCCTATAGTAATTGATTCAAGAAATATTCGGAAAAAGGTCTGCAGCTGCTTCTGCAATTGAAGGCATATCTGATGAAAGAAGACTGATAGTCAGAATAACACTACCATCAAACTTGGCAATCTCATCAACAAACGGTTTGCCTCCATTTGAATGTTTACAAAGTATCTTGATTGCTTGATCCCTGTCAGGTGGAGCATTGTCTAGGCCAAGCAGTCGAATGCACAATCCTACATAACCTTCTTCAAGACCAGTTCCACCATCCAACCTTAAGTTCCAGTCCTCTGACCTGCTGCTGCTGCTGCTTTGAGTGTGTTCCAAGTTGCCCTGGATTTATTTTCTCAAACTCGGATAACTCATGCAAATATTCTGTTGGGAAAACTGTGAGCAAGGATTATATTTTGTATCTCCCTTATCATGTGCAAGATAAAATGGAAAAATGAATTCCTTTATCCCCATATATTTACTAGTATTACTCAGCATATGGCACCAGTTAAATGAAAAGGAAGAGATTAGGTGAATGCTAACTTTTAAGCTCAGATCCAAAGGTACTTTGTTGCCAGTGTATTTTACTGTTAGCTACGAAAAGCTAATACATATATAAGTTTAATCTGCCTTCCTGTTTCAACTTGCATTCAGCACAAACCAATCAGCTTCTGGCACATACTCAGACAAGGTCTTTTTTATGCGCTGCTGTAGATGCTTACAATCATTGCCTGAGCTGTCAGATTGTCCACCAATGGTCCATTCATTGTAGACTTGAATTCATGATCCTTTCTATCAGTATCTGAGGGGCTAATAAGGATCTGATCCTCAGTTTCATCATCTCTGTCATAATCTGGCGATCCCATTTCTATTTGAGTCTGATCAACATTTCTTTGAGTTGTTGAACCGGCAACATCATCCATTTTTATAAAAACTATATCATGCATACCATTCCAAATATGGGTACAATCATTGATCTACAAGGTCATAAAGAATTCTGTGGCTCTTCATATTTCTCCCAACTGTCACACTGGCGAAAACCTAAATTCCTCTGCAACGGCAAATTCTAGATTTTTAGGCAATGTGTCTCCACCTCAGTGTTCACCAACTTTGTAACCTTCAGTTTGAGAATATCCTGCCGAAAATCGCGCCCCATTCCATGGTCTGTCACGATTTTGCCATAAATCGACATACAGTTGCCAGACAGTTGCCGGAATCTCCCTCACATGAGACTGACGCCTGTTTACATGAAAAAAAACTTGGCAAAACACATATTAAACGTGACCAATGATTTATTTAACACTTCCTTAGTGAAATCCCCAAAAAATCGGACTGAAAAATGACCATTCTGGCAAAAAACGATTTTCTTGTAGCGCTGCAGAGTAATTTTTTTGCAATTGCGCTACAAGAATAATTTAAAACCAATTTTGGCACTATTTTAATCTTTTTTTCTGCTTTGAATGAGGTTTAAGTGATAAACTATGATCATAATGTTACTTGTGAACCCATTATTCAATAATATGACCTTTAACACCCTTCAAGAGCTAAGAAAACAAACTTAATAAAACATATCTAAGCAAAAAAAATCCAAATTTCAATTAAAACAAAAAATTCTACTAAAGTAGGCAAATAAGAAAATTGAAGCATATGAGCAAACTAAAGATAAAATCACAATCAAAATATAAAATTAAAGGAAACAAATTCATGACTTAACATTTGGCTCCAGCTGCAGGATGAAGTCCTCTCTGTGAGGCTTCAAGAACCTGTAGACCAGTGCCTTCTTATTCTGCTACCTACTTGTATGCAAAATATCCATTGGGCTATGGAGTCTTTATTCAATTCTTCACACACTGATATATACAATGAAAATCAAATCTCTTTCTCTGAGGAACCTTCCATCTACTGAATCAAATCGAAATACCATTTCCAATGTAACCAAGAAAAAATTTGATCAACCCACCCAAACTTGTTTCCAACTCCAAATATATATATAATCAGAAATTAGAAAACATGAAGAGCAGAGATTTAACAACTTATACCCACTTTCATCAAATAATATCTCTGAAATAACAGATTTATAACCTGGTATTGACTCTAAATAATCTGCTACTGGATCAAAAAAAATTCCATAAGTTACCTCTTTCTGCTCTATGAAAAAGACAGGCTGTCCATAAGAATATTTTGTTCCATGGATATCAATCAGGCATTGGCGATAAAAGACATCAAAATCAGCCTGAATTTGCTCCGGATTTTTTTGGATAGTCACCATTAATAATGTTAATAAGCTGAACCTGTTTTTCCCCACTGTCTTGAAATGAATGAATATCATGCATTGGATTTTGTTGTTCAAGGATAATAGACTGAATGCATTCTTGAATCTGTTGATCAGACTGTGACATATCACACACCTCAAAGATTTTTGGGTCTTTCTTTTCAATTTCATCATCATATTTATTAAAAATTAGAGCATCTTCACAATGATTTTGAACAGCAAATTTATCATAACTATGAATATGAGTAACTTCTGAAGAAATATGAATAGCCTGGCCTTCATCGAATTTAGTATCAAAACTAAAAGGAATAGAATCTAACTCATCACAGAATTCTTGTCTTGGAACCCTAATCGTTTCATCATAACAATGAGCATTCTGAAAATTTTTGAATGATGATGCTAAAGGTTCATCTTTTTCTTCAATACAAAGCTGATCTTTAACACAATAATGATTTTCAAAAGTTTGTTGAACTAGAGATTGATCTTCAAAAGGATTAATATTCAAACGGTTATTAAGGCTATTGAAATCATTATGAGAATGTTCCAAACTGTCTCTACTGATCTCATCACTTGGATAATCCTCAAACTAACCTAAAACAAAAACTTGATTATCATAATGATCATGGCACTCTTCCTTGACAACAATATCTGAAAATGTTACCTTCTCATCTTCAACAAATTCTGAAACTTCAACTTCTTCATGACATGTTTTGAACCCTTGATTGCACTCATCATCATGATTTTTTAAATCAGAAATTGTGTTATAAACATCATCCTGCTCACAACAATCTTTTAAAAAGAGTTCAGCCGAGTACATATACTTACAATGTTTCCGAAAGCATGTGTGGAATTCTTTCAGTGAAGAAATGCTAGCAGCGGGAAGAGAAAAAAACCAATCTTGTGCATCTTGGTCAAGTGAATACATGAACATCTTCATGAGCACATCTTCATGCTGGATATTTAACTGGACCATACATTGATGAAATTTGATGAGGTGATCTGAAGGATTATCCTCTTTGCTTTCCCTAAACTGTGGAAGACAATCTCCCCAAACATCCATAATAGGTACTGGATTTGGAAAACCTAGAATATCAGAAAAATTGAAAGGTGCAAACCTTCGAGCCACAATAGCTTCCATGGACATTGGCCTCTGCATCTTGAAATAGTGGAGTCGCCAATTAATTTTTCAAGACAGATTTAGTTTCTTCTCCTCAGAAAGAGAAAGGGGTGACAGTAGTTCAAATTAATTAGGGCTGCATAAAGTTGGGGATGACTGAAACCTTCTAATTCTTCTAGCAGCCACTGTGTCAAATTTGGTGAAAAATAGCCTTAAAGATGTGCTGGTTTAAGTTCACTTCTTAAAACCAGTAAAACTGATAAGTATCCCAGGGAATATATGTCTTCAACTTCGTCCCCGGCAACGGCGCCAAAGATGTTTGTGCCAGAAATTGTTTCCAAGGATAAAGAAACAAGCCAACACAATCTAAAATAAAACTCAATAAAGTAAACTAGGTTTTAGGGTTTTATTGAAAGGTTTTAGTGGTTGTAAAGTCTGGTGGCTGAAGGGAATACATTCATGAGTCAAGCATGAACTAAATCATAAATAAATGAGAGGAGAGATGCATAATATAATCAACAAGTACCACTCAGAAAATAATCTTAAAGTTCATCATAACTGACAAGCATTACAAGTAAAGAAACCATAAACCAGCAATGAATATATCAGTCAAGTAGCTAAACAAGCTAAAACATAGTCTGAAGGGTGATCAAGATCATATATTTCCTAGTTCTGTTCAACAAATAAACATGAGAGTTATGTACTTAACTCATCAACAAGTCCAATACCTCCTTAGCCAGCCAAAAAGTAGAACCCCTCTTCTGTCCCTTTGTCCCTCTTTTATAATTACAAAGAAGTAGTTTTACCTCCCCTTCATTAGGTCGAAATTGAAACTACCCAGCAGTTACATTAACTAACTTTCAACTAATTGACTAAAAATAACAAATCGGATTCCTGACAAATATGGCGAATTTCTGGAAAATAGGTGTCAAAGAATCTTCCATATCTCTCAATTAGTGACACCTGTGAAAAATATAAGAGAGGTTTTTGTGAATGGGTTCGTTATGGACAAAAACCTCTCTTGGTTTTTAAAAATTCATCTCCAATCGATCATAATCTTCCCCGTAAGATGAACACTAAAATAGGAAAATATTAAATATTTAAAAACCCTGAAAACTAGGCTGCAAATATTAAATTGTATCTTTCAAAACTTGATATCTGTTGCAAAACTGATAGAGGTTTTTGTATATGGATATATTATAAACAAAAACCTCTTTTTGTTTTCAAAAATTCCTCTCCATTAACTTGTGGTTGGTATTTTACTTCAATAACCCAAAAACAGGAAAAACTGAGCAGAATTCTCAGTGATCTATGCATTTCATTGTAAACTGGATGCTGCTTTACTGTTATATATCTCCATAAGTGTTTACCAATAGAACAAATAACTTCCAACATGCTTTGCAAAATATAATTCATGTGTTTCCAAGCCTGCATGATTATGAATATTCAATTTGAGGTTATTGTTCATTTGAGCTGGCCACACATTTCCTCCAGGGAAAAATTGAGTTTGCAGAGCTGCGAAAATTCTACCTTCTAAGATGCCCAGTACATCTTGCAATGTATCTTCATAAACACTAGCACACCAGCAGTGCTACACCCCAAAATTTCATGCACTTTCAACTCCATTTATAGATCATCTTTGGCTAATAGAGGGATTCATGATTTTAGCACAGCAGCCTTATCATCTGCAGAACTTGTTGAGAAGTATTATAATGACAGCAAACACCATGCTACTAGTGCTATCATGCTCTCCATAGCCCTTCCAGATTGCAAATGAGCATTTGGGCCTGTAAAACAATCTGAAATGTAATCTCCATGCATCAAGAGAAGCAAATTGCACCCTACAACCTATTGCTATTTAGGCCTCAGTTTTCAAAGACTCAAAACACCTTATTTTTCTTGCAACTTCAGCCCACATGTATTACTTGCACAATTAAAAGCAATAAACATCCACCAATTGAACCATCATTGAGTAACAACAATTCTAGAGGTCTGACAGATAATGTAAGCACCATGCACAGATTCTGAAAGCTTATGAGAGTAACTCTCAGTTACTGCCAAGAATAGCCCAATTAATTCCTATTAGTCTGGGCCATTCCTTTGATGACATCATTAATCTCAGTATAGGTGACTTCATAGAGACAGATGGATCTGCAGGCACTTCTTTGGAATTGGACACAAATTATGGGAAGCTCTTGTATTTTAGCTTTCTGATCAGGCCAGCTCTCTTTCTTTCGTGTCTTTGCTCATTTAGAATTAACATTCAACCCAAATCTAGAGGGAGTTGAAAATACTTCTTTAAGGTTCACACCCTCAGGTAAAGGTGCATCTTTAACAGGAGATTTGAAGGATCTAAATGCACTTGCACCAATCAAAGGTACTATAATCAGACCTTCATCTATAACAAGAAACTTGTAATAACTGTCTTTCATTAATTCCAGTAAGGCATCTCTTGCTTCTCGTCTCACAACCTTTGATGCATTTTTAGTGTCTTTCAAAAATTTTGCTCATAGCTAAATTTGCCAAGACTCCAGCTGTTGCCTCCTTCACCCCAACTTTGTCATCACTAAGTGCCTGAATAAGGGATGACAGAAGTTCTGAATTTGCCATTTTTTCTCTTAGCTTCTTCATCAACTGACAAATTCCAAAGGACACACATACTTTTATCCTTTACCTCTGGGGATAAAGAACGTCCAGTTAACAAACCAACAATTTCCTCAACTGCTCCAACTTTGGCAACTAGTGTCCTATAGGAATTGATTCAAGAAATATTCTGAAAAAGGTCTACAACTGCTTCTGCAATTGAAGGCACATCTGATGAAAGAAGACTGATAGTCCGAATAACACTACCATCAAACTTGGCAATCTCATCAACAAACGGTTTGCCTCCATTTGAATGTTTACAAATTATCTTGATTGCTTGATCCCTGTTAGGTGGAGCATTGTCTACGCCAAGCAGTCGGATGAAAAATCCTACATAACCTTCTTCAAGACCAGTTCCACCATCCAACCTTAAGTTCCAGTCCTCTGACCTGCTGCTGCTGCTTTGAGTGCGTTCCAAGTTGCCCTGTATTTATTTTCTCAAACTCGGATAACTCATGCAAATCTTCTGTTGGGAAAACTGTGAGCAAGGATTATATTTTGTATCTCCCTTATCATGTGCAAGATAAAATGGAAAAATGAATTCCTTTATCCCCATACATTTACTAGTATTACTCAGCATATGGCACCAGTTAAATGAAAAGGAAGAGATTAGGTGAATGCTAACTTTTAAGCTCAGATCCAAAGGTACTTTGTTGCCAGTGTATTTTACTGTTAGCTACGAAAAGCTAATACATATATAAGTTTAATCTGCCTTCTTGTTTCAACTTGCATTCAGTACAAACCAATCAGCTTCTGGCACATACTCAGACAAGGTCTTTTTATGCGCTGTTGTAGATGCTTACAATCATTGCCTGAGCTGTCAGATTGTCCACCAATGGTCCATTCATTGTAGACTTGAATTCATGATTCTTTCTATCATTATCTGAGGGGCTAATAAGGATCTGATCCTCAGTTTCATCATCTCTGTCATAATCTGGCGATCCCATTTCTATCTGAGTCTGATCAACATTTCTCTGAGTTGTTGAACCGGCAACATCATCCATTTTTATAAAAACTATATCATGCATACCATTCCAAATATGGGTACAATCATTGATCTACAGGGTCATAAAGAATTCTGTGGCTCTTCATATTACTCCCAACTGTCACATTGGCGAAAACCTAAATTCCTCTGCCACGACAAATTCTATATTTTTAGGCAATGTGTCTCCACCTCAATGTTCACCAACTTTGTAACCTTCAGTTTGAGAATCTCCTACCGGAAATCGCGCCCCATTCCACGGTCTGTCACGATTTTGCCATAAATCGGCATACAGTTGCCAGACAGTTGCTAGAATCTCCCTCACATGAGACTGACGCCTTTTTACATGAAAAAAAACTTGGCAAAACACATATCAAATGTGACCAATGATTTATTTAACACTTCCCCAGCGAAATCCCCAAAAAATCGGACTGAAAAATGACCATTCTGGCAAAAAACGATTTTCTTGTAGCGCCACAGTGTAATTTTTTTTGCAGTTGCGCTACAAGAATAATTTAAAACCAATTTTGGCACTATTTTAATCCTTTTTTCTGCTTTGAATGAGGTTTAAGTAATAAACTATGATCATAATGTTACTTGTGAACCCATTATTCAATAATATGACCTTTAACACCCTTCAAGAACTAAGAAAACAAACTTAATAAAACATATCTAAGCAAAAAAAATCCAAATTTCAATTAAAACAAAAAATTCTACTAAAGTAAGCAAATAAGAAAATTGAAGCATATGAGCAAACTAAAGATAAAATCACAATCAAAATATAAAATTAAAGGAAACAAATTCATGACTTAACAGTAGGGAAGCAAAACTTTAGCAAGAATTGAAGCAGAAAGAAAAAAAATTTGCAAGTTTGAAGGTTGAGTTTCAAAGGGCATTGAGGAAAATGATCATTAAACAACAAAATGAGACTGCATAATATGACGCAAGATTGGAAAAATTGAATAAAACAATTAAAAACAAAAATGAGTTGCTACAAAAAAAGAGAATTGAAAGGATTTCAGCAACTCTCAAGGCTAAAAGTGTTGTAAGAGGAAAAAAATCAACAGTCAAGGGTAAACAAGTCTGCACACCAGAAGAATCAACAGTCAAGGGTAAACATGTATGCACACCAAAAGAATCAACAGTCAAGGGTAAACAGGTCTGCACACCAAAAAAATCAACATTCAAGGGTAAACAAGTCTGCACACCAGAAGAATCAATAGTCAAGGGTAAATAGGTTTGCACACCAGAAGAATAAATAGTCAAGGGTCAAAAGGTCAACACAACAAAAGAATCCAAAGTGGAGGTTAAAAAGGCCATCACACCAAAAAAATTTGGTAGTACAAAACTAGGTGATGTAACTATGGAGAGATTACTCTAGTTTCAGAAGTCCTTGCAAAAACGAGAGAAGACCTTGAATGAAGTTCCTTCAACAATTAATGTTGTAGAGTTTACATTTGGCTCATCAGATCCAACATTGAAAAAGAAGATAGAGGATAAGGAGGCCGAAATTAGACACCTTCACCAAAAACTATTGGAGAAGGGAAAAGCATTACATTTGGGATGTGATAGTGAGATAGAAGATTTGAAATCCCAAATTAAAGCTTTGCAGAATAAACCTGTGGCAGAAGCAATTTTGTATACTTCGTCTCATAGCGATTTGAGGGCACAATAGCTTGAGAAGGAGGTACAATAGGTCAAGAGAAAATTTAGTGCAGTTCAATTTGACTTGAAGTGGAAAGATGATGATCTTAAAAGAAAGTACGATGAGCACTCAAATCAGAAAAATAATAATGTAGAGATGTTGAATAAATGCCTAGAAGAAAAAGATAGATTGCATACAAAAGTGATAAATCTTGCAAACAAAGTGAAAGAGAAAGAAAAACAATTAAAACGTATGGCTGATGAAGCTTCTGTAGAATAGGAGGGTTCTAGAAAAGGAAAGAGAAGCTATAGTGAATTTTCTTATTCTAAAAAGGAGGAATTGCAAAAACCTTTCGGAGTACCAAGCAACCTAGATTTCTCAAATAATATGGTGTACCTTTGATGTCTATGTACATACTAATATTGTTGTAATATAAATTGTCAGTATTTCTTGGCAGTGCATATATTTTGATATAGTTAATGTGTTTCTAATGTGTAATACAAGTGTAATTTGTAATCCATATGTGCATTTTTCCTATGTCTAAGAGAGTTTAATGTGCAACCCATACCAAGAAGTGTGCATGAAAGTACAAATGATGAAATATATTCTTCGTAATATATTCTACAAATGAATTGACATATGAAATATTCTTGAAATATATTCTACAAATGAATTGATGTATCACTATTTCATGCTATATTGAATAAATTGCACTATAACATAGACATACCAACCTTTTCTACAAACTCTTGTACTCATTTATGTAAATTGTAAGATCTACAATAAAATCCAAGTCATCCAAAACAACAATTGATAGTATTTTTCAATTTTTCATGGCCAGAACTAAAAATGCACACCAATTCCAATCGAATTACACTGTAGGTATGAAAGTTGGAATTTTTCATACAAAAACCTAATTAGACTAGTATAGTTTTAATTTCAGACATAAATTAAACTTCTATTGTGAAATAAGAATGCATCCAACATTTGAAATGAGAACTGAACATCTGTAAATGTTGGTTTCTTGTTGACGAGCATCATAGTTTGGAAACCAATCTCATGGTTCTGTAAGTTTGTATGGTGTGTTTATTTTTTATTATAATATAAATCATCATTGTTCCTTGCAGAAATTAATAAATGAGAACATAACATATATACTACATTCAGAGGAAAAAAATAGAGATAATGCAAAAATATAACAAGATCGATACTCAAGAAAGTTGTAAAAGGGGCCCAAGACCATTTTTTATTATATTATGCTTTCATTACATAATAGAGGGATAGTTTACAGTTGAATCAGTAACATCAAACAACTCCTTCAATAATAACTGTCCCTACTACCTATTAAATTCTATTTATAGACCTCAAGGGTTGGATTGACCATGTTACAAGTGGATTTCATTTGAGTGAAACTGAAATGTGGATTCACCCATGAGCCAACCTATCCTCTATTGTACTTTACGGGATTTAAACAAAGATACCAACTACTGTGGAACAAGGAAAACACGACAGTGCAACACAGGGGGGAAAACAGGGCTGAAGTGGACATGTTTCAAGATCAGGGGTAGAAAGGGAGTAGAAGAGGAAGTTGCATTCCAGTTATTTGGATGGGAGATGTGAGTAGAGAAGAATTATAACAAAGATGCACAGTGCGTGAGAGGTATCTAAGGAGAAAAGGGAAATACCAATGAAAGAAGAAAATAGTAAGAAAGAGAGAAATGCCACCGACAAATATGGCTCAGCGGAAAACAACATGCAATACCCATATGATGTGGACAACTTAAAAGCTAGAATTGAAGAAATCAATCTTGTTATGCCACCGAGAGGAAATGCTTGGGTTGTTGAAGAGGGACAGGGTGCTAACTCAGGGCAGGAAAGACTTCACTGAGTGATGGGAAAGGAATGTCAAACGAACATAAAAACAATAAGATGGAATGGAACTGCCAATGAAATCCATCGAACCTGGATGAGATTGTCTCCAATTCTACCCATTTCACTCATACTATCAGTGAACTCAAATTTGCGCACATCTACGGCCATACTGGACAAAAATTAATGAACATAGAGAATGGATTGAATATTTCATAGCCTACTGATAACAGTGGCCCCTATTTATCTATCTTACATAAGAAGCAACATGATTGGTAATTAACTACGGCTGCTAGGAAGGAATCCATGGGGTCATGCCAAATCTAGATATGTGTACTTTGTTGGCCCTTGGAATAATTGAAAGGTGGGAAAAAAGGTTAATCACGATGAAATTCTAAGTTCACATCTAGGTGATGCAATCATTTTCAATGTCGTCAAAATACGACTCGATTTAGGTTCATCGAATCATAGAATTTGATGGTTTGTTAAGTGACGTATTTGACAATCAGTTGAAAGTTCAGAATATGACAGGTAGGGAAAATCCAAAACTTCCATTTATAGGTTTAGACGATTATATGACATATTTTACACTCAATGCATTCAACACATGTATGACAGGTTGAGGTATGGAAAATTAAATCAGGCATGTGCATGGATTTTACTGAAGCAAGTCAATTTTGGATTGCTTTACTCAAATGCATGCCCAACAT
Organism: Pseudotsuga menziesii; assembly: GCA_001517045.1. NCBI lineage: Eukaryota > Viridiplantae > Streptophyta > Pinopsida > Pinales > Pinaceae > Pseudotsuga > Pseudotsuga menziesii. The sequence continues at coordinate 208,301 of LPNX010198872.1, read as the reverse complement.
GAAAAAAATGTGGTTTAGGGAAATTAGACCTGCAAAAACATGCAAAAACTGCAAAAACTATCGTTTAGAGAAATTGGACCAAGCCTAGGAGAAGATCAAAAATTGTCCGAGTCTGAATTACCGGTAAAATATGTTGAACATTCCTTATGGAAATGCCCTCCACAGCTCATGGGTTGATGATAAAAATATTATGAGAGTGTGGATCTCTAAAAACTTGTATGGTACATCCAACCATATAATTATCCTGACCAAAAAGTCTTTCGGGAAGAAGATATCAATCTGCCAATATTTTCTCTCAGCCATATTTGCACTGCTCCAGAAAAATCCCCACTAAGGAGAGAGAAAGAAGCTCTAGAAGATGAAAGTGGTCATGATGGATTCACCTTGTTGGCCTCTACCCATTGGGAATCTCACTTTCCAAGTGTGAAGGAAAAATGAAATGACCTTGGTGGCCTAAGGTTTGAAGAGAACTGGTTAAGTGTTAGACAAAGAGTTTGAGAGACCACTTGGAAATGCTTGCAAGGGGGTGTTCCATTGATGATAAAAATCATCAGATGATATGGTCTTGTTCATTGTTGAAATGGATATCTAGCCATGCTCTTGGTTCTTCTTATGGTGACCAGATAAAGAAAATATCAACCTCACAAAATAGAAGAAAAATCTTATTTTGCACATTAAAGATAGAAAAAATGGATAAGTGTTGTAAAGGGGGTAGTGATGCCCACACTAAGGATGATGCCTACATGGCATGGAATAGATGACTATGTCACATAAAGTTGAAATCATTGCTGCATTATGACATTGTTCTAGAGAAATACGGAAAATTAGTGAAAATCAAGAAATTGGCCAAGTGTGGGAATATTGGTCCAAGTAGCCTTAAGAGGATGCCTGCAACAAATGGTTTGTTGTAGAAAATACTCGCATCACATGGGGATATTGTTGGCTGTTGTTTTTTCTAATAAACCATGGTCTCAGTTTTTCCAAAGAGACACTGAAGAAGTATTTATGGGCCTTCCAAAACTGTGGTTTACAAAAATTAGACCAAGCCTAAGAGAAGACCAAAAATTGTCCAAGTATGAATTATTGGTAAAATATTCCTAACATGCCTTAGGGAAATGCCCGCCACAACTCATGGGTTGATGATAAAAATATTATGAGAGTGTATATCCCTAGAAACTTGTATGGTGCAATCAACCATATAATTATCCTGACCAAAAATTCTTTCAGGAAGAAGATATCAATCTGTCAAAAGTGCCTCTCATCCATATTTGCATTGCTCCAGAAAAATGCTCGCCTAGGAGAGAGAAAGAAGCTACAAAAGATGAAAGTGTTTTTTCTAGACACGCCTTGTTGAACTATACCCATTGGGAATCTCACTTTCCAAGTTTGAATGAAACATGAAATCACCTTGGTGACCTAGGGTTTGAAGAGAACTGGTTAAGTGTTAGATAAAGTGTTTGAGAGACCACTTGGAAATGCTCGTAAGGGGGTGTTCCATTGATGATAAAAATAATCAAATGATATGGTCCTGTTCATTGTTGAAATGGATATATATCCATGCTCTTGGTTTTTCTTATGGTGACCAGATAAGGAAAATATCAACCTTGTAAAATAGAAGAAAAATCTTATTTTGCACACTAAAGACAAAAAAATGGCCAAGTGTTGTAAAGGGGCTAAGTGATGTCCACATTAAGGTTAATGCTTGCACTAAGGATGATTCCCACATGGCATGGCATGGAATAGATGACTATGTGGCATGAATTTGAAATCATTGTTGCATTATGACATCGTTCTAGAGAAATTCAGAAAATTAGTGAAAATCAAGAAATTGGCCAAGTGTGGGAATATTGGTCCAAGTAGCCTTAAGAGGATGCCTGCCACAAATGGTTTATTGAATAAAATACTCACACCACATGGGGATATTGTAGGATGTTTTTTTGTCTACTCAACCATGGTCTCAGTTTGTCCAAAGATACACTAAAGAAGAATTTATGGACCTGCCAAAACTGTGGTTTAGGGAAATTAAACCAAGCCTAGGAGAAGATGAAATATTGTCCAAGTATGAATTATTGGTAAAATATGCTTAACAGGCCTTAGGGAAATGCCCGCCACAGCTCATGGGTTGATGATAAAAATATTATGAGAGTGTAGATCTCTAGAAACTTGTATGGTGCATCCAACCATATAATTATCCTAACCAAAAAGTCTTTCAGGAGGAAGATATCAATCTGCCAAAAGTGCCTCTCAGCCATATTTGCATTGCTCCAGAAAAATCCCCATCGAGGAGAGAGAAAGAAGCTCCATAAGATGAAAGTGTTTTTTCTGGACTCACCTTGTTGAACTATACCCATTGGGAATCTCAATTGCCAAGTTTGAATGAAACATAAAATCACCTTGGTGACCTAGGGTTTGAACAAAACTGGTTAAGTGTTAGACAAAGTGTTTGAGAGACCACTTGGAAATTCTCACAAGGGGGTGTTCCATTGATGATAAAAATAATCAGATGATATGGTCTTGTTCATTGTTGAAATGGATATCTATCCATGCTCTTGTTTTTTTCTTATGGTGACTAGATAAGGAAAATATCAACCTCGCAAAATAGAAGAAAAATCTTATTTTGTACACTAAAGACAGAAAAAATGGTTAAGTGTTGTAAAGGGGCTAAGTGATGCTCGCATTAAGGTTGATGCCTGCACTAAGGATGATGACCGCATGGCATGGCATGGAATAGATGACTATGTGGCATGAAGTTGAAATCATTGTTGCATTATGACATTATCCTGGAGAAATTTGGCAAATTAGTGAAAATTAGGAAATTGGCCAAGTGTGGGAATATTGATCCAAGTAGCCTTAAGAGGATGTCCACCACAAATGGTTTGTTGAAGAAAATACCCACACCACATGGGGATATTGTAGGCTGTTGTTTTGTCTACTCAACCATGGTCTCATGTTGTCCAAAGAGACACTGAAGAAGAATTTATGGACCTGCCAAAATTGTGGTTTAGGGAAATTAGACCAAGCCTAGGAGAAGATCAAAAATTGTCCAAGTATGAATTATTGGTAAAATATTCCTAACAGGCCTTAGGGAAATGCCTGCCACAGCTCATGGGTTGATGATAAAAATATTATGAGAGTGTAGATCTCTAGAAACTTGTATGGTGTATCCAACCATATAATTATCCTGACCAAAACGTATTTTAGGAAGAAGATATCAATCTGCCAAAAGTGCCTCTCAGCCATATTTTCATTGCTCCGGAAAAATCCCCGCCAAGGAGAGAGAAAGAAGCTCCAGAAGATGAAAGAGTTTTTTCTGGACTCACCTTGTTGAACTATACCCATTTGGAATCTCACTTTCCAAGTTTGAATGAAACATGAAATCACCTTGGTGACCTAGGGTTTGAAGAAAATTGGTTAAGTGTTAGACAAAGTGTTTGAGAGACTACTTGGAAATGCTTGCAGGGGGGTGTTCCATTGATGATAAAAATAATCAGATGATATGGTCCTCTTCATTGTTGAAATGGAGATATATCCATGCTCTTGTTTTTTCTTATGGTGACTAGACAAGGAAAATATCAACCTCACAAAATAGAAGAAAAATCTTATTTTGCACATTAAAGACAGAAAAAATGGCTAAGTGTTGTAAAGGGGCTAAGTGATGCCCGCATTAAGGTTGATGCTCACGCTAAGGATGATGCCCGCATGGCATGGCATGGAATAGATGACTATATGGCATGAAGTTGAAATCATTGTTGCATTATGACATCATTCTGGAGAAATTTGGCAAATTAGTGAAAATCAAGAAATTGGCCAAGTGTGGGAATATTGGTCCAAGTAGCCTTAAGAGGATGCCCACCACAAATGGTTTGTTGAAGAAAATACTCGCACCACATGGGGATATTGTAGGCTGTTGTTTTGTCTACTCAATCATGGTCTCAGTTTGTCCAAAGATACACTGAAGAAGAATTTATGGACTTGCCAAAACTATGGTTTAGGGAAATTAGAACAAGCCTAGGAGAAGATCAAAAATTGTCCAAGTATGAATTATTGGTAAAATATGCCTAACAGGCCTTAGGGAAATGCCCGCCGCAACTCATGGGTTGATAAAAATATTATGAGAATGTAGATATCTAGAAACTTGTATGGTGCATCCAACCATATAATTATCCTGACCAAAAAGTCTTTCAGGAAGAAGATATCAATCTGCCAAAAGTTCCCCTCAGCCATATTTGCACTGCTCCAGAAAAATACCCGTCGAGGAGAGAGAAAGAAGCTCCAAAAGATGAAAGTGTTTTCTCTAGACTCACCTAGTTGAACTATACCCATTGGGAATCTCACTTTCCAAGTTTGAATGAAACATGAAATCACCTTGGGGACCTAGGGTTTGAACATAACTGGTTAAGTGTTAGACAAAGTGTTTGAGAGACCACTTGGAAATTTTCGCAAGGGGATGTTCCATTGATGATAAAAATAAACAGATGATATGGTCATGTTCATTGTTGAAATGGATATATATCCATGCTCTTGTTTTTTCTTATGGTGACTAGATAAGGAAAATATCAACCTCGCAAAATAGAAGAAAAAACTTATTTTGTACACTAAAGATAGAAAAGATGGCCAAGCGTTGTAAAGGGGCTAAGTGATTCCCGCATTAAGGTTGATGCCCGCACTAAGGATGATGCCCACATGGCATGGCATGGAATAGATGACTATGTGGCACGAAGTTGAAATCATTGTTGCATTATGACATTGTCCTGGAGAAATTTGGAAAATTAGTGAAAATCAGGAAATTGGCCAAGTGTGGGAATATTGGTCCAAGTAGCCTTAAGAGGATGTCTGCCACAAATGGTTTGTTGAAGAAAATACACGCACCACATGGGGATATTGTAGGATGATGTTTTGTCTACTCAACCATGGTCTAATTTTTTGCAAAGAGACACTAAAGAAGAATTTATGGACCTGCCAAAACTCTGGTTTAGGAAAATTAGACCAAGCCTAGGAGAAGATCAAAAATTGTCCAAGTATGAATTATTGGTAAAATATTCCTAACAAGCCTTAGGAAAATTCCCACCACAGCTCATGTGTTGATGATAAAAATATTATGAGATTGTAGATCTCTAGAAACTTGTATGGTGCATCCAACCATATAATTATCCTGGCCAAAAAGTGTTCCAGGAAGAAGTGATCAATCTGCCAAAAGTGCCTCTCAGCCATATTTGCACTGCTCCAAAAAAATGCCCACCTAGGAGAGAGAAAGAAGCTACAAAATATGAAAGTGGTTTTTATGGACTCACCTTGTTGAACTATACCCATTTGGAATATCACTTGCCAAATTTGAAGGAAAAATGAAATTACCTTGGTGACCTAGGGTTTGAAGAGAACTGCTAAAGTGTTAGACAAAACGTTTGAGAGACCACTTCGAAATGACCGAAAGGGGTCGTTCCTTTGATGATAAAATTCATCAAATGATATGGCCCTATTCATTGTTGAAATGGATATCTATCCATGCTCTTGGTTTTTCTTATGGTGGCAAGATAAGGAAAATATTAACCTGTGAAAATAGAATAAAAATGTTAATTTGCATATTAAAGAAAAAGAAAAAATAGCTAAGTGTTTTAAAGGGGATAAGTGATTCCCACAACAAGGTTGATGCCCGCACTAAGGACGATTCTTGCATGGAATGGAATGGCATAGATGATGATGTGAAATGAATTTGAAATCATTGTTGCATTATGGCATCGTTCTGGATAAATACGACAAATTACTTAAAATCAAGAAATTAGCTAAGTTTGGGAGTATTGGTCCAAGTAGCCTGGAAAATGTGCTTTAGGGAAACTAGACCGAGCCTAGGAGAAGATAAAAAATTGTCCAATTATGGAATTATTGGTAAAATATGCATAACTGGCCTTAGGGAAATTCCCTCCACAGTTCATAGGATGATGATAAAAATATTCTGAGAGTGTGGATCTCTAAAGTGTTGTATGGTGAATCCAACCATATCTAGAAGGCTATAATACGAGGTTTTCGGATAGTTTGAAGACACTATAAAAGAATCTTCACAATAACCCTCATGCTATGTAATGTATATTATCGTTTCAAAATTACAAATTTCATATATAATGTAAAAATTATTCGAAAAGAAAAACCAATTATAACAGAACAATAATATACCATACATAATTGAATGGAACAAATACATAATTCATGTGCATTAAATAGTAGAATTCACCATATAGATTACACCTAATAGTATAAAATTTTATTAATAAATGTAAATATATCTAGCTTCAACCCCATGGTGTTATTCTCAACTTATGACAATTGTACGGACTGTGGCGTGCATTTTCGTAAGCCCAATTTTGAATATTTACACACTACTTTTATGCAACAACTTAAAATTTCAGTCATTAATTTTGAATTTGTCCAAGATACTTGCAATTTTAGTCATTCATATTCAAGTTGAATTCTATGCATTCCTAGCTTGCATTTTTATGCTTATGGCTTACATTTTACACCAAGTGTCCATAACAGTAAAAAAATGTTAAAATTGCACCTTTCATAGGTCGACTGTGAGCATACAAGGTTAGGTTATATAAAATTAACACAAGGATAGTCTTCTAAATATATCTAGCCATCCAATTTCCAAAACCCTTTACTATAAACATTTAATAGGAGGGTTTGGCTTGCATTTTTATTAATGTAGGTGGATATTTCATAAATACAAGACAACCATGTAGTGTTTTTTCACAACATGCACTTTCTGAACCAAAATTGAAAAAATAAATGTATAATAATGTGGAAAATGGTAAAACATACCATTTCCAACTAAACTCACTCAAAAATACCCAATACTTAGGGTTCGGTGGGCATTTTTGTCATCTCGGTAAAACTGGGTTGAAAACACAAAAGTTGTCATTTTGTCAATTTAACTCTGGACAAATGAAACATAATTTTAAAAATGGGAAAGAGGATTTTATCAAAAATATATCTATCTTCAACCCCATGGTGTTAGTTTCAACTTATGAAAATTGTACGGATTGTGGCGTGCATTTTCCTAAGCCCATTTTTGAATATTTACACATTGTTTTTAACGAAACTTAGAATTTCAGTCATTTTTTTGAATTTAGCCAAGCTACTTGGAATTTTAGTCATTCATGTTCAATTTAAATGTCATGCATTCCTAGCTTGCATTTTACACAAGTGTCCATAACAGTAAAAAAAGGTTAAAATTGCACCTTTATAGGTCAACTGTGAGCATACAAGGTTAGATTATATAAAATTAACACAAGGATAGTCTTCTCAATATATCTAGCCATCCAATTTTCAAAAACATTTACTATAAACATTTAATAGGAGGGTTTGGTTTGAGAGTACATCAAAACATTTAGAGAACAATATTACTCTATTATTATATTACTCACTCTATTACTCTTATTTTTCCAGAATAGTTAGAATGCCAAATTTTTACTCTATTATTTACTCTTACTTTCTTATTTTCAATAAGTATACTTAACATGCTAGAAAAATAAGTACACTTAACATGCTAGAAAGTTAACTATGTTGAAATTGAAAATGTAAGTTTTGTATAGTTGACTTGGAACACATTTGTAATTTTTATTATAGTTTGGAAAAGTCAGAACACATTTGTAATTTTGATTATAGTTTGCAAAAGTCAGAACACATTTGTAACTTTTATTATAGTTTTGAAACGTCTGAACACATTTGTAATTTTTATTTTAGTTTGGAAAAGTCAGCGTGTTGGTATCCTGTGCGTGGATTCACATGCATCATGTGCGTGCATCCCCTTCTTCCTTTCTGAGCATGCCATCATCCTACAAAATGGAAACATCAGCCTCATCTTCCATGCCATCAACTGAAACAGGGGGTTCTGAAGTTGTTGAGAGGTTCACTGTCAAAAAATTTGGAGAGAGCGCTGAGGCATGGAGTGACAGAACCAACTGGCCAGAAGGTATGCTAAATGTCCTCGTCAGAGCAGGAGTGCATCATTTTCTTTTCGGTGAGTTCAATTTCAACAATGAAGTGATAGATAATTCCATTTCTAGTTATGATGATGAGTCCAAGGAATTGATTATTTTTGGGAGGAGGTTTTTTTCTGGACAATGATTTGTTGTCAAGTGTAGCGAAAATTCCACGCAGGGGGGGAGTAATGTTGACCACCAAGAAAACCCTCAAAGTAGAAAAGGGTGAGATGGAAAAAAAAATATGTGGAAAAATGGTTAAGGCTTCCTGGAATGGTTTAAAGATGCAAGATGTTCCACCAGGACTTTACAGAACCTTAATTCAAATTGTACCAAGGACAATTATGACTCACCACAAGTAAGATATTTCAGGTTATTGTATGAAGTTGGTGATTCATTGGGTTGAATACCTGGCCATAGATGTCCCCCGTCTATTGGAAAACAAATTGCATTTTTCACTGTAGGAGAGAAAAATGAAGAGAGTGAAGTTCAGTTACCGTGGCACACTACAAAACATTATTGACTTATATCAACCCAGTACTGTAGAAGGAAGCATATTTAAAAATATATACATTAAGAGACCGAAACTGGACAAAATTAACCATGAAGTTCCTCAACAATATCCAAAGGACAATGTACAAGTCCCTGAACAGCCTTTTGAGTACTATATGGAAGGTTTGGGAAGTGACCTTGAAGAATTTGATCTTGTCTCAATTCTGGTCAGATTACATGAAGGCAGAGAAATAAATGTAAATGAGATGCATGATGTTGAGTTTGATGAACAGGAGGAGCATAGTGATGATGATATTTATGCTCATGCAGAAATCCCACTAGTTATATATACACCTCCACAGTTCGGAGTTGAGAAAAATTCATCTCCAAAACATTTTCTTGATGGTAAAATTGTTTTTAAGCTACTATTCAATAAAATGTTGCATTTCAAAGAAGAAGCTAAATTTCATAGAATTTTTTTTTCCTATTGGTACATTACTATAGTATAGAGTGTAGAAATCTGTAGGATTAAGCAGCTGGAAATTCAGAATCTCTTTAAGGTAGGCTCTATTTTTCAATTCTATTTTTCAAAAAGAAACAGTTGCCAAATTCCTTTTTTTGAATCATTTTTAAAATTTTCACTATTTACAGGTAATTGCAAGCTTAGAAACAGAACATGTGGATACTATGTAGTAATCTTCTATTAAAAATTTGCAAATGGCAGACCTCCTTAAGGTAGGAGGAATTTTTCAATGCTTTTTAACCCAAAATTTTTTTTGCCAAATTCCATTTTTTGAATCCTCCTAAAAATTTTCCCTGTTTACAGGAAATTGCAAGATTAAAAGGATCCCTTGTGAAGACTGTGGACAGTTCAAGAAGGATAATAGCAGGAAAGGAATCTGTTCTTCAGTCTTTGAATAAGGAACTAGATAAAATTCAGGATGAATTTAGAAAGGAAAATGAGAAATGCAGAGAAGAATATATGGTTTTACGGAAGAAAGATGAAGAAACCATAAAGAGGCTAGAAGATGAGCTGAAACATCGATCGGAGTTGTTGGAAATTCCCCCTATAAGGATTGTTATCAGCTGGGCGGGCATTTTTGTGATATGGGTAAAACTGGGTTGAAAACACAAAAGTTGTCATTTTGTCAATTTAACTCTAGACAAATTAAACATAATTTTAAAAACCGGAAAGAGGATTTTGTCAAAAATATATCTATATTCAAACCCATGGTGTTAGTATCAACTTATGACAATTGTACAGACTGTGGCATGCATTTTCCTAAGCCCATTTTTGAATATTTACACACTATTTTTTACGAAACTTAGAATTTTAGTCATTTTTTTTTAATTTGGCCAAGATACTTGGAATTTTAGTCATTCATGTTCAATTTAACTGCTATGCATTCCTATCTTGCATTTTTATGCTTATGGCTTGCATTTTACACCAAGTGTCCATAACAGTAAAAAAAGGTTAAAGTTGCACCTTCCATAGGTCGACTCTGAGCATACGAGGTTAGGTTATATAAAATTAACACAAGGATAGTCTTCTCAATATATCTAGCCATCCAATTTTCAAAAACATTTACTATAAACATTTAATAGGAGGGTTTGGTTTGAGAGTACATCAAAACATGTAGAGAAGAATATTACTCTATTATTATATTACTCACTCTATTACTCTTATTTCTCCAGAATAGTTAGAATGCCAAATTTTTACTCTATTATTTACTCTTACTTTCTTCTTTTCAATAAGTATACTTAACATGCTAGAAAAATAAGTACACTTAACATGCTAGAAAGTTAACTATGTTGAAATTGAAAATGTAAGTTGTGTATAGTTGACTTGAAACAAATTTGTAATTTTTATTATAGTTTGGAAAAGTCAGAACACATTTGTAATTTTTATTATAGTTTGCAAAAGTCAGAACACATTTGTAACTTTCATTATAGTTTGAAAACGTCTGAACACATTTGTAATTGTTATTTTAGTTTGTAAAAGTCAGCGTACTAGTATCCTATGCATGCATTCACGTGCATCTTGTGCATGCATCCCCTTCTTCCTTTCTAAGCGTGCCATCATCCTACAAAATGGAAACAACAGCCTCATGTTCCATGCCGTCATCTAAAATAGGGGGTTCTGAATTTGTTGAGAGGTTCATTGTCAGAAAACTCAGAGAGAGCACTGAGGCATGGAGTGACAGAACCAACTGTCCAGAAGGTATGCTCAATGTCCTGGTTAGAGAAGGAGTGCATTGTTTTCTTTTCAGTCAGCTCAATTTCAACAATGAAGAGATTGATAATTCCATTTATAGTTATGATGGTGAGTCCAAGGATTTAATTATTTTTGGGAGGAGGTTTTGTCTAGACCCTAATTTGTTGTTAGGTGCAACGAAAATTCCACGCAGGGGGGAAATAATGTTGACCACCAAGAAAACCCTCAAAGTAGAAAAGGTTGAGATGGTAAGCAAAATATGTGGAAAAACGGTTAAGGTTGCTCAGAATGGTTTAAAGATGCAAGATGTTCCACTAGGACTGTACAAAACCTTAATTCAAGTTGTACTTAGGACAATTATGACTCACCACAAGCAAGATATTTAAGGTGGTTGTATGAACTTGGTGATTTATTGGGTTGAAGACCTGGCCATAGATGTCCCTCATCTATTGGCAAAAAAATTGTATTTTGCACTACAGGAGAGCAAAATGAAGAGAGTGAAGTTTCATTACCCTAGCACACTACAAAACAAGATTGACTTATATTGACCCAACACTGTAGAAGGAAGCAGGTTTAAAAATACATACATTAAGAGGCCGAAACTAGACAAAATTAACCAGGAAGTTCCTCAACAATCTCCAAAAAAAATGTATAAGTCCCTGAAGTGCCTTTTGAGTACTGTATGGAAGGTTTGGGAAGTGACCCTGAAAAATTTGATGTTGTCTCAATTCTGGCCAGATTACATGAAGGAAGAGAAATAAATGTAAATGAGATGCATGATGTTGATTTTAATGAACAGGAGGATCATAGTGATGATGATATTTATGATCGTGCATAAATTCCACTAGTTATATATACACCTCCACAGTTCGGAGTTGAGAAAAAATCCTCTCCAAAATATTTTTTTGATGGTAAAATTGTTTTTAAGCTACAGCTTGATAAAATGTTGCATTTGAAAGAAGAAGCTAAATTTCATAAAAATTGTTTTTCCTATCGGTATCTTACCACAATACAGAGCGTAGAACTATGTAGGATTAAGCAGATGGAAATTCAGGATCTCTTAAAGGTAGGCAATATTTTTCAAAAAGAAGTAGTTGCAAAATTCCTTTTTTTGAAGCCTTGTTAAACTTTTCACTATTTACAGGTAATTGCAAGGTTAGAAACATAACACATGGATACTATGTAGGAATATTCTATTGAAAATTTGTAAATGGTGGACCTCTTTAAGGTAGGAGGCATTTTTCAATGCTTTTTTCCAAAAAAAAAAAAGTTGCCAATTTCCATTTTTTGAAGCCTCCTAAAAATTTCCGTGTTTACTAGAAATTTCAAGATTAAAAGGATCCCTTGTGAAGACTGTGGACAGTTCGAGAAGGATAATAGCAGGCAAGGACTCTGTTCTTCAGTCTTTGAATAAGGAACTAGAGAAAATTCAGGATGAATTTAGAAAGGAAAATGAGAAATGCAGATAAGAATATATGGTTTTATGGAATAAAGATGAAGAAACCATAAAGAGACTAGAAGATGAGCTAAAACATCGACCGAAGGTGTTGGACATTCCCCCTCTAAGGACTGTTATCGGCTGGGCGGGAATTTTTGTGATCTCGGTAAAACTGGGTTGAAAACACAAAAGTTGTCAGTGTCAATTTAACTACAAATGAAACATAATTTTAAAAAATGGAAAGAAGATTTTGTCAAAATATATCTATCTTCCACCCCATGGTGTTAGTTTCAACTTATGACAATTTTACGGACTGTGGCATGCATTTTCCTAAGCCCATTTTTGAATATTTACACACTATTTTTTACGAAACTTAGAATTTTAGTTGTTTTTTTTTTAATTTTTTTAATTTTTTCTGAATTTGGCCAAGATACTTAGAATTTTAGTCATTCATGTTAAATTTAACTGCTATGCATTACTAGCTTTCATTTTTATGCTTATGGCTTGCATTTTACACCAAGTGTCCATAACAGTAAAAAAGGTTAAAATTGCACCTTTCATAGGTCGACTGTGAGCATACGAGATTAGGTTATATAAAATTAACACAAGGATAGCCTTCTCAATTATATATATCCATCCAATTTTCAAAAACATTTACTATAAAAATTTAATAGGAGGGTTTGGTTTGAGAGTACATCAAAATATGTAGAGAAGAATATTACTCTATTATTATATTACTCACTCTATTACTCTTATTTTTCTAGAATAGTTAGAATGCCAAATTTTTATTCTTACTTTCTTCTTTTCAATAAGTATACTCAACATGCTAGAAAAATAAGTACATTTAACATGCTAGAAAGTTAACTATATTGAAATTGAAAATGTAAGTTATGTATAGTTGACTTGAAACACATTTGTAATTTTTATTATAGTTTGGAAAAGTCAGAACAAATTTGTAATTTTTATTATAGTTTGCAAAAGTCAGAACACATTCGTAACTTTCATTATAGTTTGGAAACGTCTGAACACATTTGTAATTTTTATTTTAGTTTGGAAGAGTTAGCGTGTTGGTAACCTGTGCGTGCATTCACGTGCATCTTGTGTGTGCATCCCCTTCTTCCTTTCTGAGCGCGCCATCATCCTGCAAAATGGAAACAACAGCCTCATCTTCCATGCCATCAACTGAAACAGGGGGTTATGAACTTGCTAAGAGGTTCACTATCAGAAAACTCAGAGATAGCACTGAGGCATGGAGTGATAGAACCAACTGGCCAGAAGGTATGATAAATGACCTGGTCATAGCAGGAGTGCATCGTTTTCTTTTCGGTCAGTTCAATTTCAACAATGAAGAGATAGATAATGCCATTTCTAGTTATGATGATGAGTCCAAGGAATTGATTATTTTTGGGAGGAGGGTTTGTCTAGACCCTGATTTGTTGTCAGGTGCAGCGAAAATTCCATGCAAGGGGGGAGTAATGTTGACCACCAAGAAAACCCTTCTAAGTAGTAAAGGGTGAGATGACAAACAAAATATGTGGAAAAAGGGTTAAGGTTTCCCGGAATGTTTAAGATGCAAGATATTCCACCAGGACTGTACAAAACCTTAATTCAAATTGTACTTAGGACAATTATGAATCACCACAAGTAAGATATTTTAGGTGATTGTATGAAGTTGGTGATTCATTGGGTTGAAGACCGTGACATAAATGTCCATGATCTATTGCCAAAAAAATTGGATTTTTCACTGCAGGAGAGAAAAATGAAGAGAGTGAATTTCAGTTTCCCTGACACACTGCAAAAGATTATTGACTTATATCGACCCAGGACTGTAGAAGGAAGAAGATTTAAAAATACTTACATTAATAGGATGAAACTAGACAAAATTAACCAGGAAGTTCCTCAACAATCTCCAAAGGACAATGTACAATTCCCTGAAGAGCCTTTTGAGTACTGTATGGAAGGTTTGGGAAGTGACCCAGAAGAATTTTATGATGTCTCAATTCTAGCCGGATTACATGAAGGCAAAGAAATTACATGAAGGCAGAGAAATAAATGTAAATGAGATGCATGATGTTGAGTTTAATGAATATGAGGAGCATAGTGATGATGATATTTATGCTCATGCAGAAATTCCACTAGTTATATATACACCTCCACAGTTCGGAGTTGAGAAAACTTCCTCTCCAAAATATTTTTTTGATGGTAAAACTGTTTTTAAACTAATGTTCGATAAAATGTTGCATTTCAAATAAGAAGCTGAATTTCATAGAAAAAACGTTTCCTATTGGTATCTTACCGCAGTACAGACGGTAGAACTCTGTAGGATTAAGAAAATCGAAATTTAGGATCTCTTAAAGGTAGGCGCTATTTTCAATGCTATTTTTTAGAAAGAAATAGTTGCCAAATTATTTTTTTTCAAGCCTTGTTAAATTTTTCACTATTTACAGGTAATTGCAAGGTTAGAAACAGAACACGTGGATACTATGCAAGAATATTCTATTAAAAATTTTCAAATGGTGGACCTATTTAAGGTAGGAGGCATTTTTCAATGCTTTTTTCCAAAAGAAAAAGTTTCCAAATTCCATTTTTTGAAGCCTCCTAAAAATTTTCCTTGTTTACAGGAAATTGCAAGATTAAAAGGATCCCTTGTGAAGACTGTGGACAGTTCGAGAAGGATAATAGCAAGTAAGGACTCTGTTCTTCAGTCTTTGAATAGGGAACTAGAGAAAATTCAGGATGAATTTAGAAGGGAAAATGAGAAATGCAGAAAAGAATATGTGGTTTTACGGAAGAAAGATGAAGAAACCATAGAGAGACTGGAAGATGAGCTGAAACATCGACCAAAGGTGTTGGAGATTCCCCCTCTAAGGACTGTTATCGGTTGGGCAGGAATTTTTGTGATCAGGGTAAAACTGGGTTGAAAACACAAAAGTTTTCATTTTGTCAATTTAACTCTAGAGAAATGAAACATAATTTTAAAAAACAGAAAGAGAATTTTGTCAAAAATATATTTATATTCAACCCCACGGTGTTAGTTTCAACTTATGACAATTGTATGGACT
This sequence comes from Pseudotsuga menziesii, assembly GCA_001517045.1. NCBI lineage: Eukaryota > Viridiplantae > Streptophyta > Pinopsida > Pinales > Pinaceae > Pseudotsuga > Pseudotsuga menziesii. The sequence continues at coordinate 193,118 of LPNX010198872.1, read as the reverse complement.
ATGGCATGCATTTTCCTAAGCCCATTTTTGAATATTTACACACCGTTTTTTACAAAATTTAGAATTTCAGTCATTTTTCATGAATTTGGCCAAGATACTTGGAATTTTAGTCATCCATGTTCAATTTAACTGTTATGCATTCCTAGCTTGCATTTTTATGCTTATGGATTTCATTTTACACCAAGTGTCCAAAACAGACAAAATAGGTTAAAATTGCACCTTTCATAGGTCGACTATGAGCATACGAGTTTAGGTTATATAAAATTAACACAAGGATAGTGTTCTCAATATATCTAGCCATCCAATTTTCAAAAACATTTACTATAGACATTTAATAGGAGGGTTTGGTTTTAGAGCACATCAAACATGTAGAGAACAATATTACTCTATTATTATATTACTCACTCTATTACTCTTATTTTTCCAGAATAGTTAGAATGCCAAATTTTACTCTATTATTTACTCTTACTTTCTTCTTTTCAATAAGTATACTTAACATGCTAGAAAAATAAGTACACTTAACATGCTAGAAAGTTAACTATGTTGAAATTGAAAATGTAAGTTGTCTATAGTTGACTTGAAACACATTTGTAATTTTTTATTATGGTTTGGAAAAGTCAGAACATATTTGAAATTTTTATTATAGTTTGCAAAAATCAAAACACATTTGTAACTTTTATTATAGTTTGGAAACTTCTGAAAACATTTGTAATTTTTATTTTAGTTTGGAAAAGTCAGTGTGCTGGTATCCTGTGCGTGCATCCTCTTCTTCCTTTCTAAGCATGCCATCATCCTGCAAAATGGAAACAAAAACCTCATCTTCCATGCCATCAACTGAAACAGGGGGTTCTAAAGTTGCTGAGAGGTTCATTGTCAAAAAAATTGGAGAGAGTGCTGAGGCATGGAGTCACAGAACCAACTGGCCAGAAGGCATGCTAAATGTCCTGGTCAGAGCAAGAGTGTATCGTTTTATTTTCGGTCAATTCAATTTCAACAATGAAGAGATAGATAATGCCATTTCTAGTTATGATGATGAGTCCAAGGAATTGATTATTTTTGGGAGGAGGTTTTGTTTGGACCCTGATTTGTTGTCAGGTGCAGCAAAAATTCCACGTAGGGGGGGAGTAGTGTTGACCACCAAGAAAACCCTCAAAGTAGAAAAGGGTGAGATGGCAAACAAAATATGTGGAAAACGGTCAAGGTTGCCCGGAATGATTTAAAGATGCAAGATGTTCCACCAGGATTGTACAAAACCTTAATTCAAATTGTACTTAGGACAATTAATAATCACCACAAGCAAGATATTCCAGGTGATTGTATGAAGTTGGTGATTCATTGGGTTGAAGACCTGGCCATAGATGTCCCTCATCTATTGACAAAAAATTTGCATTTTTCACTACAAGAGAGAAAAATGAAGAGAGTGAAGTTCAATTACCTCGGCACACTACAAAAAATTATTGATTTATATCGACCCAGCACTGTAGAAGGAAGCAAATTTAAAAATACATACATTAAGAGGCCGAAACTAGACAAAATTCATTAGGAACTTCCTCAACAATATCCAAAGGAAAATGTACAAGTCCCTGAAGAGCCTTTTGAGTATTGTATGGAAGGCTTGGGAAGTGACCCTGAAGAATTTGATGTTGTCTCAATTCTGGCCGGATTACATGAAGCCAGAGAAATAAATGTAAACGAGATGCATGATGTTGAGTTTAATGAACAGGAGGAACATAGTGATGATGATATTTATGCTCGTATAGAAATGCCACTAGTTATATATACATCTCCACAGTTTGGAGTTGAGAAAACTTCCTCTCCAAAATATTTTTTTGGTGGTAAAACTGTTTTTAAGCTAGTGTTCAATAAAATGTTGCATTTAAAAGAAGAAGCTGAATTTCATAGAAAACAAATTTCCTATTGGTATCTTACCGCAGTACAGAGCGTAGAACTTTGTAGGAATAAGCATATGGAAATTTAGGATCTCTTAAAGGTAGGCGCTATTTCTCAATGCTATTTTTCAAAAAGATACAGTTGCCAAATTCCTTTTTTTGAAGCCTTGTTAAAATTTTCACTATTTACAGGTAATTCTAAGGTTAGAAACAGAACACATGGATACTATGCAGGAATATTCTATTAAAAATTTGTGAATGGTGGAACTCTTTAAGGTAGGAGGCATTTTTCAATGCTTTTTTCCAAAAAAAAAGTTGCCAAATTCCATTTTTTGAAGCCTCCTAAACACTTTCCCTGTTTACAAGAAATTGAAATATTAAAAGGATTCCTTGTGAAGACTATGGGCAGTTCGAGAAGGATAATAGCAGGAAATGACTCTGTTCTTCAGTCTTTGAATAAGGAACTAGAGAAAATTCAGGATGAATTTAGAAAGGAAAATGAGAAATGCAAAGAATAATATATGTTTTACGGAAGAAAGATGAAGAAACCATAAAGAGACTGGAAGATGAGCTGAAAAATCGACCGGAGGTTTTGGATATTCCCCTCTAAGGACTGTTATCAGCTGGGCGGGCATTTTTGTGATCTAGGTAAAACTGGGTTGAAAACACAAAAGTTGTCATTTTGTCAATTTAACTCTAGATAAATGAAACATAATTTTAAAAAACGGAAAGAGGATTTTGTCAAAAATATATCTATATTCAACCACATGGTGTTAGTTTCAATTTATGACAATTGTACAGACTGTGGCGTGCATTTTCCTAAGCCCATTTCTGAATATTTATACACTGTTTTTTACAAAACTTAGAATTTCAGTCATTTTTTTCTGAATTTGGCCAAGATACTTGGAATTTTAGTCATTCATGTTCAATTTAATTGCTATGCATTCCTAGATTGCATTTTTATGCTTATGTCTTGCATTTTACACCAAGTGTCCATAACAGCCAAAAAAGGTTAAAATTGCACCTTTCATAGGTCGAATGTGAGCATACGAGGTTAGGTTATATAAAATTAACACAAGGATAGTCTTCTCAATATATCTAGCCATCCAATTTTCAAAAACATTTACTATAAACATTTAATAGGACGGTTTGGTTTGAGAGTACATCAAAACATGTAGAGAAGAATATTACTCTATTATTATATTACTCACTCTATTACTCTTATTTTTCCAGAATAGTTAGAATGCCAAATTTTTACTCTATTATTTACTCTTGCTTTCTTCTTTTCAATAAGTATACTTAACATGATAGAAAAATAAGTACAGTTAACATGCTAGAAAGTTAACTATGTTGAAATTGAAAATGTAAGTTGTGTATAGTTGACTTGAAACACATTTGTAATTTTTATTAAAGTTTGGAAAAGTCAGAACGCATTTGTATTTTTTATTATAGTTTACAAAATTCAGACACATTTGTAACTTTTATTATAGTTTGGAAACATCTGAACACATTTGTAATTTTTATTTTAGTTTGGAAAAGTCAGCATGCTTGTATCTTGTGTGTGCATTCCCATGCATCCCCTTCTTCCTTTCTGAGCCTGCCATCATCCTGCAAAATAGAAACAACAGCCTCATCTTCCATGCCGTCAACTGAAACAGGGGGTTTTAAAGTTGTTGAGAGGTTCACTGTCAAAAAATTCAAAGAGAGCGCTGAGGCGTGGAGTGACAGAACCAACTGGCCAAAAGGTATGCTAAATGTCCTGCTCAGAGCAGGAGTGCATCGTTTTCTTTTCGGTTAGTTCAATTTCAACAATGAAGAGATAGATAATGCCATTTCTAGTTATGATGATGACTCCAAGGAATTGATTATTTTTGGGAGGAGGGTTTATCTGGACCTTGATTTGTTGTCAGGTGCAGCGAAAATTCCACACAGGGGGGAGTAAGTTGACCACCAATAAAACCCTCAAAGTAGAAAAGGGTGAGATGGAAAACAAAATAAAACGGTTAAGGTTTCCCGAAATGGTTTAAAGATGCAAGATGTTCCACCAAGACTGTACAAAACCTTAATTCAAATTGTACTTAGGACAATTATGAATCACCACAAGCAAGATATTTTAGGTGATTGTATGAAGTTGGTGATTCATTGGGTTGAAGACCTGGCCATAGATGTCCCTCATCTATTGGCAAAAAAATTGCATTTTGCACTGTAGGAGAGAAAAATGAAGAGAGTGAAGTTCAGTTACCCTGGCACACTACAAAAAATGATTGACTTATATTGACCCAACACTGTAGAAGGAAGCAAATTTAAAAATACATACATTAAGAGGCTGAAACTGGACAAAATTAACCAAGAAATTCCTCAACAATCTCCAAAGGAAAATGTACAAGTACCTGAAGAGCCTTTTGAGTATTGTATGAAAGGTTTGGGAAGTGACCCTGAAGAATTTGATGTTGTCTCAATTCTGGTCGGATTACATAATGGCAGAGAAATAAATGTAAACGAGATGCGTGATGTCGAGTTTAATGAACATGAGGAGCATAGTGATGATGATATTTATGCTCGTGCAGAAATGCCACTAGTTATATATAGACCTCCATAGTTCGGAGTTGAGAAAACTTCCTCTCCAAAATTTTTTTTTGATGGTAAAATTGTTTTTAAGCTACTGTTCGACAAAATGTTGCATTTCAAAGAAGAAGCTGAATTTCATAGAATTTTGTTTTCCTATTGGTATCTTACTGCAGTACAAAGCATAGAACTCTGTAGGATTAAGCAGATGGAAATTCAAGATCTCTTAAAAGGTAGGTGCTATTTTTCAAAAAGAAACAGTTGCAAAATTCCTTTTTTTAAAGCCTTGTTAAAATTTTCACTATTTGCAGGTAATTGCAAGGTTAGAAATAGAACACGTGGATAATATGCAGGAGTATTCTATTAAAAAATTTCAAATGGTTGACCTCTTTAAGGTAGGAGGCATTTGTCAATGCTTTTTTCCAAAAAAATTCCAAATTCCATTTTTTGAAGCCTCCTAAAAAGTTTCCCTGTTTACAGGAAATTGCAAGATTAAAAGGATCCCTTGTGAAGATTGTGCAAAGTTAGAGAAGGATAATAGCAGGAAAGGACTATGTTCTTCATTCTTTGAATAAGGAACTAGACAAAATTCATGATGAATTTAGAAAGGAAAATGAGAAATGCAGAGTAGAATATATGGTTTTACAGAAGAAAGATAAAGAAACCATAAAGAGACTGGAAGATGAGCTGAAACATCGACCGGAGGTGTTGGAAATTCCCCCTCTAAGGACTGTTATCGGCTGGGCAAGCACTTTTGTGATCTAGGTAAAACTGGGTTGAAAACAAAAAAGTTGTCATTTTGTCAATTTAACTCTGGTCAAATGAAACATAATTTTAAAAAACGGAAAGAGGATTTTGTCAAAAATATATCTATCTTCAAACCCATGGTGTTATTTTGAACTTATGACAATTGTACGGACTGCGGCGTGCATTTTACTAAGCCTATTTTTGAATATTTACACACTATTTTTTACGAAACTTACAATTTCAGTCATTTTTTTTGAATTTGGCCAAGATACTTGGAATTTTAGTCATTCATGTTCAATTTAACTACTATGCATTCCTAGCTTGAATTTTTATGCTTATGGCTTGCATTTTACACCAAGTGTCCATAAAAGTAAAAAAAGGTTAAAATTGTACCTTTCATAGGTCGACTATGAGCATACGAGGTTAGGTTATATAAAATTAACACAAGGATAGTCTTCTCAATATATCTAGCCATCCAATTTTAAAAAACATTTACTATAAAAATTTGTTATTAGGAATTCTCAACTAGTGTTGCCACTGCTTATACTCTGTAATGCAAAACACAACTAGAGAACAAAAAATCACAGCCACATATCCTTCCCTTAAATAGTCAAATTAATTAACATAACACATCATATACCTCGACCATAGATCTGTTTATCTTCTCTCTAGAAAGTCATTGATATGATTCAATACCTGCAAGATGGATCACATGACAAACGAAAAGATGAGAGCATCATGATAATCAACTATCCATAGTGGTGATCAAGGAGTCCAATAATATTTAATCACAAACACAATAATCAAACATAGGAAAGGGAAATGTTTTTGTATTAATAATGGATGAGAAAAAGTACAACCAAAATCCTTAATGTTGACAACTTCTGTCTCAACAAATATCTACAAACTCCTATGAAGACCTCTCTAGCTACAAGCTACCTCTACTTTGCCTCTATCCTGACTTCAAACTAGCAGCATAAGGATGTTTTTTTTGGCCTACCCCACTCTCTTCATAGAAGCTTCATTTATAGGCCAAGAATCCATATGATGACTCGACAAAAGGATAGAATAGGATCCCTATAGGTGAGGGAGGTGAATGCCACCTCTCCTAGACATGCAAGAACCAATTCCACGAAGGATTCTGTACGGAATATTCTAGAAGCTTCTTTTTTTCCCTTTAAGTGACCATCGACGCTTTTTTATAAACTAGACAAAGCATTGATCTAGGATTTTTCCTACTACAAAGGGATAACGACACTTTCTGCTCAACTGATGGAGGCATCGACAACGCTCTGTGGAAAAGATAAAAGAGCGTCGTTCCTTCTAGGTCAAGGAAAAAAATGGCCAAGGTGATCCAGATCAGGATTTTTGGGAGGTTGGCAGGAAACAATAAATTCATCTGAAGGATGACTAGGCAATGTGATATTTTCATGTGCAACAGAATGCCCCCCAAAGTATGAGGCTAGAAGGAAGTGATAGGTGAAATACTTTGCAAGTTTTCCATCTAACACAAAGGAAAAGAGAGATAGGCTTAGAGAGGACCAGTAACTGACTTTATCTAATTCAACCACAGCTACGGACCAATACACTGCATATCTATGATGATGACTATGTCATGGCTACCAATAATACACTATAGATACATGATTGACTACTGTAAGAGATAGGTCATAGCTACAAGATATACAAATTAGATCTATGCCTCTCATTTTTAGATATAGAACAGAGCCACCGAACATACAATGTGGATCTATGTCATGACTCTAAATGATCTCCAAATGCAACCTGATCATAGGCGATGATGACGAAAAAATCCTAATCACTCAGGGTCTTCATCCCGATCTTCAAATGATACGAATCTAACCATGTGATTACAATGTCTTGACGTTGAACATGGTAGAAACCACTTGATTACCAGTCATTGATGTCAACTGTTAACAAGTGCGAGGGAAATCACCATTGATGTCAATGATACCCAAGGAATCTTAGTACAAATCATCGAATGTGAATAAAGGACTTGAAGTCAAACATTGGATGAGATATTTCAATCAAGAGTCAATGATGTAAACTCATGTTGAAAGCGAGGTAACATGCCATTGAGGCATGCATGCCCAAGGTACAGTCTAGGTTTCTAGGTCTAATCCTTGGATAATGATCTGAAGTCAACAGAAATAGACCTCGTCATAGGAGGGCCATAATAATTCCCACATCGGTGACACGAAACTGAGAATAAAAGTTGATTTGGAATGATAGGACTGACTCAGACATGACTGAATTTTGAGGACAAGTGAGGTTATTAATGGATTATGTTTCTAAGAGAGGTAACCTTTGAACAATTGGGTAGCATGACACATGACTTGGAAGTATTGACTTGCAAGAATAGAACCAGGTGTAATGCAAGGAATATAATGAAGCATTCTTTGAATTGACTCAAAGGAGTCAGGTGACTCACAAAAAAGGATCAACTCGAGGATAAATTGAAAACCCAAACTGTTCAAATATGCAAATGCAAATAGGTGCCATGTTCAAAGGTGGACTGTAGAGTACTTCCATATAAACAAATGAAAACCATTCGCCTTTCCTTTAATTTCTCCACCTCCAAAGGTGAGTGCCTCTTTTCATTTTTATGAGTCCAAAGAGGGTAACAAACACTCGTTGAAACTCATCAAGTGATGAGTCCATTCTCATATTTTTCATGAACCTGAGAAAGGAGGGGTTTGTTCTCGAAATAGGGTCTCACATCGTGTGTTTTATGAGCCCAATGCAAGTAAACTCATTTTTTGTTTCATGTTTAGAGAGTTTGAAGTGAATAATAAGACTCCAAAAGGGTTCATTTTTCGTAAATAAGATGAGTTGGTCCGAAAAAGAGATAACCTACCCCCGACTAGTCGACCGTTCTTATTATTTTACATGCGTGAACGTAACAAGTTCTCTTAGCAATATTTTTGTGTTTTGAGGATACTTAAAAGAGCTTAAATATAACTCCCGGACGAGGTTCCTTTTTCATAATCCATTTTTAACGAATCTTAAAAAGCAAAAAAGTGGACTTGACACCTTTCTACTAGAATTTTAACGAGCATGCAAAAAGTGTTTAAGAACGCTCGATACTTTTTCAGTTTTTCCCTAAGCCCGAAAAAAACAAAAATGGCTTGTATCGGAGCCAAAACCTAACATTAACCCTGAAAAACTCAAAAAATACCATTAAAAACCATTTTGCCCAAAACTATAGAAAATAAAAACAAAAACCCACTTTCACTCAAATAATTTGGATTTCAAAATATATGAATTGTAATTAGGAATTCTCAACCAGTTCTGACACTGATTGTTCCTTTGTAAAGCAAAACACAACTACATAACAAAAAATCACAGCCACATATCCTTCCCTTAAATAGTCAAATTAATTAACATAACACATCATATACCTCGACCGTAGATCTGTTTATCTTCTCTCCGGAAAGTCTTTGAGATGATTCAATACCTGCAAGATGGGTCACAAGACAAACGAAAAGATGAGAACATCATGATAATCAACTATCCATATTGGTGATCAAGGAGTCCAGTAATATTTAATCACAAACACAATAATCAAATATAGGAAAGGGAAATGTTTTTGTATTAATAATGGATGAGAAGAAGTACAACCAAAAGCCTTGATGTTGACAGCTTCTGTCTCAGCAAATGTCTACAAAATCCTATGAATACCTCTCTAGTTACAAGCTACCTCTACTTTCCCTCTATCCAGACTTCAAACTAGCAGCATAAGGATGCTTTTTCTGGCCTCCCCCACTCTCTTCATCGAAGCTTTATTTATAGGCTAAGAATCCATAGAATGACTTGACAAAAGGATAGAATAGGATCCCTATAGGTGAGGGAGGCGAATACCACCTCTCCCAAACATGCAAGAACCAATTCCAGAAAGGATTCTGTACGGAATCCTTCGAGAAGCTTCTTTTTTTCCCCTTCAAGTGACCATCGACGCTTTTTGATAAACTAGATAGAGCGTCGATCTATGATTTTTCCTACTACAAAGGGATAACGACGCTTTCTGCTCAAATGATAGAGACATCGACGACTGTAAGTTTTAAACCTGTGGAGAGAAGCAAAGCATACATATTCTTTTAAGAAAAATAGAGATCACAACACATCATTCACACATAAAAACAGAGATTTACCCTGGAAACCCTTAACCGGGAAATCCAGAAAACCTTGGAGCCACACCTCATATTTTCTTTTCATTACATTATGAAATCCTCACAATACAAAATATAGGTATTCCACAACATCCAAATACCCTAATCTGTTAACTCGGATTAGAAAAAGCCTCCAATCCCTTAACCAGGATTAAGTTACATATTTTTAGACAAATTCTAAAAATAGCCACAAACAACTATAAAGAGACATAAAATCTATAAATAGCCAAAACATTTTGCTCGCTGCGCTCGCATAGGAAATGGCCTACGGCCTATTTCCGTCAAAGGTGCCTTTGGGATCGTCGAGCTGCAACGCTGACATGTGCACCTCCCCTCCATACGCACATGCAAAGACTATATAACATATACCCAACATTCTCCCACTTGTTGTTTTCTTTGCATAGCAATGAGTCATGTACTCATAAAGTCACAGGTTCAGGGAATCAATGCCCATAGATTCTCTACACCAAGAGAACTTCTCTGTACTAACAGACTTTGTTAATGAGTCTGCAACATTTTTCACGGTGTCAACCTTTTCTAGCAGCACCTTCTTGTCTTCAACCATATCTCTCACAAAGTGATATTGCACATCAATATGCTTTGTCTTAGCATGATAAGCAGGGTTCTTTGCCAGGAAGATTGCACTTTGGATATCACAATCTAACCTTACACATTTCTGTACAAACCCAATACCTTAACGCAATCTTTGTAGCCACACAACTTCTTTGCTTGCATGAGTGGCTGCCATGTATTCAGCTTTTGTAGTTGAGAGTGCAACTACAGCTTGTCTCTTGCTCATCCAACTGATAGCTCCTCCAAATAGGTTAAACACATACCCACTTGTAGATCTTCTATGATCAAGGTCTCCAACCCAGTCTGCATCAACAAATCCATGTACATTTATTACTCTGTCTGGTCTAGGTCTTCCTTGGTAGCAGATTGCATAATCTGTGGTGCCACGCAAATATCTGAAGACCCTCTTTACAACTGTCCAATGCTCCTTTCCTAGTTTTGACATATATCTACTGAAAACTCCCACTACATGAGCAATGTCTAGTCTTGTACAGACCATTGCATACATCAAACTACCAACTGCACTGGCATATGGAACCCATGACATGTCTTCTTCTTCTTCTCGTGTCTTGGGACACTGCTCTGCAAATAACTTTACACCTACAGGAATAGGAACCTTGACCGACTTACTTTCCTGCATGTTAAATCTCTATTGTACCGTCTAGATCCGTCTAGTGCAGTATAGATCCGTATGCTTCATTACCATCTTTTGTATATATCCGCACTCCTCATGTCGATTTCGATATACTTGATAAATGAAGCACCATGGTACACTACCACAACTCAACTGGTTCGGTGCCCTTGACAACAGGTAGTTCTGGAAATCTGGGAAAGTATCCTTAGTATGTCCATCTATGCGACATTGAGTGCACCAGAGATCCTCGTATTGTTCTTTTCCCTTCGTAATATTTTGCAACTAAAGCGTTAAGTTCGCCAACTGCATCTGAATCTGTTCATGTCGACTACGTTTTCTCCAACAGGTGAAGCGTCCAAATCCATGGCGATCTCTAAAGCCTCACTCTGTGTCGCAATCTTCTGTTGCATCAGTGGTAGTCTGATATGAGTGATAAATGCTGCAATGAACCATTCCTTATGTTGAATGTCTCTTATCTCAAAGTTGACTCATTCCATTAGTGTCTAGAATCTTTGATCAAAATATGAAACAGTCTCATTGGGATACTTCTTAATTTCCTTCAGTTTTGTAATGTACTAAGATTCAGACTTTGGTTTTCTGAATTCTTTAATAAGTCCTCTCCTGACTTCTGCCAGTGTCTTTGCCAGAGTCCCCCTAGGAACTTGTACAAATTTCATGTACCAGTCTAGTGCGCAACCCTGAACGGTTGTCACCAATTGGCCCTTCTTGACATCATCATCTACAGTTTTTTTGACAGTCCATACTTCCTCACATAGGAACTAGTACTATTCAGGATCTTGAGTCTCGTTCCCATATAACAAAGGTAACTTCGCCTCGTCACCTACCATTCTTGGCCTTCTTCCTACAGATGTTGATCTACTAGTACTATTAGACTGTTGTTGGAACATTGGAAACGTCGGTGTTGAACTTGCGTTTCTTCTTGATTGCAACATAGTGCACGGAGTTGTGGGTACAATGTTGTTGGGGGTTGATTTTGCCTCTACCCTAGGCTTATTCTGGGTTTGTTCATCCTTGTCATCACTGTAGGTTCGCTTCGTCTCGTGTGATCTTCCTTTGTGGTCTTGCATTTCGATCACAGAAGGACCTTCCCTTGTTCTCTGCCTCTTCTCTTGTCGAAAACTTGCTTCTCCTCTTGTAAGACCACTTTCTTCCTCGGCTTCCCTCACAGTCTCATTGTAACTTGCACCCATCTATCCCATATCATTCCATTCGTCTCCCCCCTTTCTTCACGGTATCCACAACCCCTGCACACCACATTTCTACTACTTGAGGTGCATCTTCAGTATTCATTTTTCACATACAAGCATCTTAATGGATAATTGTAAAGAGAATAAGAACCTACCTCTTGGCCCATTGAAAATTTCCCTTTCCGCTTCACTATAGGACTTAGTAGTATCAACTGCAAAATCGGTTATATAACCTTCTAACATACTGTCCGGCTAGACTTCAACAGCCTGTGATGCTTTGTTGTCGGTTTCCTATAATTCCTAGATCAATTTAGAGGTCTAGAACGTTGGCTCACCTCCTTAGAAATTTCTCTTACGATAGGTGAATCACGCCAGCCACTCGTACAGTATGATCGGTAATTCATAGAAAAAATACTCGTGTGGACCGTCGTGTATGCACTTTTCCAGCCATTTATCTGTCGTCAGTCCAGGGTTCTGATTTTTCTTCTCAGCAAACTGTCGTATCTTCTAGTCAAACTAGTATTGAATTTTCGGTCTTGTCGGATGCCACAACATGGAATCCCCTCAGTCGCAACAAGGTCCCAGCAACGAAACCATTTGTTGACACAAACCCAGCCAACAAAACCAGTCGACAAGGGTTCCCACTCTATCGACACCCAAACCACCCCGATCTTTCTGAGCACCGGCTCAGACAGGTTTTACCTCGTCCGACAACACCCGTAGAGCGGATGAAGTGTCACCCGAGATTTTTGAGGGAGAAACGACGAAACAAAGTTTCCGTAGAATGAGAGAGAACAATGTGCATCAACTTATCAACTTAGTGCAACATTAATAGATCATTCAACTTATGCATTCACATAACCATTTGTTATCACTCTTTAACAGATTGTGTCATTCAATCATAACTGCAGTAGTAAACACATTGATGCCCAAACAGATCCAACAGAATAACCTCATTTAAAACATGAAAACATTGCATCATTCACATATCCATGTCACAGATTCATATAGCATTCATAATTGAGTCGTAGGAAACAGTAAAACAGGAAAACAGAAGAGAACACAATGATTTAGCTCAACTTCCGTCTTCTCATATTACTTCCGCACAAAATCATAGATTCTCCAAAACAGTTCACAAATCAACAAGTGCTCTTTAGAAGTACTCAAAATCCTTGTAACACTTATAATTCAACATCTACTTATAGGCTTGCGCCTTTACATTCAAGGTCCACTTAGACAACTTCCTAACTAGCTCTTAACGGATTCTACAAAATAATGACCAACATCTGCATAATGTGGTCCGAAAATACAAAAGATGACACAAAAATTACATTAAATAATTTATTTCTGTCTTGCGCGTCCTTTTCCACTTGCATGGTGTCTTTGAGCTTGTGCGGCATCCGCGATGTTGCACAACTAACTTATCCCAAAACCACCTGCCAAGTATTCGAAACAACATTTGGGTCAAAGCATCATGGTTTTTCTATCGGAAAAATTATGTTTTCCATAATAGACATCGACAAGTGTGCATTATATAATCACATGAATGTGTGTTTTCCCTTCGATCGGTTCATTTCCTCACCCCTAGTTATTTTTGTTTCTATTTTTTTTCATTTTTCAATGCAAAGAAAGTACACGTCAGTCTATACGAAAATGGTATCATGCTTGCTAATAATAATACTTACTACTTTTTTATTAGTCGATAGTTTATTAGGCTTAGCAAGCATGCATGCTCCAATGGCCATGGATGATGATGATGGGTTATGTTCATCCTTGGACTTTATAGAGCAGCATCATCTGTCCATCCTAACCCAACAACACCACTTTTTTACTCTTCCAGGGCTTGGCCAATGTTTATTTTCATCTCGAACACCTAGCAATACCACGTGGTTAACAACATGGTCCCGTGGAAACATTCCATTTCAGCCATAAATTGATCATAATGAAAGGGGAGGAATTTCAATGATTAATGTGATAGTACCCGTCAAACGACCTCTGTAAGCAAACTTCACAAATGAATAAAAAATGGTTTATTTTTCATGCTATTCATAAAAAAACACACCTTGTTCTTAAAAAACAAATAATGCTTTTTTCCAATAACCCCATTTTGAAAACTTCTTCAACACACATGAGAAAATAAAAATTAAACAAACAAAAAAGGAAAACCAGCTTAAAAAAAATCCAGAAGAAGTGCTTGCTATCTACATAGTATATGCAATAGACAACCAAAAAAACAAAGAGAAGAAACAAATACAACATACTAAAAAGAGAGAGAATAGTAAACATGTAAATACACTTCCAAAAGAACATAGGAAAAAAGGTTTGCTGTTTTTTTTGTTTTGCACTATGATCTTGCAATTGCATTTGCTACATCAAAACAACGATCTGGTTAGAAACACAACTACTTCATTGACAATGTAACTTTTTTTTTGCCACTCTTTCCTATTTCAGTTTTGCTACATCAAAACAACGATCTGGTTAGAAACATCTACTTCATTGACAATGCAACATTTTTTGCCACTCTTTCCAATTTCAGTTTTGATACATCAAAACAATGATCTGGTTAGAAACATCTACTTCATTGACAATGCAACCTTTTTTCTTGCCACTCTTTCCTATTTCAGTTTTGCTACATCAAAACAACAATCTGGTTAGAAACATCTACTTCATTGACAATGCAACTTTTTTTTGCCACTCTTTCCTATTTCAGTTTTTCCAATTTCATCTGTGCATTTACTTATTTTATTTTTCATTTTAGCATGCATGCAACTCACACAATACCGAAAAATAGTTGTTTTTTCACACAATAGCATGGAAACAATGTCACCAACTACTACCCCAATATTGCTAGCAACATCAAAAGTAGAGAGAATAGTAACGGACACATCATCGAACACCAGTAACTTGAAGAGGTTGTCACCAACTCCACACACTTAATTAAATGCGTGCATATTTGGAAAAAACCGTCCTGCCGATTTTTGATGATTTAATACTTGTCAATGGTATTTTATATTGTCACTTTCTGATTGAAACAAACAATGTTGTAGTCATCTAGTATCGTACAACTTTTCACAACAACAATTATTAACATCTTTGAAGGCGACATTCTAGTGGACTATCGACCCGGCGCAAAACAGAAGTCAAAATTCTCATGTTAAAGCAAATATTTTGCACGCAGAACTAGTAGACAAAGATGGCCAGCAAGTGTAAATGACAATTTGATAAAACAGTTTGGTGGCTTCTTGCATCCTGGAAACAAGAATCATACTTAGCAAATTCGGGCTTAAAAAAAAGGGCAGTCTGAACGAGGTGATGCAAAATAATCTATTGTCATATTAGGAGGTACTTCAGTTGAGATAGTTCCCAAGTTTTTAAAATCCACAAACTGCCTCCGAACATGACAATTTCCACGATTTTGTTATTAGATGACAATTATGTTGTTGGTCTTATTACAGATATAGTTGTTGCAGCAAACTACAACAATAGACAGTTCGACTTCTACATTAAAGACGAAGAGACTGCAAATGACCATCCAACTGTATATTTCATTTTTCCTCGCTCAAATTCCTCTTCTCAAAGAATGTTTTCTTCTTCCATTCTTTTTTGTTTTCTTCCATTTTGAACAAAAATAAAAACATTGCCATATGTTAACAACCATTAAGACCTCTTTCTTGAAACTGTTCCAGATACAGGTTGGTGAAATATACAAAAATATTTTCCTACAAGTGCAAAAACAGCTTGCATCTCTGATGATTCGTCATTTTACTTGTTCAAAAGCATTGTTACAAATGGATCTAAAGGAGTTCAATTGATAAGAAATTCCACAGCTACATTTATTTATCCGTTGAATGATGAATATGCAATTCGAAATTTGCAACCAATAGTTGAATCAAGAACTCAGGTTTTTCCAAAGGAATATTTTTGTGTCTTCATTTCTGCATAAACTATAATTGCAGAAGCATCAAGCAAAATTCAATTGTCAGTAGAAGATATAGACTCTTCTTTCACTTACTCTACTTTGTTGCAAAAAACATTGACATTGTGAAAAAAAAAACGTTCCTCTATGTTTTTTGGTTCCTTGCTTCAACATATATATGGAGTGCTTCGATCCAAAAGTGTTTTTTCTCCTCCATTTCGATCTATCTACAACACCTGCAATTTTCCAATAGTCTAATTTTTTTCACTCTATACATATATTGCAAACATGAAAAAGAAAAACAAATACGAGCATAACTTGAAATACAACTTCGAATAAGCTCTTTGTCTGCGTCTTAGAATGCACTTTGTGCGTTGTGATGCTTAGTCAATGCTTCACAACAGCTGTCATTGTTTCATACGAGGAGTACTGCAAACGTGTTTCATCAACAGTGTTCAATCTATGTAGATTATGTTAACAAGGGTGGTTTACATTGGCGCTTGAAAATAAAGTTGCGGACTTCAGAAGAGGTTAAGAAACAAAAGACAATATACAGGTGCTTCCCCCTTCAAAAATAAAGAAACTCCACTCTTTCTTTCTTTCCCGTTCAGACAGCATTATATTATTCAAGTTTCATATTTGTTTTGAGTTTTTAAGAAATATGTTTTAACATTGCCTCAGTTTTTTTATGTGGCTATCACTTTACCAACAAATTCTTAACGCATTGGCATTTTGCTTCAAAACCGGTGCCATGAACTATGAAAAAAAATTTGTTGCTACATCAGAACTTTACTTTAGGTTTCTTAAATAGATTCAACTTCATAATTAAGTACCCATTCCTATCATCGATCGGTCTACTATCCATGGTTATCAAACTCTTCTCTAAAATAACAATCATTGTAATTTGAGTTTTTTTCTTAACTGAAAATAGCTCCTGAACAGATTCAGTTCTACAATCACTAAATTACAAAATAATAATTGATGCAGTGTTCAAAATTTTATGAATTACATTTGCAAGACTGTTTCCTCCCTATGCATTTGAAAATTCTTTCCTATTATTGCAAAATGCATATGCTCCTCGCATTATAGCCCATGCAGCCTTTTTGTGATTCAATAATCACATCAATTCCATAATGAATTAATTTTTTATCTCAATATTGTGAACCCCGTAATCAATGTCAAGATTATGGATACCAAGATTGTGCATGTCAAGATTAGGAGCCTGATAACTAATTCTGGATCTGGTTCAGGATCTTAAAACATTTATTGACACACTTCTATCGACAACGATTCACTTCGCATTGTTGTCATCAACCATCGACACAGACTCCTTAAACATCGGCCTTGAAAGGTTTAACCATTTCCAACAACACCCACAGAGCAGGTGGAGTCTCACCCAAGAAGTATGAGGGAGAGCTGTAGGAACCATGTTTTTGCAATAGGGAGAGGACATACCTTATCTCATATTCAATCACAACATCACCCAGAAATCCATGATTACAACAAGATACCAAGCAACCACACCATCAATCAATCATATTCATCATCATTAACGCATTAACCAGTTCTACTTAACATTATGATTTTTATTCGCATCAATACACATTCAAATAAGCATATATATATCGACATACATTAAACTAATAACTACTGCAGTAATTCACATCATTCACATAATAGTAGAAGATAAAACCCAACCATAGCACAATCATCCATCATTTCTTATTAACTTTTATAATACATTGTATTTCAACAGAGTTACAAACCAACAGTGTCGAAAACTTGGTTGCAAAAACAGAATTCGTACTGAAAACATCCTCAAATATAACAAAATCCACACGTACAAAGCATTACAACCCAAAAGATCTCAAATTGTCGCTCTATAAGAATCATACAAAGACAAATTATCCTCACCCTTTTGTGTTGTTAATGAATTACAATCCTAATTCTATTGATAGGCTAACTTGGTTGTTACAAAATGGTCCACTTGACCAATCACTAACTAACTTAACCAAAATCTCCTTATTTGTCTGCTTCTTTACCCTTCACGCTTGACATTTGCCCTCGTCGACACCCTTTCCGTCATTGGCGGTACTGCACTTTGTGTGCTCTAATCCCTTGCCAA
Organism: Pseudotsuga menziesii; assembly: GCA_001517045.1. Lineage (NCBI taxonomy): Eukaryota > Viridiplantae > Streptophyta > Pinopsida > Pinales > Pinaceae > Pseudotsuga > Pseudotsuga menziesii. The sequence goes on along the minus strand of LPNX010198872.1, from coordinate 175,271 downwards.
CAAGCCCCCAACACAAACTTGTGGCTCATCCTCTAGCCACCTCAGTTAGATGCTAATGTTGCGTTCGACTTTGCCTTGAACTCGTCGTATGTCATCTTAACTTAGTCGATGTCTTCTCTAATCGATGCCCTGAATGTTGCACACTCTTCCACTTCTTGCTCTATTGGATGTTCCCTACCCATCTGTTATACTTTCGTCAACTCCGCCTTGGTCTTCGCCATTCCCTCCATGTCCTTGAGTGACAATTGTTCTGTTGTGTTCTGAAGTTCATCCGGGTGTGTCGTTCTTCGTTGGTGTCTTATGTGTGCCTTGTTGACCTGTTGTTGTAATTCTTTAAGCTCTAACGCCTTTGTCACTTGAGAAAGAAGGGTCATCGTCTTAAGTGATCCCCTCAATGCCTCTAATTGTGCTTCTGCTTTGCCGAGCTATAGCTCCTCATTCTCCTTTCATAGCTCTGCAATAACTTTTCCTAAATGCAGTGCTTTTTCTTCCGCCAGCATCTCCTAACTAACTTTGGGTGCCTCTTCGCAGGCCACAGAGACCGCACTCTCTAATATTTGCTTGTCTTCGAAGGCCTTTGTTATTTCATTGATGATAACCTATTTTTTCTACTTTGAGTCATTGAAGCTCCTCTTTAGTGGTTTTTACTTTGTGTTTATAGCAGACTATCTGATTGTGAGTGGTTGCTTTGTGATCCCTGATTTCCTCAATTGTTTCATTTTGAATGCATGCCATAATAGACATCGGGAGTAGGTTCAAATTGAGACCAATCAGGTCATACCCTCGTAATGTGGCATCTACGTCTTCATCTCTTGTCGTTATTACATGTGGCAAAATCTGTACCAGTCACAAATTTGTGCCAATGTATACTTCAACTGCTCTCTACAACATTCCTTCTTGTGGTATATTTGTGTCAAGTACTGCATTCATTAGCATCTGCAGTAGTTGCGAGACATGATGGAAATATTCAGTCGCATGGTGTGTAACCTTTTCCCGGTTTTCATTTACAACATTGGTTATTGTGTTTTTTAGCTTGTTTGTCTACTCTTCGGAGAGTCCAACGATTCTCATCCCCTCACCCTACTCAAACATGCGCTTCGTTCGAGCTTCCTCTTGTTGTTTCTCAATCTCAGATTCCATAGGAGTCGCTGAGGATGCCTCATCCTGTGATTGTTCCTCCTCTTCTGACTCCTTTGGTTCTTCTTGGTCTTTTGGTTTGTCTACTGGCGGCCCCTTTTTTGGGTTTGATAGTTGGTCTTCAATGACCAAAACCTTCCATTCTTCCCGCCATTCTACCATTATAGTGTCCACTTCTTCATCGTTGAGCTTATATTGTGTCGTCAGCCACTGCTTCTGTAGATATACATGCACTTGAATGAAAATGGCTTGAGGCCCTAGCAATAACCTTGCAACTCTCTAAGACTTCTTCAGTGCCTCTTCTGTTAGGTGCGGGATCTTCACCGTTTCTGTTTGCAGCACATCTTAATTGGATTTTGTTGTTCGTCTAACTCTCTTTGTAATTTAGTTCCCATAATGTTTTGTAGCATGTTGCGGGGCATACATTAGCAACTCCAGACTCCGTCCCTTGGTACTGTGGTGGTTCCATCCAACCAACCAACGCAATTAGTATCAATAACCATGAATATGTAAATGTATTACTAGTCTCTTGCGCTAATACTGCGTCCTCCATTAGCTCATTCAACAGAAAAAGGGACCATTTCATTTGCACGCTCGTTGCGCACTACTCTACAAATGTGATGACCACATATGTACATTGGTTTGGGTGATTCTTCCACACAATTTTAAGGGTCAACAACTTTGTTGTGATCCTAACCACCTGGTCATTGATCGTGTCAATCACATATGCTCTTGTATCCTTCACCACCCCATATTTTTGTGTCATCTTCACAACAATATTTTTGTCATTATCTTTCCCTTTGAAATATTGCCTCAGATCTACCCTTTCCTTAGGTGATCCTATGATATGTGAAGTTAAGTCTACTATGATTGGGACTTTGGTGTCCAACCATAGGTATCTGTCATGAAAGAAAGCCAGTAGTTTCTTTACGCATGCATTTACCTTCGTTGATCTCCCAAAGTGTGGGATATGGGTTATTGACAACAATCCTGATCATTGAAATCCCAGTGCCCACTATGTTGATTCCCTTGTAATTGGACCCTCTAGTCTATGCGTTGTCTCCTCATGTGTGTCTTTCGTGCATTCTGGGTAGGCCAAAACATCATGGTCATTGTACTACAATTTTTGCAAGTGTTACACGATTTTTTGTGTAACATGGACACCCTTTGGTGTCATTGGAATCTTGATGGTGTACTTAGTAGTCTTACCGATTCGTGGTGTCGATTACCCTTCCCTTATTGTTGGAACATAGTCAAGAATTTTTTCTCCCATCGAAACTACCAGTCCTGATTTGCTTCCTCTTGTTGTCGTTTCCCCCTCCACCGTGGCGGACGGGCCTTCTTCGCCTCCTGTCGTCGTGACCATCCTTATCGAGCTCCAGGTTGTTTTATTTATTTTGTCTGTAGTTATTGGTCGACTAGCACTTCTCTTCTTTCGCACTAGTCATACCAGTTTGGAGATAATATCTAGTTGTTCTTCCACTATGGATTTGTAAGTTTTAAACCTATGTAGAGAAGCAAAGCATACAGATTCTTTTAAGCAAAATAGAGATCACAACACATTATTCACACATAAACACAGAAATTTACCCTAGAAACCCTTAACAAGNCCTTGGAGCCACACCTCCTATTTTCTCTTCATTACATTATGAAATCCTCACAATACAAAATATAGGTATTCTGCAACATCCAAATACCCTAATCCATTAACCTGGATTAGAGAAAGCCTCCAATCCCTTAACCGGGATTAAGTTACATATTTTAGACAAATTCTAAGAGTAGCCACAAACATCTATAAATAGCCATAAAATCTATAAATAGCCAAAACAATTTGCTCGTTGCGCTCGCATCGGAATGGCCTAACGGCCATTTCCGTCGAACTTGCCTTTGGGATCGCCAAGTTGCAGTGCTAACATGCGCACCTTCCCTCCATACGCACATGCAAAGAACATAACATATACCCAACAAGATTCCCTTGCCCTTAGTGTTTCATGTGTGTTGGTGCTTGAAATGATATGTGCCATTACAACTTCGTAACCTCTCTTCCCTATTATTCTTCACTCTGACTCTTGTTCTCTGCTTTCAAAATGGAGAAACAATTTCCCCTAAACCTGATTTTATAACTTCGAATCGTCGCGTGCAAGTGAATATGAAACGTCATTTCGAAATCCTTCATTGATTGAACAAATCCTTTGTTGATTCCACAAATCCGCTCCGCTCGTTCGTCATTAAATGCAGGTTTTTCCACTTGAGTCGTCACTCTTCCTGACGTAATTGTTTCATTTCTTACCTAATTTGACCAATTTCAGCCTCGTCAGACATCGACAAGCTCCAAACATTGTCATGGTTCAACTTTTCTCGTCGCTTTTATTTCTATCGACAGACTTTATCAAAAAGAAATTCCTGCATTTTTTTTAGCAATCATTGTTGTTATCAGTGGTATCACTTCGGGTTATCCCGATAGGGCTTTAGCCAGCTTCTGTTCACTAGTTTCGGCAAATGTGTTCCATCTAGATTTTACAGTAGTATCACACCTCCATCAGTAATGAATTGTATGACGTAGGGACCAATCCAATGCATCTAAAGCTTACATGGGTGCTTCACAAACTTGTTGTCATAGAGAAGAACCATATCTCCATTAGAGGAAATTTCAACTCAAAATTGGCATTTCAACCCTAATTCAAATTTCATGTCATCATGTGTTAGCCAATGAAATTGCTTTAAATTTGAAATACCGTATAGGTCTTAAAAAAAATTTTAATATAGATTTGGGGATAGGTATCATAAAAAAAATACTTTTTTCGTATTTTCGACATATTTCCCTGTGTTTTTACTCACATTTCAAGCCGGAGATCTCCTTGGATGAAGAATTAAATTACGCATCCAACAAGTACCCACTCTGCATACTTTTCACAGACCCCGCTACCCCAAAAACAAGAAATACTTGAAAAAATGTGATGATGCCATCATCATCATGTTTTTCAAGTATTTATTGTTTTTGGGGTAGCGGGGTCCATCAAAAGTATAAATTATGGGTACTCGTTGGATGCATAATTTAATTCTACATCCAACGAGCTTGCCCGATCGAAATTTGAGTAAAAACACAGGGAGATATGTCGAAAATACGAACAAAAAAAGTAGTTTTTTTCTTTTATGCCTCCAAAATTAATAAATATTGTTTTATTATTTTAACTATTATTTTATGAAATCCTGCGATAAAGTGATCCTCCTCCAATCGCAACAACTGTGTCAATCTTTCCTCGATTTCGCCTTCGTTGCTCATTCTTGTTACTGTTGCTATACATAGGCTAGGGACAATATAATCCATGGGCATCACCGATTCTTTTCCATAAACCAATTTGAATGGCATCTGACATGTCAGTATTTTACATGCCGGTCTATAGGCCCAGAGTATCACGAGGATTTTTAGATCCCAATCATCGTGACCTATGTTACATACCATAGTAAGTGTGTTCTCCAATATCTTGTTGAATGCTTCGACTTCTCCATTTTATTCTGGATGATATGGGGTACTTCTTTTGTGTTGTATCAGGAATTCTTCAGTCATCACTCGGATTGTCTAGTTGACAAAATGAGTTCCTTTATCACTCATAAATATCTTAGCACATCCAAATAGAGTAACCACGTTATCGAAAAGGAACCTATCTTCTATCGCAACTGTGCAATCCTTTATTGGCACTTCCTGAGCCCATCTTCTAACATAACCAATTGTATTGATGATGTATCTTGCACCTGTTCTTTTTCCTAGAGGGTTGATAGGTCCTACGAATTCTACCACCCACTTATCAAATGGTTGTAGCGTTATCTGTGGCACTAATGGAATCTCATCTCTACGCGATGGTATTCCCATTCTTTGATATGCATCGTAGCTTTTAGTATAATCTGTCGTGTTTCCATGCACTGTTGGCCACCATAGTTCAGCTCTGAGTATCTTTTTGGTGGTTGGACGTCCTCCATAATGTCGTCCTATGACTCCATCATGCGCCTTTTCCAATGCTCTTTCATGTTCATGTGGAAGGACATATCGACGAATAATTTCATCCAACCCCATTTTGTATAGTTTCCCTATGATTAGTTGAAAACCAGCTACTTTGATGGCTAGTTGTTTCTTTCGACTGGTAATAAAATCCGCAGGAGATTTCCCTGTCACAAACAATTGGACAACATGTTCGTAATGGTTGTCAACCATTCCGATACTAAATAGTTTCACATCAAGTAATCCATCCTCGGTGCTGTTTGGTTCTTCACTGGATTCTATTCTTGATAGATGATCAGGCCCTGTGTTCAAACGTTTAGGTTTCATAATGATTTCAAAGTCAAATTCTTGTAATAGAAGCAACCATCGGCAAATATTCCCCCCCAACACAATAATTATTAACCAAGTATTTCAATGTTGAATGGTCAGTAAACATATTGAAGTGCCCTTCTAACAGGTAGTGGTGAAATTTTTGTAATGCATATACCATCACCAACCCTTCTCTTTCTGTCATCATATAGTTTTTCTCCATACTCGACAGCTTTCGACTTGAAAATGCAATCAGGTGTTTAATTGATCCTTCTCCTAGTTGGGATAATAGCATTCCCAGTGCTACTGACAAAGCATCAACTTGGACATGAAACTCCTTTCTTCAATCTAGAAAATATAATATCGGTGTGGCGACCATTTTTTTCTTTAGTATGTCGAGGCTCATCTGGAACTCATGGTTCCATTCGAACTTCGCATCTTTATTTAATAACTTCTCCATCATGACTGTTATAGATGATTTTACTACACATGGTTGATCACATATTGATGGCCTTCCCTGTCCCTTTGCAGACTCTTTAGACCCCATGGATTCATATTATCCTTTGATGTTCCAAGTTAATCCCTTAAAAACCCTTGTTTATTGTTGTACGTGACTTTCAATCCCATACTCGCGTGTACACACGATTTTTGACCTCAAACCCGCGTACATCAGGATGTGTGCATAATTCCAAACATTTTTGGATTTTTCCTCATAGGATTCCGAATAAATTTACTCTTGGACTTCCAAATGCCTTTAGAATGCTCGGATTCGACCCTCCATTACCCTTTTGGAATGCTATATAAGGAACCCCTTTGATACATTGAAGAGGAGGAATTGAAGAGCAAGTAAACTATAGTCCATTGTTGCCACAGTTTGCATATACTTGAGTCTGCATCCCTTTGTTCCTTTCGAGCAATTTGTGTTCTTCCCGATCTTGCCTTTTCTTGTGAGCTTGCTATTGAGAGATGGAGGATTGAGTTGGTGGAGGCCCAAGTGGAGGATTTGGTTTCTCCGATTCATAGACGTGCAGAAAAAGGTTGTCACTATTGTAATCTCTGATTTTATTAATAGAAATATCTTTTCCTGTCCAATTATGTGCAATTGAATGTGAATATTAAATCCATGGATGTGTTTAATTGTTTATGCATCATTGAATATATATGCTAGAGTAGGTATAACACAATATTATATATCATGCTTGTCTTGTTTGTTGTTGTTGAGAGTGAATTTCTAACACAAGCATGAATTGGAAAGCTCAATGGGGATCTACTTCAACCGTCTGGAACAAGGTACGATTTGGTATCCCTTAGTGTTAGATGTTTGGTTTCTCTTGCATATTGGGAAAGATTGATTTCTAGTGTCAAAGCTATCTATTCTGGTACACCCCAAGCCATAGGAAGTTTCTCTCTGTAACAGAATTGGTGACCATACTGGGGAGGTTCCTAGTTTTTTCTCTTTGGAGGTTTTTGGTATTCAATGAACTTGAATTGCTCTTGATTTCTCTGTTTCTGTGTCGGGTCTAGGGGCATGTTTTCCCAGTAGGGTCCTGAAGAAGTAAATTTTGTCTTAGCTTGTCTGTTTTCCCTATTTTTATTCCTTTTTCTTCCTATACACGGATTTTGCATTCACAGTCACGTATACACGCGGGTTTTCCTTGAACAGTCGCATATATATGCCCTTTTACTGAGAAAAGTCGCGTATTCTTTTATTTTGAGCCCTAGTTGGAGGATTAAGTGTTGTTGGGTGGGTTCTGATGGTTGTTGAGTCTTCTTGGATGCCTTTGGAGTTTGTATACACCCTCTGTTTCTGACCAGAGACTGCTTTTAGTTTATTTTTTAAATTTTGTTCTGGTCATCCATTTATCCATTTTTTGTTTTGAGATTAGTGCATTAGGTCTCTTTTACCTTGGTTCCTTGCTTGGTTGTTGTTTGTGAGCGGTTGCAGGGTTTGGGGGTTGTAGAGTCATTTATTTTCTTTCATATCTCATTTATTACAAAAAATAAAAATAATTTTTTTTGCTTTTGCATAGTTATGCATCTCTTGCATTTTGCATTGGCACGGTACTTGCATTAGGTTTGCTTACTGTTATTATAGTTAGATTTTCATATAGGAATGGTTGCATTTACATTTGAAGGAAAAATCTTGCACCTCATGTAGTGGCATGCCATATTCTACATTCTACACATTGCACTTGGCATTTCTTGTTAGGTGTGCATATTTACTTCACTGCTGAGTCATAACTTCATTAGTTACACAACCATTTTACCATTTGATTAATCACAGCCAACTAAAATCAATGCTTAATAAAATGAATTACACTCTTTTGTTTTCTAGGGTGCATCAACAAGAATAGGTTTTAGGGTCTTGGAATAGTTCATTGTGAGTCAATTCTCCAAGAACACTAAATAAAGCAACTAGGTGCCTGTCCAGGTGAGAGTGTGAAACCCTTGATATAATTAGTGTTTCTCAAGACGCTCCTCTTACACGAGAGTTAAGCACAAGGCAGTGCGTGCGATTGTCATTGGGATGACCCTTGGTCACTTTCTGTGAGAACCAGAGATATTTCCATGATTGTATTCGTATCTGGGGACCTTTGAGGTATTGATTGGTGCTACTCATGTGTTACGACATGGGTACCAAACTCTTGTCAACATTTTGGCAAGACAAATCCACCCATATTTCGGATCATATTCAATAGTGGTGTAGACGAAAGAGGATGATTAAATCTTTTATACCGCCATATTTTCTTCTATACTGGTTCCTCAAGTCGTTGCTACCCTATATCATGAAGGATGTTTCCACATTCGGAGTGCAAAATGAGAACCAAGCTATTTTTAGGGCCCAGCAGTTGGACTTGATTTATGCTCAGTTTGGGCTCCTTTATGAGATCATACCTAATGCTCTGTGTTCCAGTTTAGACCCCAAGTTCAAACCCGGGCCACATGACGATGGTATTGTTGGCTCTGTAAGTACCAAACCTGTGGGTTTGGTTACGAAACAAGTGAGCTAGTTATTGCTTAACCAATCTGCGTCGGGGAAAGCTACGGCTTCACCCCTTCCTACCTAGTCGTCGGATGTACTTTCTATGCAATCGTCGAACCCAAAAGGTAACCAACAACCTGGAAGGAATAAAAAGAAAGGAAAAAATAATAAGAAGGGTGGGAATAATAATAATAATAAGGCTAATGACAAGAAAAATAAAAATAATAATGCTCAGGGGGGGACAAGAAGTCTAAGCGGAAGGTTAAGTTTCCTTGCAAGTTGTGTGGGGATGACCACCTCACTCACTTGTACCCTCGTATGGAATATGCCTCAAATTTCATAGCACAGGGCCCAGTTGTGTTTACTAATACTTTACCAAATAATCAAAATATGAACTCAAGGACCGTTGATCTTGGTTGTGCATCTAGTGGAACTCAAAACCCATTGGATTCCGCTAGTGGTCATTGTTGCACCAAAATGGTGAAAGCTACTAGTGTTGTTATGTGTGCGAAAGAGTATGGTTCGTCGCAACCAGACCTTGGGAAAGAACCTGCTCCACCTGAGAGCTCTTTGTGAATTCAAAATCCTACGGATAAACCTGAAGTTCCACCTTGCATTCCTAAGGGAGTCTTGAAGTGCTCTGGGCACAATCCTAATGCTCCAGCTTCCCATAACTATTCAATTGTCGAGGATTTGGGCCAGATTCCTTGTGCGATGTCTGCATTAGAAGTACTTTAGACTTTTCCTTCACAGAGAAAGGCCTTGTTGTCTACTCTTGGGGTTGGTGATGATAGCTCTCCTTCCATGATCAAATTTGAAACTCATGGAATCCAACCTCACTTACCTTACTATGTGTCTCTTTTTATTCACATAGAGTGTTTGAATAACACCATAATGTGCACTGTGATTGATGACGGCATTGTCGCTTCTATGATGTTTTCGGATTGTTGGAAGGGCTTAGGTTCTCCCACGTTGTCTAAATCTATGAACATGTTGACTGCTTTTGATGGAAGATCATTTTGGCTGCACGGTATACTTCCTTCCCTAGAGGTCCAATTGGGGGGGAAGACTATTGCGATCGAGGTCGAGGTGGTTAATGCACCCCTTGACTACAATCTTTTGTTGGGTAGAAACTGGATGTACAATATGCAAGTTGTATCCTCTTCCCTCTTATGAGTAGTGTTTTTTTTCTATTGAATGGGAATATTGTTACTATTGATCAAAAATATTTCCAGAATCTGAGTGTGAAAGCATCATCGGGAGCTTCTATCTCGATTATTGATCATTCTCAGTCGGCAAATGAGAATGTGGGTGTGGATATGTATCCTTCTCTCATGGGAACCTTTAGTTGTTCTGCGCCCGTTCTTATGATTGGGTCTAGTGTTGGTAGGGATTCGACCTCGTTGAATTCGGTCCCATTTCGCACCTCTCATATGGAGGATCCTTGGATTCTTCCTTCACCAAGTACTTTGAGTGATAATTCTATACCTGCTGAGACGGACGTGTCATTTCCTGCAACATTGGTGGTGTATCAAGTGAATCTTGATCATGTTATAGAGCCTAGTCCTTCCTCTTTATAGACAGAGGAGGAGGACCCTTATGTGCTACCTGCTTGGGCAATAGAGTCATATCACTCTCAATACTGCCTTGATAATTTTTTTCCGTTTGATGAAGCTATTCTTGAGGCTATGTCTGGGATAGATCAACCTTGGGGAGAGTTGCACCATAGATCATATTTCCTCCCTAAGCTTGATCATTTAGAGTGTGATGAATTTAGGGCGATTCTAAGTGAGAAATTTGGTATCCCCGTGGTCCCATTAAGCTCTCCTAGTTAGATTACGAAAGGGAACATGGCTAACCTATCACCAACGATTCCTATCAACATTTCTCATGATCCTCGTAAGATTGAGAACGTTTACATTGGGTCGGATTGTTCCCTCGATGAGATTAAAGAGTATACCAATATTTTCAAAGAGTTTCGTGATTTTTTTTCTTGGTCATATGAGGAAATTCCTAGAATAGACCCTCGCATTGTCGAACACAAAATAAAAACCTATCCAGATGAAAAACTGGTTCGACAATGTTTATGTGTTACGAATCCTACGAAAGTGCCTGCTATTAAAGCAGAGATAGAGAAACTGCTCAAAGCTGGTTTTATCTATCCCGTTCCCTTGACGAAGTGGGTTTTAAATCTCATTATTGTGGATAAGAAGTAGGGAGTGATCTGAATATGCACTATTTTCTGTAATTTAAATCGATCCTATCCTAAAGATAATTTCCCTACACCATTTATTGATCAAATTTTTTATGAGTGTGCGGGAAGTGAGGTTTTTTCTTTTATGGATGGATTTTCTGGATATAATCAGATACAGATTAAACCCAAGGACTAACATAAGACTGCATTTATTTGTCCTTGGGGAAATTTTGCATATCGAAATATGCCCTTCGGCCTTAAAAACGTCGGAGCTGCGTTTCAACGGGCCATGACCTTTTCCTTCTATGATATCAAAAGGATTATTGAAGTGTATTTAGATGATCTAGCTGCTCACTCTCGTTTGAGGGTGCGTTATCCTTATCATTTGTGATTATTTTTCGAAAGATGTCGTCATTATCAAATCCAGTTAAATCATCACAAGTGCATCTTTTGTGTGAAGGTTGGTCATTTAATAGGAATCATCATGTCTAAGAAGGGTATTAGAGTTGATCCCTTGAAGGTTGAGGCAATACTTCAATTGTCTCCCCCCGCATAACATTCAACATCTTCAATGTTTACAAGGTATGGAGAACTTCTTACGAAGGTTCGTAGTCAATTTTTCCAATTTGACTAAAGGCTTCATGCATTTGTTGAATAAAGACACCCCTTTTTACTGGGATGAGCGAGCCCAGGAGTCTTTCAATGCTCTTAAGAAAGCCTTGGAATCGGCCCCCATGCTTAGTACACCAGACTATAGCCATGAATTTTTTATTTATGTGGTCGCGTCTCAAGAGACGGTCGGTATGGTCTTGGTTCAAGAGGATGAGGAGCTCCATGAGCATGTCATATACTATCTTAGCTAAAACCTTATTGATGCAGAACTTCATTATACCCATGCTGAGAAGCTATCCTTAGACACGATCCATGTGGTTCATCATTTGAGGCATTACATCCTCCTTCACCAAACTTTGGTTGTAGCTCACATTAATCCATTTCAATTCCTCATCACCGGAAGGATGATTAGGGGAAAGTATAATAAATGGATTGTGATATTGCAGGAGTTTCATCTCAAGTTTGTTTCGGCAAAATCGAAGAAATCATTAATATTTGTTGAGCTCATATCAAATCTTCCAAATTTCAATAAAGAAGAGGTTCTTGAGGATTCTCTTATTGATGAGATAATCTTTATCATCTCAACCATAGACCCTTGGTATGGAGATATTATTGTTTATTTTCAAACATTGAAAGTTCCTACTCACCTCTCGCGAGTTGGGCGGCGACGACTACGTCACGTAGCGAAGAACTAACTCATAGTGGATGATACTTTGTACTACCGTGGGGTTGATTCCATTTTACATTGTTGCTTAACTCATGAGGAGGTCAAGGTCATGCTTAATGATTGACATAGAGGGGCATGTGGTGGTCATTTATCTGAGCTTTCTACAACTAAAAAAAATTTGAGAGCGGGTTATTTTTTGTCGTCTATCTTTAAAGATTGCGTTAATGCAGTCAAGAGGTGCCACCCTTTCCAGGTGTTTGCACGTAATATGCATTCTCATCCAGACCCTTTGCATCCTATTATCACCGCCGGTCCCTTCACTAAGTGGGGGGTTGATTTTATGGATTGTAACCAAGCTTCAGCTGGGGGGCACCATCATATTATTGTGGCTATGGATTATTTCATGAAATTGGCAAAGGATATACCCACTATCAAATCCAACAGTGAAACAGCTGCGCATTTCATATTTAACCATATTATCACCTGTTTTGGCATTTCGAGGGAGCTTGTCACTAACCATGGAAGGCACTTTCAGAAGGAAAAAAATAATGGAAGAGTTGTCTTCGAAGTTAGGGTATAAGAAAGAGAATTCCTCTTCTTATTATCCTCAAGCGAATGGACAGGTTGAAGCAGTGAATAAATCACTTAAGTCCATTCTCCAACGAACCATCGCACAAAGCAAGAATAATTGGCATATCATGTTGTATCCTGCTTTGTGGGCCTATAGAACCGAGGTCATGACTGCCATCAATTTTTCTCCCTATTAGCTTGTGCACGGGGTGGAGTTAGTTTTACTAGTTGAATATGAAATCCCTTCTTTGAAGCTAGCCGTGGAGCTTTTACTAGAGACTTCCGCATTGGAAGAACATCTGGTCCACTTGGAGCAGCTTGATGAGCAACGTCGAGATGCTTTAGTGGCTCTTGAATTTAACAAGTGTCGCATTAAGGTCCAGTGCAATAAGTCTATTCGTCCTAGGAATTTTAGTGAAGGTGACTTGGTCCTTTTGTGGGATCAAGCTAAGGAACCCTTGGGGGCAAGAAAGTTCAACCCGATGTGGCATGGTCCTTACGTGGTTAAGCATGTCTTAGAAAAAGGCACCTATGAGTTGGTGGATTATAAAGGGACAACCTTAGCGGAGCCTAGAAATGGGCTCTATCTTAAAAACTACTATGCATGATCTTCAGCCAGGGATGACTTTTTGTATATTATTGTACATTTTTGCATTGCATAGTTAGGTATTCTTATGGTGGTCGGGTTTGTTGATTAGATTTAGTTTGTTATGGAAGATTTTAATGGAGTCTTCCATTTACATAGGATTCATTGATGGTGCTAGCCACCACACTCAAAACTCAGCTTCGACTGCTTAGGTGATCTATACTACTACAAGTCAAGTGTTGTCTTCAGGAGGCATATGTTTATGGCCTTCGTCGAACAATGTTGTTGAATATAGTTTCGTGATTGAATTATTGCGGGATGCCATTTCACATGGTGTTCTTTCTCTTGAGGTATGTCTTGATTCGTAGTTAGTGGTCTCACAACTTAATGGCTTGTATCATGTTAGGGATCCGACATTATTACGAAGATGCTTGTGTGTAAGATTGCTAGAACGGAAATTTGAGAGTATAGAAAATATTCATATTCCAAGAAATTTTAATCAAGTTGTTGATTCATATGCTAACTATGTACTATATTGGAATTTGTTTCACAGACCTTAAGCATTTCACAAACACATTTTACACATGTAAATATAATAAAAACCGATCATCATAAATATTTTTCATTAATTCCAAAAAATTTGACATCATAATACATAAATGTCATATACAAAATTGGGGCTTCCGAGCAACCAAAATATAATACACGGTCATACAAAATATACACCCAGGTCTCTAAGCCTGAGGTGGAGGAGGGTGTTGATCATGGAAGCACACCACGGCTCTAGCTAGCCGGCGAAATAGTCGAACCCATTCCCATGGTACCCCAATCACCTAGCGCTGCATAGCCTCAGGAAATTCCTCGACTTGCGCCATGGTAACCCTCTGTGTAAAGTGAACAAATTTTGCGTGGATGTTTTGGAGCGTCCGCTCCGCATCCACACCCATTATCTCATCACCTCTTCCCCTCCATCAATGACGAGGAAATCCTTATGGCCGTTGTGGTCCCACATCTACATGTACATGATAGAGTTTCATTATGTGTCGTCACACCAAAAACATATCCTTTGATTTCATATATAAAAAAATACAAAAAATTTAATAACTCAAAAAATAAAAGTGAGTTGGGGTTCGTTACCTATGTCTCCATATGCTGATTCTGGTGGTAGGGGCATATCTAGATCTCCACAGAAGTCTATCCCTACATAGGGGTAGTTGTCTATGGCGACAATATGTCTCTACCACCAGAGGAAGAAGTATGTTGGGTAGGGGTTGGCCACTCTTCCCGCTCCCAATCCCCGCATGCCATTGGCCCATCGTAACTGAGCTAGATCCCTAACTCCGTGTGGAGCAATGTCAACTCTAGGGATTATCCCCGGCACCATCTCAAAAAAGAATGCATTCAGTATGTTGTTGAACCCAAATTTATGTATCCTGCCCATCTTGTAGTCCCTGAGTTGTTGCTTCATGTTTCTTAGCAGCGAGGTACTGCATTCATATAACGTGGGTTATTTTCACTCTACTGCATAGAACATCATTGGCCTTGAGGCCTGGTTGAGTAACGCTAAACCTGTGATTCTTCCCAATGCCAATAATATGGCTTTCAGTCCCAGGTTCTACACTTTGTTTGTCAGGATTTGACTCCCAACCTTCTCTGTATCGAGAAGGCAATACATAGCTATGTACTCCTCTATAGTTATCTCGCCTCCTGGCCCATGGGATCGGAGTTTCACCATCTCCCCTTTCTGGGACAAACCTGTGATAAAATATATGTCCTCAACCTTGATGCTGAGTGACATCCCATCTATCTGAAAGGTTTCAGAATCTAGATCCCAGTAGTCTACTAGCAGCTGGAGTATCCTTGGCTTGGCTCTTAAGCTACCAAGGCACCAAAACTTATACAACCCACAATCCCTCAACGCTTGTTGAGCCATTAGATCTCCTTGTACTACCTCTTCAACATCACCATGTTCCCTCTCTATCCATTCTAGCACCATCCTGCACAAATGTTTTGAGTTTCATCAGTATTTAACCTTTGAAAATCACATTTGCATCCCTATACGTGACTATTTTCAGAACAGCCACGAATGTACATGGGTATTGTGGTCTTTTCCGTGTATACCCATCCCTATACGCGGAAAAAGACCCGATTTTTGTGTGGGCTGAAATGCACATTTTGGGGTGGCCTAAAGAAAACATTTGACCACTAAAATTAAAAACAAGTTGCATGAAATTGAAAGAAAAAGGCTTGGGTAATTACCTGGACCAAACGCAGAATGATTTCGTCGGACGATGCTCCCGGAATCAGCTCTTGAAATTCTGGATACAAATGCACTATCATGGGTGAATTTTCAAAATGGTATGAATTTTTTTAATTTTTCACTATTTTATAGAAAAAAATTTGAAATTTTTACCCACTTCCTATAGTTTTTTACTGTTTCTGACAATTTTGGACCGTTTGGACTAATATGATGTTGTAGGAGCCCGGTTTGAGGGCGGTTTGACCGAGACTTTGACCCATTCATGTATATTATAGGTATCATGTCTAAACAAGCATATAGGTTAGGATTTCACATCCTCCTGCATTTTGCATGAACTTATGACCATTTCATCTTAACCTTAGGTACGAACCCATTCCATGATGTCATGAAACCTTCTTGCTGCTTTGGCGTTATGTGAATGGTAGAGCTTTCCCATACATGGGTGCCCTAGTTAGATCCCATATTGCATTTGGTGCCCATGCCAACATCTCTCCTTTAGATTGTGGGAGTTTTTTAGTCCCTCCATGTCTTTGAGTAAGAGCTTCATTCTCCTCTTGAACTTTATGCTAGCCATTTCCCCGGGAATCCCTTTTATATATCAAGTTGTAATTGAATTTTCATGAGTTTTGCTTGCCTTCTTGAGATTTATGTCGGCTCCCTGACTTTGAGTTATCAGCCATATAGCCCAAGCTTGTCTCATGTCTAGCCAAGAAGAGCCTTTTTACATTTTTTTTGCAGCTTGATCATCCCTTTTACTGGGAGGAAACCTTTCCCCGAGCGTCGTTATATTGCACATATATCCTTGCATTGAGCATAGGCATGTTACACTACTTGGAACTAGTTTGTTTTCCCCCTGACACTCATCTCCTCCTATATTTGTACTATAAATCACTTTTATTCTTTTTCAAGCTTTTCAAAATATCTAAAAGAGTCAAAAAAATAAAAGAACCATAAAGCCGTACAGGAAAAGATGTTATCTTTGGCAGTATTTGATTCATGTTTCCTTCGAACAGAGCACTGTATATCACATATGTTGGTTGGGTTATTACTTTGACTTTAGGAGCTGTACTCGTTACTCTAAGTTTACCTCCACTGAATGGTTAAGCTTCCAGTCCCTATGGAGCCTCTGTTAGTGCCTCCTATGTCACAGAGATGTCCCAGCTTGCATATCGATTCCATGCTACCTACCTTCGGTCACCATTCTCCTTTATTCTCTTGTTCGAAGGAAGTCGAAGCCTGAGTTGGCCAATCCTCAGTTATCTTGACTTTCCATGTCGGTCATTCTTGGTACTGCTACTAGTTTGTGCACATATTGTTCTTCCACATTATACATAGTTTCTGAGTACCTCATGTTGGTTGATGGGGGATGCTTTAATTCCCTCCTTCCAACAGATTCCATTCCATCGACATCAGGTCATTTATTCTGGAATAGGAGTCTAGATTCCTTTGAGTTTTTTGAGACTTATAGTCATCAGTGGTAGGTTCTCTCGCCATCGACAGTTTTTGGGAATACATCAATGTCCCCTTATTGATGGATTGTTCCAAGTGTTCAACCTCAACACATCTATTCACACTTGTTAGATTTCACTCTGTACCTTGATTCCCATTTTCATTATCGATGGGTAATCTCGCGTCTATTAACGGTATACATCAATGACCAGTAATCAGACAATGGACTACTATGTTCGACCTCGACACATCTATTCACATAGTAGGACATGTACTCGTAGCAGTTCATGTAGAAGACCTTCCATCTTGGTGGCATTCCATATATGCTACCTCCTTGATCGTGCCAGTGTTCATGAGATTTCAGCTCTCGTGATGTGATTCCAATGTATACCAAATATATTCAGCTATTATGGATATATTGATCCATTATGTATCTTCAGCCATTATGGAGATCTTGATCTATTGTACATCTTCATATACTTTGGAGATTCTGATCTATTGTATATTGTACTTGGTGATGACCACACATGTCACATTTTGTATATCATGCCCATTCATGGCCATTGTACTCTTATGTATATTGGACTTCTCTATATATTTGCAGTCATATGCAAAGATTTATTATTGTATTGTACTGATGAGTGGCTGGTTATTCCACCTGGGTCTTCATTACTCCACTTCTGGGATGGATTTTATAGTGTATTTCGGCCATCATATTACCCCTCTGACCTCACACATTAAGGGGCATCTATTATAGCTGATTTTACCACACATGGTTGATCACATATTGATGGCCTTCCTTGTCCCTCTGCGGACTCTTTAGATCCCATGGACTCATACTAACCTTGTATGTTCCAAGTTCATCCATTAAAAACCCTTGTTTATTGTTGTACACAACTTTAATCCCATACTCGCGTGTACGCTTGACTTTTGACCTCAAACCCACGTACATCGGGATGTGTGCATAAGTCCAAATATTTTTGGATTTTTTCTCCTTGGCCTTCCAAATGCCTTGAGAATGCTCGGATTCGACCCTCCATTGCCCTTTTGGAGTGCTATATAAGGAACCCCTTGGATACATTGAAGAGGAGGAATTGAAGAGCAAGTAAACTATAGTCCACAGTTGCCACAGTTTGCATATACTTGAGTATGCATCCCTTTGTCCCTTGGGAGCACTTTGTGTTCTTCCCAAGCTTGCCTTTGCTTATGAGCTTGCTATCGAGAGATGGAGGATTGAGGTGGTGGAGGCCCGAGTGGAGCACTCGGTTTCTTTGGTTCGTAGACGTGCTAATAGAGGTTGTCACTATTGTAATCTCTGGTT
Source organism: Pseudotsuga menziesii (assembly GCA_001517045.1). NCBI lineage: Eukaryota > Viridiplantae > Streptophyta > Pinopsida > Pinales > Pinaceae > Pseudotsuga > Pseudotsuga menziesii. The sequence continues at coordinate 157,186 of LPNX010198872.1, read as the reverse complement.
TTATTAATAGAAATATATTTTCATGTCCAATCATGTGCAATTGAATATGAATATTGAATCCATGGATGTGTTTAATTTTTTATTCATCATTGAATATATATTCTAGAGTAGGTCTAACACAATATTATATAGCATGTTTTTCTTGTTTGTTGTTGTTGAGAGTGAATTGCTAACACAAGCGTGAATTGGAAAGCTCAATGGGGATCTACTTCAACCGTCTGGAACAAGGTAAAATTTGGTATCCCTTAGTGTTAGATGTTTGTTTTCTCTTGCATATTGGGAAATATTGATTTCTAGTGTAGAAGTTGTCTATTGTGGTACACCCCAAGCCATAGGAAGTTTCTCTCCGTAACAAGTACAATAATTGTTGCATATCCTCTTATAAACTTTCGGTAATATCCTGTGTGGGCCAATGTCGCCCTAAACTATTTTACTGTCGTAGGTGCCGGCAGGTCGACAATTATCGCAATCTTGGCAAAATTGACCAACATGCCTTCCTTGCATACAATATGTCCCAATAGGATTCCAAATGGTGCGCAAAAGATGCATCTATTCATATTTAGTGAAATATGATGTTGTCGACACCTTTCCAGCATAAATCGAAGGTTTGTGGTATGGTCTTTTACCAAGCCATAGACGGTCTAGTCATCCATATAGACTACTAGGAACTTATGAATAAAATATTTGAAAGAAGCAACAACTAACCTTGAAAAAATTGCAGGTGCATTCTTAAGAATGAATGGAATCATTGTGTACTAAAAACATCCCCATTCTGTTACGGATGTGGTTTTATGTCGATACTCATTTGCAATCCTTATCTAGTTATACCCTGAAAAGCCATCTGTGAATGAGTAGACTTCCTTTCCTCCTATTCCTTCTAGTACTTCATCGGTAAATGGTGCCAGGGAAATATATCATGAATACTTGCATCATTCAATTTCCTCAGATCAACGTAGATTCTGATTTTTCCAGTATTTTTTTCTTGAACAACCATCAGGCTGACCCATTTTGATTCTTTGACATGATCGATAACCTGGTATCCATAATTCTCTCTAATTCAACCTTAATGCACTCTTTGTATATAGGATTCAACCTATTCGATCACTACTTTACCGGTTTCGCATCGGGTTGTAGAGGGATCTTCATTTCTCCCAAGTCCCCTAAAAAATTTTTCATCTCTAAACAATTTGTCAAAAATAAATCCTGAAACTCATGTAGTAGGTTGGTGACCTTCCCCATTGTTGAATTGTACCAATAGTCTCCAATACTAGCAAAATTTGGTTCTTTCATTGTCCCATTATTTACCTTATGTATCTTCAGCGGCTGCTTGAATTTGTCGAATGGTATTTCTGGTGCTCCGATGTCGCGACTTCCTTTCGAATCTGGAATATAGACAGCTCTTGGACCATCCTCATCATGAGGTTCTCCTAAAACATTGTAGCACTCGATAGTCCAGTCGAAACTGTCTCCAATACCTTATCGTGGATGTCCTATAACACACTATGGATGGATGGATTTCCTTCTTCAATGAAAGTATTGTTGAAACTAGTAGTCATTTCTTCCCAAGTTGTCATTTCTCGTCACAGTTCTGTGAAGACATACCATCTTCGTGGTGTGTCATCTAACTTGTGGATGAACTCATGCACCCATTCCTATGTTAGCCTCAGTTTCCATGATGTTTGACATGTTACCAAATGGTCGCTTGGATTAATTCTTTTGTCATATTTCTTTCATTATTAGCATTCATCCTCCCCAAATCAAACTTCTAGCAGTCGTCAACATATTTACGATTTTTCTATCGATGTTTAGTATGTGGCCCACCATCTTGTCAAAGTATCCTTCAGTGCTTTGTCCTGTTGTAGCAAGCATTGTGGTTCTGATACTCTATCTTTGAATTCTCCTATGAAGACTTCCAAGTTAAGTATTCCTTCGTATGTTGGAAAATCAAAAACGTATGTTGCTATCCATCTCCGCGACTGAGTGATTCGTGCACACTTCCTAATTAGTATACTTCATGCAACCAGTTCTATCAATTTTCTAGCGCTTCATCAAATTCTGAAGACATTGAACTGATACTTCACCATCCCAACTCCCCATTAGCAGTTGGATTGATGTAGTCTTCGGAGACATTGTAAGTGTTATCCCATCCTCTGGCGACTTCGTCTTTTATCGGTTCCACATATCGTTGTCCTTCAAAGGGATCTAGAGGGGCGATGACCCTCATGTTGTGATTCTCGAACGTCATTATCCTCTTCTTGAAATTTATAAAGGCCACATTTTCCATTTCCCATCCAATTCCCAACAACACAGGGTATGGGTTCATATTTTCAATGATCTCGAGAACATCAAAATCTGTGTATGTCTTCAATCCTTCTACTTCAACCGATAGATGAGGTACTCAGTCAATTGGTGAAACTTTGGCTTGGTTTTCCAGATGAAGTTGTACTGGTGACCAGGATAGCTTTGGTTTCCCCATCATTTCCCATGTATTCTTGGTTAGGATGTTCACATCCCATCCTAGATCCAAAATGATAGAATCTACATCATATTCACCAATCTAGACATTCATTCTCATTTCCCTTCCCATTTTCTTCCTTTGCAACCAGTTGAGCTGGAAATCTTGTCGTCCTTCTTCTCATCGATACAAAAAATGTTCTATCTCTGTTAATGCATCATGATCCTTGGCTAAAGTTAGACATATTTCTAGAAAAAATTTCAGGGTACTGACATTTCTTTGCGACCTTGGTGTGTTTTTCGAATCAAAACTCGGTGGAATCTTGTAAATAGGAAACTTAACATTATCCTTGATCAGTGCATCTTTCACTTCAAAGAAGGTTTCCTTTTCTGTTCCCACATCAAATTGAACTTTATTTTGAGCTGCAGGATGGAAATTTAACAGTGGTCCATCTTCTCTTGTCGTAGCTCCTCCTCTTGTTACTATGCCAACATGTGTCGGTTGACTCCTTAGTTCAGCTGATATCTTCTACACGTTTGGACCAGGATTTTGGTTCTAATTTGTATTCTGGTTTGGTTGCGGTTATGGTGCATTCTTATCTTTCCATTTCGCAATTAGTTGTGAACATTCTTCGACAATGTGATCAATTTCACTACAATAAGTACACTGCGATGTTATATTTGGAAAGTCCCTCTGATAATGTCCTAGCACTCCATAATTATAGCAGGTAACCGGTCCTCGGCCTCAACCAAAATTTCCTCCGCGACCAAAGCTTATGTCACAACCTCCACGAAATCCTCCTTGCTGCTAATACAGCGGTTGGTTGTATTGTGGTTGGTTCAATTGTTGTTGCAGCTGAATATACTGTGGTTGCAGTTGATTATACTACGATTTCAGCTGATTATATTGCGGTTACAGTTGATTATGTTGCAGTTGAGTTATTTATGTTGGTTGTTTTTTTTCTCCTTTCATAAAGTACGTATCCATATTTCTTTGTTCGAGCAAACATAACCTATCCAATCATTTTCTTCATGACCCACTAACTGACAGAAGTTGCAGAAAAGGGTATATTGGTTGGACAGAACCTTATGTAAGTACACACAATCCTCTGAGCGATGTCCTTTTGTTTGAAAAATTTGGCACCAAGGCATTCCTCCTTGACTCAGTGGATTTGGTGCCCCCGACTTTAAGTATTCATGAAAGTCGAGACACTAATCCTTATGATGTCCTTTATACTGACATCGACTGCACCATATCTCTTCACGGGCCTCTTTCCCCTTCTTAATATCCTATATTTTGATATTAAGGTTCACCAACTACAACTGGATTTGTCTCATGCCAATCCCTATTTTTTCGACCGATGAAGCCTCCAGCTTCATCGCAATTTCCAAGGATTTTGCTTGGGATACGATATTCTGTTTCATTAGAGGCATGCGTATGTGGGGTACCAAGTTTGTAATGAACCATTCCTTATGTTTTACATCACTCATTTTGAAGCTAACCTTGTCCATCATATTTTTGAATCGTTGATCGAAATCCCACACCAATTGATTGTGGAACTGCTTTATTTCCTTTAGCTCTGTAATATACTATGATTCCAATTTCGGTTTCATAAATTCCTCAATCAATCCAATCCTGAGTTTTGCTAGGGTCTTTTATGGACTCGTTATCAGTACATGTGTAAATTTCATATACCATTCCAACGCCCGACCCCAAAAGGTCATCACTAGTTCTCCTTTCTTGATATCCTCATCTTGTACTTATTTCACAGTCCATACTGCTTCACATAAGAACCAATATTTATAAGGATCCTCAGTCCCATTAACCTAAAAAAAGCATAGATTTACGTCGTCACCCACCATCATGGGTCTTCTCCCAATACTTTTCAATCTTCTACTATTACCATTGTGTTGACACGCAAGACAACCCTACCAAGAACTTGTGTTTATTCCTCCTAATTTTGGCGCACTGCACTGAGTTGTAGGTACATTGTATATTTGGGTCATTCATTGCTCTGGTTCAGGGGTATCTTGTTCGTTTCCTTCGTCATTGTAGGGTCACTTAGTCCCTTATGGTCCCATCTCATAGTTTTTTGTTCCAGTCGCATCAAGACTCTCCTCATTCCTCCTCCTCTTCCCTTGCTAGAACCTCACCCCACTTCGTACCAGACCACTCTCTTCCACGACCTCCATCACAATCTCTCCATGAATCCCATCCATCTACCCTGTATCATTATATCAAACCCGTATCTTTGCAGTACCCACAACCTCCATTCACCAGGGCTCATCAAAATTCATCTTTAATATTCCTTTTTCACAGATGAGCATCTTGATCCACAATTGCAATGATAGTAAAAATATTCCCCTTGTTCCCTTGAAAAAATTCTTTTTTGTGTAACTATAGGATTTAATTGTATCGACAACGAACTCAATAATGTACCATTCCAAATTTTTTCTATCCATACATCAAAAATCCTTGAAGCTATCTTGTACACCTTACGCAACCGCTGGATTAGTTCTGGATTCCACTGTTTAGGCTTGCCTCCTTAGAAGTTCTTCTTCTAAAAAGTGAGTTTCTCCATCCATTCATACAGTACTATCGAAACTTCATAGAATAATATTTCGTGAATATCAGAGTAGATGTACTTTCCTAGCCAATCCTCTATTAACAATATCAGGTTCTGGTTCTCTTCTTCTGCAAATTCTCTCGCCTTCTTATCAAACCAATCCTGGATTTACAGTTTTGTCGGATGCCACGGCATGTCCTCCCCTTTTTAGTACTAAGGTCCCAACAATGAAAGCATTTTTTGACACAGTTCTATCGACAGGTGTTCACCTTTCACTGGTGTCAACAACCATCGACACAGACTCCCTAAACATCAGCCCAGAAAGTTTTAACCCTTTCCAGCAACACCCATAGAGCAGGTGCAGTCTCACCCTAGATGTATGAGGGAGGGCTGCAAGAACCATATTTAATCAATAGGGATAGGATGTACCTTATCTCGTATTCAATCACAACATCAACCAAAAATCCAATCACTAACTAACTTAACCAAAATCTCCTTATTTTTGGCTTCTTTACCCTTCGCGCTTGACCTTTGTTCTTGTTCCCTTTCTGTCGTTGGCGGTACCGCACTTTTTTGTGCTCTAACCCCTTGCCAACAAAATTGCTCTGATTAAATTATGCTTCTGCAACTAATTATAGCATGCAACATATTCTCTGCTTTTTGACATCTACAAATTTGACATATTAATGATTTCTTTGATGGAAATGGAATTCATCATTTATCTATGATGCTAAAATTTCATAGGGATGTTTTCTATACAATAAATTTCTCCATCCTTTTCTATCGAAACTATGTCAAATTACCATAGACTCTCTTTTTTTTCAAGCAATCCAATGGTAGGGTAATGGCTTTAACAATGTAATCTGATTGATGTTCTCAAAATATGGTTTAAGGGTAGCGTCCATTAAAATTGGAAGTGCCAACAATGGAATATAACAATTCCTTGATATGAATGGTTGTTTTAGTATTGATGTAGTCACAAAGAAAATAGTAAATGTGTGTGTTCTCATATCACTACTAAATGCCGAATCATTTATGGGTGATTCCATGAAGGTGGGTAACACTTTTTAGCCAAATTTGGCGATGAAAACCTAATTTTTTACTCATATGCTAGATAGAAGCCCTCGAAACGCATATATGCCATGTGAATTTCGACTTTCAGTAAAAAACAAATTGTAGAATATTATGTTGGCTTCCCAATGATATTTTTTTTAAAATATTTTGATGTCATTTAATGTGTGAAATTTCTCATTTAATGAACTGTGTGACCTTAAAAAATTGAAGAAGTTAACAAGTGGCTCATGTCCCACCCCAATAATTCAATCTTACATTAATATAATATATATATATATGAGCATGATCTACACAAAATAAGCAGTGGTCAGCATATTTTTTTGTTAATTTATTTCACAATATACAATTATTTATTATTTTTCGAAAGTGACCACATCTGATTTCAGCATCATTTTATACACGTGTGTCCATCCCAGCTTTTTTTCCACTGTTTTCAAAAATTGAAAACCAAAGACACCCTTTTGAAGAGGACATGCCGATGTGTGGGCTGTGCATTTTTACAAAAAAATTGGATGTGCATATATTACCCTGTGTATTTTTCTTTGAGCTGCTTCGAATTTGTTGTCTGGTTTTCTAAGTGTAAGTTTTAGAACTAATTAAAAAAAAATTATGAATTCCAAAACGCATGCATGATATTTCAATGGATAGAGGATTCGGTGACGAATCTATCGGTATGAACTCCGCTCAGTTGTGTGCCATGAATGGAAGGGTTTACACCCATGGAAGACACAGATAAACATTGATTTTCATGAAAGAGGACTAAATCTCTGTTTTTCAAGCCCTTGATCGAGGTATTAAGCTTGATCGAGGTATTTGAATACCTCGATCTAGGGTTTTTCGGAACCTTGATCGAGGTTTTATTAAACCCTCGATCAAGCTACTCTTAAACACATGAAAAAAACTTTGTACATGACTACCAATATACTAGCATATTTGTTCAGGATATAAGCTTTAGCTTATATATATGTATATGTATATGTATATGTATATGTATATATTATATGTATGTATATATTATATATATGTATTATATATAATATCATGTTCATGTAGGACATTTTAGAAATGGGTTTCAAAGACCCATCTAAGAGAATTTAAAAGAAAAATTACAAAAGAATAAAGGGGAAATGGGAAATTATAATTTTTTAAAGATGGTAAATGTAAAAATTAAAAAAAAACATAAGTAAAAAAATAAAAAATAAAATAATGAAATATAAAATAAAAATGAATACGAAGAAGGATACTTATTCTCAACATTGTAATAAATATAAAGAATTTAAATTTTTTTATTTTTCATATCCGAATAAATGATAAGAATATAAATGCATAAGAAGAAGAATTGAAGGAGCAATAATATAATACCTATAACCATAGTGAAATATACTAGTAACAAGGTAAGTTGTCCTTTGTTTTTTAGATTTAGTTTTTTGAAACTATGAAAGAGGCATCAAAGTTTAGGGAATAAAAAAACTATTTCCATAGTTCACTTGGAACATATAATTAGAATTCTCTCATTGTATAGATAAATGTGTACATAAACATAATTGACAATTATAACCTATTACCAATATGTTTCATCTAGACACGAGTACATTAAGAATATAGAAAATGGATAAGACTCATAAAATAAACATGACATGCCAACTCGCTCAACTCATAAAAAAATGTTTTTTCGTAGTGATAATAATATGTTGTGACCCATATATGCAATCTTGTGACCCTCCTTATTACTAGATTTAATGAAGTTTAAGTTTTTTCTGGACCAAAGATATTAACAAAAACATTGAACTCTATGTTGAAAAGAGACATGGATTTAAACAACACTATAGATGACATTGGTTATGAATATTGTGTGCAGTGACCAAGTGGACAAACTATTGTTTGTAGCAAAATGACCATGACGTAGATACAATAAACCCTTCAATGCATCCTAGCATGATAACTAAAAACTTTAACCAATAGTTGTGAAACATTGATGGTGATGCCAGGGATTCATTTTGGGGCTTCAACAATAAATGCATTTAATTTTGCTTAATGCTTATATTCAAGTAGTATCATGGTGTGTTTCATTAGAATTCAACATCTAGCTTGTTTATGTCATCAGTGGTTGGTAAGGAATTTCAACATCATTTGATTCCTATCAGAAATATATCCAATGTGTATACAATGTAGTACCTGGAAATGTAGTGAAATGTTTTATATACTAAAAATACTTTGTTCCTTCGTATATAATTTTTAATTTTAAAAAACTACAATTATGTGATATGACTTTGAATTTACACTAATTTTTATCTTAATCGTCATGTTCTATTCCGCCCTGGGCTCTGAGCTTTACATATCTAACCCAAGGATCTATACCATAGTTAGATCGTGGTCCTGAGAATCTAGGTCGAGTGGAAACAACTCGTCTAAGTTCAATTCATCAACTGAATTGCATGCATCATTGTCATAGTATTGTTTTTGCATTAAACCAATGAGAGCAATGATGCATGCAATTCAGTTGATGAGCTGAACTTAGGCGAGTTGTTTCCACTCGACCTGGATTCTCAGGACTATGATCTACATATGGTATAGATATTCGGGATAGATATTTAAAGCCCAAAGCCTAGGGCAGAATAGAACATAACGATTAAGATAAAAATTAGTTTTACATTCATAGTCATATCACATAATTGTAGTTTTTTAAAATTAAAAATTATATACGAAGGAGCAAAGTATTTTTAGTACCTTTAGAGAAATGAAAATGTGAGCATGAAAAAAAAATGACCTCATTTCCTTGGGTTATATCAATGTCCATTGTTTACTCTTCAAAATTGTTATTGTGCCACACATTTGCAGTTAATTTTGCAAGTAAATTATTGAATGACATTAGAATTTACATCAATAACATGTGACTAAACATGATACTAATTCTCATTTCGACAAGAATTGAAAATGTTCAATGACATGAATTCAAATGGGGATTCAAAATACAAGGTGTCCAAGGATCTTTTGGAAGACTTCATTAATTGAAAAGCTCGATCAAGCTTTTTAAAACTTTAACTAAAAAAATATTCAAGTGCCCATATTTGTCTGTGCACATGAATATGGACACCCAAAAAATTATTTAATCAAAGTTTTTCAAATCTCGTATTGTTCATGGGAACAAGGTCTTCGAATTCAGTTAAAATCAAACATGTAATTATACGATAATAAAATTTAATAAAACATAATTTCGACTAGAAAAATAATACTTGTGGGTAATAGTACATACCTTGAAGAAGAAACAAGTAAAAGTGTTACTACTGCCAGTTCCACTAGGTTTTATGTGTAGATATTAGCCGTGGAGTAATTGGAGTTATAGATGTTGGATTAATAGATGATCAATCATATCTATAACTCCAATTACTCCATGACCCATATCTACAAATGAATATAAATGACCATTTTCTATCCAACAAACGCAGTGAATTATATCAAATGTTTGTCATCTATTTATAGTAAAAATGATTAAAGATGCTCGATCGACCTTCTTTTAACCCTCGATCGAGCTTTGCTTTAACCCTTGATCGAGCACTTGTACCTCGATCGAGGGTTTTTCAAACACTCGATCGAGTGTTTAAGCAAACCTCGATCGAGGGTTTGTAAAATGATCGATCGAGGTACGTTTTTGTGTTTTTTCCGAAATTGCATTGCCAAAAATTGTAACCCACCTCCATGGATGCACCCTTATGATTTCCCTTCCTAGAAGACAATAAACTTTGTTCATAGACTGGTATCAATTGCATTGTTTTCAATAAAGTATATTTAATGTAAATATTCAATAACTATTTTCCATAATACTTCAACTCTTTGCAATGAAATTCTACTTATTTACAGTAGGTCAATAACCCATTTTCATGATGTTGTTTAACCTATTTGTAAAGGAACGTTTTTATTTCTTTAAGATTGGTTCTAGGTTAGATCATTTAAATAAGTAGTATATGGATCTACATCTTATTCAGGCAAATGATAGAAGATGCATTTTCATTTTCATTTGTTTCCTTTAGAAGACAAGGTTTCCTAGTTTGCATTGGTTATAGCTTTCTATTTTCAAAATATAGGACTTTTTCATTACCAGCTATCAGCCTAAAAATCTATTGTAGGCTATTTAGATTAGTAAGATATTATCATCTCAATTGCTAGGTCTATGGCATTGTAATTTCACTTTTCTCTCTGACTACAGACTTTGTTCCGTATGTAGGAATAATCGTATCAATGCAGATACAACAAGATCTAAACAAGAAAACAAACTGGAGCCTTATTTTTTACACATCCACGGTATGTAGCTTTGAGAAGATGTCTCTGCAGTTTAAAAAAATGACCAAATTGTCACCGTTTTTATTTTTTTCCTTTGAATTGTTCATAGTCAATACATCGACATAGACACTTAGATACTCTGAACTAGTCAAAGACATATTACTTTCAATCATGCAAGGACTTATAGTAAACATTTGGAACTTTGGCTCTTCTTTTAATATATTGCCATATATATATTTTGTTGACTTGAATCAGAAAACAATATTGATTATAAAATAGTATTTACATAAATGTTTTTGTTTTGTGACCTCAACATATATGTCTTAGCAACAAATGTATACAGTGAATATACTATAATATGCTACATGCAACAATAACTTTTTCCTTTGAATTGTCAATTGTGTTTTTACAAAACTGAAATTGACTTTTGTATCTTATTGTAATGCTCTGTGTAAATGTTTGTTTCCATCTACTTGTATTGCACATGTTTTGGAGTTCATTCCAATATCTTTTAGCAATGAGTATACAACTATATTCCTTTGTCTATTTCTTTTACTAGTTCACATATTTGTTGTTTATGTCCATAATTTAAGCTATCCATCCTGTGAAAACAAAAAAACATTGCAGCTACAGCAAGCGGTGCTATTGTAGAATGAAACCTAGCACTTATGACTAATAGTTGGTCACTTAACAAGTGGGGTCAACATTTTCTTAAAACCAAAGCTAAAAAACCATTGTTCGAATATGGAAAATCTTGAAGAAAACATTCCTTCATTTTCTTTTAATCTAGTAAAAATGTGTCCTTGGATTAAAACAACACAATATCCTTCACCAGTGTATTGTATATATGTTCTAAATATACACAAGGCACACATTTATGATTTAAAGAAATTTTAGCATTTAAAGAAAATTGCATTTATGACCATTTATGATTTTTTTTAACTTTTTCCTGCATTGAGTCATTCACATATACTTTTAGCATTTGATCATATTCTTATGCAATTAGTTCTTCCCTTTTGCACTGTGTCACTTATCTGTACTCTCTCAAAATGAATTATGTAAAATAGTTGTTGGCATACCCTTAACAGTTTTAAACAATGAGCTTGTTCATGTTTGATATCAATATGCATTGATAAACGAATAGATAGGCATTTTTTATGGAATTGAGCGAGGCTTTTGCAGTACACTCAAAACATATATAGCAGTGTGCATTAAGGTAAAAAAGGCATCCCCACATGTTGCAAATACAGATAAGTCTACACTTTTGAAAAAGTTCAAGGAAAACCTAAAGTGTATCAAATATATAGTTGATTAAGAGACAATGGATAATGCTCATTCTACTCTATCATGGCTTGTCAACATCATTCAATTCTATAACAAAGAAATGTTTGAAAGTATTTTAATAGCATTTATGTGAACATACCAACCTTAGCAATACACTTAAATCCATTGTCATATAAGTAGCCAGTCACACTAAAATAAGCTTCTATCATCTTTGGATTGAATGGTTTCTAATTTGGGAATATAAAAACTATGCCATCATTGCATCTTTCATTTTTCTGTGAGAGTACTTCTTAATGATATCAATAGTAGTTGAACAAAGAGTTTTGTTGAATTGGACAGAAAATTACCCATGTAGCCAAAACCTTGATTTTTTTTGCTTATCATTGGGATAGTAACAAAATTATCAGTTTTTATTATGAGATACCGTGTTTTATTCTACTCTTTGAAAATTGTGTGATGTTGTTATCAATGGGTATATGTAAAGTATTAAGTGTATCATTAAATATAAATGTGTCATGTGCTTCTTTGTATTCCATTGTTTTCTTACTTAACAAATTGTCTTCAACATCAAACTAATAACTAAGGCAGTCATATTTACCTCGATCAATTTCCAGACACTTCTCACAAATAGCTTTTTCCTACAATTGTTCGCAAATACGCAATGTTAGGGACATTACCACCTCGTGGCTCTTGTTTAAATTATATGATGAATTTTAAAATATAAATAAATGTTGGGAATGTGAAAAAAAATTATGATTATATTAAAATTAATTCTTATCTTTATTTTTAGTCCCTGCCAAGCAACAAGGACAATAGAAATTGCAAAGCAGATTTAATATTAGTTGTGCACTGTTTTCCAAACAATTTAACCAAAGTATTTTTTATATGATTTATGTTTTAGCCAATGAATCATTGACATCCTTATTTTTCCTCTTTTATAGGTGACCACTCTATTCTTATCCTTAACCGTCGATCTGGAAACCATACAACGATCTCGATTGCATACTTTCTTGATGTGTGGAATATGCTCCAACTTTAAAAGGTGCATCGTGTTTCCTCTACTTTCCTTTGTAGCTTAGAGCTTATATTACAAACAATTGGGTGCATTAAAGCTAACTTCAAGTTAGCATTAATTCTTAATATTAAATGTGTGCTAGCTTAGAGATTAAGTTACAACCTAAAGCTATTTAGTATTGAATTGTTTCACATTAACCAACCACAACAATTCCATGCACGAAGTTGTGGTGCTGCTGGTTGTTCCTATGGAAACGTGGGAGTCACAAAAAGCTTGAAAGTGTACTGTAATGGTTGGATTTCTGTTGCATAGCTATGTGGTGCTAGTGCTACCTGGCATCCATCTCTATCCCATGCATACAGATTCCAAGCCTCAAATACGTCCCTTTCCATTCGCAACAAAAGGTAACAAATATGTGCCTCTTTGGTTGGAAAACCATGTCCTCTCCCTTACAAATACATCAAACTATAGTAGCTTCCTAGTTTGCAAAATTACAACATGGACGGTGATCTTCATACAACTTATCATTTTGACGTACCTGAGCATTTGGAGACGAAGCTTCAATTCTTCAATGGTCTTCTACTAGCACGTCGAGCGCATCCTGTGAAGATGAATGTTGAACAACTGCATAGAAAGATCTAGCTAGACAGAGAGAACACACAACTTGCAAAAAACAGAAGATAGTGAAAACCAGAAAGACAAAATAAAAAAATTATGTGTTGATATGTGAAAAACATTACAATACATAATATCTACCCTGAGTATATTCGATGAGGAAACACACCATAGTGGTAGTCTAGAGATATCTAATACATGTCACCAGTTACTAAGTGAACTAAAACCAAAGTCGTCAGTTACGGAGTGAATGATCCTGCATGGGTCTCCAACACCCCCCTGAACACTACTATGGGGTAATAAAGAAAGGGCCCCAACAACTAAGGCCATAATAGGTCACCCAAAAACAATGCAACTAATGAACACTAAAAAAAAATGAGGAAAGAGGGAAAACATCATGGGAAAAACCCCCCTCAAGATACAATGTAGCAAAATAAGAAAAAGACAGTTGCTAGGAAATTGTGTTCTTCACTCCAAGATGATTGCATAGAGAGTGGAACTTCTTCTCAGTGAAGGTCTTGGTGAATATGTCAATAGTTTGTTCAGCTGGAGGACATAACTGCAAGTTGATGATCCGCTCGTGTACCAAATCTTTGATGTAGTGTATGTGGATCTCTATGTGCTTCGTTTGCTTCCTCTGTACTGGATCTCTGCATAACTTTAGAGTGCTCTAGTTGTCAAACCAAATGGTAGTAGGCCAGTGGAACTAGATGCCCAACTCAGTGAGAAAATGTTGTAGCCACAAATATTGAACGGTTATGTTGAATACCCCTCTGTTTTCAGCCTCGATCGAATATAGAGAAATAGTAGCCTACTTCTTGCTCGACCAACAAATGGGCCATGAACCTAGACTCAGTGAGTACCCAGATGTGGACTTGCAATTAATGTTATGCTAGCCCAGTAAGAATCAATTACTCCTATGAGATCTAATGCAAAATCTGTTGCATAGTGAATCCCAAAGGTGATGGTGCTCTGTACATATTGAAGGATCTGATTGGCATCCTTCCAATGTAGCTCATGTGGCTCCTACATGAACTGGGAGACTGCCCCAACTGCATACGAGAGGTCTGGTCTAGAGTGTGTAAAATACAACAAGCTCCCCACTAGATGTTTGTACATATAGTGATTCAACCAATGGAGTGTCTCTACCATCCTCAACTTCGACCCTATATAGGAAAGGAGTCGGTGTAGAATTGCAGTCTGTCATATGGAATCTCTCTAGGAGATCTCGAGCATACTTGGCCTGAGATAGTTTGATGTCTGAGGTATCGTGTCTGATTTCAAGACCAAGGAATAAATGCAATGGACCTATGTCTGTCATCAAAGACCTATCATGAAAAATCCTCTTAACTGCATCAAGTCCTGAAGTCAAGCTAATAGTGATCAGCCAATCATCCACATATAAAACTAGTACTAAGAAGTGATTATGTTGTCCTAAGCATGTATACATTTGGATCTGACTTACACGGTACAAATTTTTGGGACAATAGGTAGGATTCCATCTTGGCATACCATTCTCTCGGGAGTTGCTTGAGGTCATAGAGAGACTTCTTCAGTCTACAAACCAAGGATGAATCTTGTATGAATCCTTGTGTCTTCTCCATGTAGATCTCATCAAAGGGATAACCATGAATAAATGCATTCTTCACATCCATCTAATGGACTTCCCACCTCCTGGTTGCAACAATGGCAAGTTCCAATAAAATGGAATCCATCTTTGCTACTAGAGAAAAAGGTCTCATCATAGTCTATACCATGAACCTGTTGAAAACCTTTGGAAACTATCCTGGCTTTGTATATGTTGATATGTTTGTTCGCTTCCTTCTTGGTCTTGTAGACCCATCTGCATCTAACAAGTTTCTTGTCTGAAGGAAGTGGAACTAGATCCTAATTTTGTTTCTTGAGGATATATTTGTACTCCTCCTACATAGAAGCTTCCCATAGGGGATTCCCTGCAGCCTCTACATAGGCCTGCGGGTCTGAAGATAGAACCGTGTAAAAATGCATGAGAATCATTAGTTTGGTAGTTGTGAGTGCATGAGAAGGCTCTTCAAACTGGGATTGCGTCCTCCTTGGATCCACTGGATCCCCCACAAGGTCATTTACATCCTGTGGGGTTGTATGTGCATATATCTCTCTTAAGCTCTGTGTTGTCTAAGGGGAGATAGGATGTGGATCAATGGTGAATCTAATGGATGTTTGGATGTTTGGGAAAGCCAATGGTATCCATTGGATGTTTGGGAAAGGAAATGACCATTCCCTTCTTGTAGAGTTGTTGCATGTATCTGAAATTAAGATGACCAAATCTTGCGTGTCATAACCTACTACTATCATCAGCATGCGTAAGTGATAAGGCAGAATCTGGTTCAGTGAATTTAGAAAAGGTGTAAAGCCTAGATCTTTTATCTCACCAGTGGCAACTTTAGAGTTACTTTGTATGTTGAATATATTCACAGCATTAGGAGTGAATTCAATTCTATTTTTGGTGCCAAAATGTGTAATATGATAGACTGAGAGAAGATTCACCGAGAGTTTTGGAACATGTAGCACACTCTCAATGCTACCATGATTGAGTTCAATTTTCCCTTTTCGGTGATCTCGACGGGAGAATCATCCCCCATGAGTATAGGAGGACCTTTGCATGCATCCAATGAAGAGAAGGCTTCCTTGGTGTTATCCATGTGGTGAGATGCACCTGAATCTGCAATCTAGGCACATGGAGATGAATTAATGGCAATCAAAGCATGGCTAGAGTTACCTTTCCCAGGAGCAGATCTTTAGGTTTCGTCTTGGCGCCTCTGGAATGTGATCCCCAAGGTTGTGTTTCTGAAGTATCTGGGCCATCTGATCTATTTGCTTCTTCATGCATGAGGATTCTGGATGGATTCCTCTCTAACAGTATGTCCATTTCTCCCCTTTCTTCCCTTTTTCACCTTTGGATCCAGAGGAATCATTGAAGGGTTTGGTGTTCCCTTCCTTCTTTGGATTTGCATGTGTTTTTCCTTTGTCTTTGGATTTAGATATTTGTTTTGGGTTATGATTGCCATCATGCACAACAAGAGCATGTGCCCTGCAGCCCTTGATTTTTCCCATACTGATGAGCTTGTCTTGTTCCTGAGTCAAAGATTCAATAAAAGCATCAACAGTGGGCATGGTCCAGTTCTTACCAGAGGTGAGCCTCACTGAATGAAACGTGGATACAAAAGGAGAGTACTCTGGTCCAAGCTTGGAGAGAAAGGATAGGACCATCCTTGTTTCCTCCTTAGATTTATCAACCCCGCAATCCTTGAGTTGCAGCAGCAAATCCTTGTATCTTGTGAAGAAATCTTGTATGTTATCGAATCTTTGGGGATCCAAAAAAACCAGCTCTACTTCGAGCATGTGGTCTTTCATCTCATCTTGCTTGCAAAAGAGTCCTTTCATGGTGGTCCAAACTTCATTGGGAGTTTTGCAAGAAGAAATATGGAAAAGCAGCTCAGGGGAGATGTTCATGCAAAGGGCTCTGTAAGCGTCATCCAAGTGATTGAGGTATTTGGAATTTTCTATGGCTGATGTAGGCTCAACCTCTGTGGCCATAGCAATCCTATACAAACCTCTACTTCGAAGAAAGATCTCCATCTTTGCTTCCGATGCAAAGTAATTGTATGGTGTGAGAATAGCTTCCTTTGGAAACTCCATTCTTTCAACGATTTTCAATATTTTGTACATGCAAATAAAGAATATTGCTGCACCTTTGTCCTAGTAGCAGAGCTCTGATACCATGAAGATGAATGTTGAACACCTGCACAGAAAGATCTAGTTGGCGAGAGAGAACACACAGCTTGCAAAAAACAGAAGATAGTGAAAAAGAGAGAAAAGAAATAAAAAAAATTATGTGTTGATATGTGAAAAACATTACAATACATAATATCTACCCTGAGTAGCTTCAATGAGGAAACATGCCATAATGGTGGTCTAGAGAAATCTAATACATGGTCACTTATGGAGTGAGTCACTTATGGAATGAATGAACTGAAACCAAAGTAGTGGAGTGAACGAGCCTGCATGGGTCTTGGGTCTCCAACATTGGAGAACCATTGGTACAAGCGCTCTCTTTTGCATAGATGTTGTAATTGTTCATCCATACTAGGTTGTATCTAGGTGCAATTACAAAGAGCAAAGTGTCATTATTTATTGATTTCACACAAAATTCAGCTAGTTTATTAGAATAATAATTGTTGCTCTTTTTTTCATTTAATCTTCTCTAATTCTTGTTAATTTACAACAAATTAATATAATATATCAGTCTCTATGTGCCAAGCAAAAGAAACGACTAGTAGATAATGATGAAGCCAACCTGTATGAGGAGCTCAAAGTTGGCAAAGGCATAGAGACAGACTATCTCTACCACATTTCCAGCTTGTAACGGCACCCTGTGAAGACAATGGCCATTGTCTTCCATATTCCAAAATTGCAACTATTTCTTTGCATTCTCATCGGATGCTATCCAGTTTTCTGGCCTGCCATTGTCTTCTATATTCCCAAATTGCAGCTGAAATGAAGTGTGGTGCACTATTTATAAATCCCTCTGGCTTAGGTCAAATCAATTTATAACACTAACAATTTATAGTAAAAATAATACGAATTTTTTACATGAGAGAGTCCAATCACCCATGAGAATATATGTTTTTAGCTGAACTTTCCTTAAGTGTCATATCTAGTAATCTTATTTTGTTTTTTATTTGTCATATCTTCATTCCTCAGAGACGGTATATTTGTTCTCTGTCTGGTATATAATGTTAATCTTTTAACAATGGGCCACATGCACCCTAGTTTCTCTACAAATAAAATTTCTTGGTGCCTATCTCACATCCATCCAATTTCTCAATTCCATGTGCATATCATGCGGCTGACAATATTTACTTATGTTATGGCACTTTGAAATTTACTCTTTTCTCTACTCTCACCATTACGTATGCTTGTAATGTCAATAGCGAGTGTGCAACAAGAAATAATTTCAATTTCAAAGGTACAAACAATCCTGAAAAAGAGAAAAATAGGAGAGGCAGGGATGTTGCAAACAATGATGGCTATGTATATTATATAAAATCACAGTAAAATATTGATTAGATGAAGTAGAAAAAGTTGATGTCAAGCAGAATCAATAAAAAAGATAGTAACTCCTAGGAAAAATTCTAATTCCTTGTCCTCATTTGTACAAGCGCCCCAATTTGCTATTTACTCAACCATATGAATTGAGTAGGTGTTATATACATATCTACTGTTGATTTTATCTGGTTTATATCCAGTGTTTTACTCATGCATGTAATATATTTTTCATGTAACTTCTTAAGCAGCTTCCTATTGACGAAGTGCTTTGTTTGGAATTAGGGAACTGGTCAAATGGGGAACTGGTGAATCTCGGTTCGATTCTGAGCTTCTCCATTTACTTCGCACCCTTTTCAGATAAAAGGCATAAATATTCCTTCAGCAACCTCTTTTTTTGCATCTTCAATTTTGAGAATAGTTGCTTCATATTGAATTTTAATTAGTTATGAATATGCAGGTTGAGAATGTAAATAGAAGTCTAGGACCTCTAGTACTTGAATTAGCATCTCTATTACTTGAAATAGCCTCTTATGTTTTTTTATTTGGGTCACATTTCTGTTACTTGCAGCTGCAACAACATCCCTCCTTGATAAATAAATATTGGCATTGAACTAACATTCTTGTATTTAAACTACTCTCAGACTGGAATTCAAGCTAAGGCATTTATAGTAACCTCATAAATTCTTATTTTTCTCTAAGCACTTCGTAATTTTTTCTTGTTTTACAAACTTAATAATCTCCATCTTTATACAGATCACAAAGATTGTGGTTTTCTATTCTAATATCACGTGCTCCATTTTTGCCATCGATTAACATCCCACTGCATTCTATTGTGGTTTTCTGTTCGAATATCATGTGCTCCATTTTTTCTATCGATTAGCATCGCAGGCCACTACATTCTATTATAGTTGGAGCAGTTACAGATTAATAACTCATATATGACCCATTAAAACAACTGGTAGAAAGATGTTGATTCAGGTTCACTAGTTAAAACACCTACTCATGGTTTGGTAGACAACAGTTCATCCAGCCTCACATTTTCACGCTCATCAAAACATTGCTCATGGTTTGGTAGACACCTATTGATTCTGGCTTACATTTCACAATAATGTCTATGTGAATCAGTCATACTTTTGACGTTAAATAAAATATTTGTTTTTTCTTATTCATTTCTGCTCTTGGTTTGGCAAATTAAGTTTTACACTATCATCCAATTTTCTCGTTTTAGGTCAAAAATCCAAGAAAGTTACAAGGCTCTTTATACATAACAAAAACTTTTAAAATGTGTCATTTTTTTTTATTTTAATGCACAAAAATGAGCTGGCCCTCTAGATTTTTGGGCATAAAGCTTATGTTTAACACATTCATTGATAGTTGTTTGCTAAATCTCTCCTTTATGACTTGGTGTTTTATCTTTTCATGGAAGGGGATATATCTTCATGCTGAAACTACAAGGAGTTGAAAACAATGTATATTGAATAAATATAGATTAGCTTCAATTGTATGTCTTCTTTTATGATTTGGTGTTCTATCTTTGCATAGAAGGGTATATCACCATGCTTTCACCACAAAAAGTAGAAAACAAAGTATGTTATAGATTAGTTTCAGCTGTGTGTACACTCTAGTGTGAGCTCTCTTCATGTGCAATTGAAGGCCGCTTTCCTATATTTATGCCAACTTCAAAAGTGGTGGTTAGATATTTCTAATAACCTTGTAGCTTAATGGTTTGGAATTTTAATGAGATTGGGTACTTGGCATAACATTTGAATTTTTATATTTTCTGCATCTCCCCTTGATGGTTTTTAGGTGCATAAAAGATTTAAAATCTTTAAAGTCCCAAAACTCTAGACCCAAAATAATCGATATTTGTTGGCACCTTCATAAACAGGTTGGTAGGTTTTTTTTTAGCCCAACAATCTTGGGTTTTTTTATTGTTTTTGGTTATTTTGGAGAATTTTCTAAAAATATATAATTTAATCTCGATCAAAGGATTTTTATCTATTTTCTAATCCTGGTTAAGGGATTATGGAGGATTTTTATTTATTTTCTAATCTTGGTTAACTGATTTGGGTATTGGGGGCTACTCAATACCTATATTGTATTGTGAGTTATTCATAATGATAATGAGAAAATAGAAGATGTAGCTCAGGAATCCAAGGTTTGTTATTAAATAAATCAAAAAATAACATAAATTTCAAATCAAAACTTTTTATCAAATTAAATCCAACACAAAATTATTTTTATAATTTAAATGATATCAAACCTTCACGTGTTTTCTTTTGATGTAATGCAACCTTCAATCCAAACTTGCATTGTGTTGATATTACTTCACAGGTTAATTGAAAAGTGGAAATTAACTTTAACATAAAAGTGACATCACCTTAAAGTTATAAGAAGCCAATAATGGTCAATTTAAGTGTCTATCATGAAAATAATATAATTTTGAACTCCTTTCATCCACTAGATAATGTAGTCTCTTATTTAAGAACACTTTTTAAAAAATATTTTTGAGTTAAAATACAATTTGATTAATGTAAGATTGATAGGAGTAGTTTTCTGAGAGCAATTTGTGTTTTGTTTATTATGTTGAATTACTTTGTTATTATTTTTTAATTTTTGCATGTTTTAAACCATAACAATGTAAACCATAAGGCATAAGTTTAGTTTTTATTTCCTTTGTTTAAAAATAGTGTTATTGTTTGTACGAGGGTTTTATGGTTAATTATAAATTTATTTATATTTTTTTGGACTTGAAAGGTGTATAAATTTAAATAAATTTTAGTTTAACTTTTTTGCTTTTGTTAATTTGTGTTAAAGATACAGCATCATTAGTCATTCTCCAAGTCAATCTTGTGTGAATCCAAGATTGGGCCTCATATGTTTTGGTAGGGAGCCTGAGTTGGACTAAGGAACATGGAAAATAATTCTTGGGTTGGACTCAAGAATGACTAATCCTTTCATGTCAAAAATTGTTCCTCATGTGTTGAGGTGAATTCTTTAATTTGTCAAATTGGTGATGTTGTAAAGTCTCGTTGGACAAGGCTCTAGACTTGCATCTCAAGTCAAATTCTCATGTGGAACTCCACTTATAGTAAGTACCCATGAGGTGGACCACCTGTATAAAGGTAAATTCTTTGCATGTTGAAGCATTAATGTTTTGTGGATGTATAACTAACCATGATCATCCAGTGCTATTAAGTCTCCTTTAGAGACTCGCAACTCTAGAGTGAATTACTTTAGCATATGATCACAACATCTGAAAAATCTTATGAGTATAATCCAATATGATAGATAATTAAACTTATGACATATTGATCATATAGTAAAGACAAGAGATAAATATAAATGCATAGAGAACAAAGAGAATTCAAATTTGCTCATGAGAAGACTTCACTTGAGTAAGTGAACTCAAATTGTTAAAGCTTCAGTTAAAGTAACAATGTATGCCTCTGTAAAAACTTCACTTAAAGTAGCAATGTATGTCTCACTTAAAGTAACAATGCATGCCTTATTTAAATATTGTTAAGCTAGTTAAGAAACAATGCATGCATCAATTAATTAAAGGAGAACTCACACTGGTCACTTCAATAACTCAATAAGCATGATTTTCGTTAATATTAGTTAACTAAAGTGTTAATAAAAAGGATTTAGTTCACTAAATTGTTGTGCATTACAACACTTTAGTTAAACTAAAAGATGACACTTTAGTTAAACTAAAAGAAGACACTTAAGTTAAAACATGACACTTAAGTTATGGTACTTGAGTTACACCTATTGCATGTTGACACTTAAGTTGGATTGTTAACTAAGTGATCTTACATCCAATTACGAGGTGAGTTCACTCTAAAGAGAGTTGAGCATGATTTAATTTCAATGAAGAAAGTCATAGCACATTGATCATGCAAGATTGAAGAAACCAAAGTACCCGAAAATTTTCCAAGAAGGAAATTCACCATAGTTTGCAAGGGGGGCTGATTCCCCATGCAGTGATTCACTATTCATTGCATGGAACTGATTTGACAAGTTATTTATTGCATTGAACTCATTGGTAAGTTCATCTGGTTGATCTCTCTCTCTATTGCTCCAT
This sequence comes from Pseudotsuga menziesii, assembly GCA_001517045.1. Taxonomy (NCBI): domain Eukaryota; kingdom Viridiplantae; phylum Streptophyta; class Pinopsida; order Pinales; family Pinaceae; genus Pseudotsuga; species Pseudotsuga menziesii. The sequence continues at coordinate 134,724 of LPNX010198872.1, read as the reverse complement.
ATCTACACCTGGGGTGTTTTTTATCTCTTATCTTGCACTTGGGGTGTCAAAAGCAATATGCTATTGTAAAATACATTCTCTGTTATCTATCATAATTATGTCTGGATATTTGTTGAGGTTTATTCATCCTCATTATTTTAATGGCTTTTTTGTAGGGTGCCTATGTTATGGTTGAATGGGTTTTATGTGATTGAATGGTTCATTGTTATTCAAGTATTTAGTATCTTTACACTTAAAATAATTAAAGATCAAAGCTCAACATATTTGCACAAACATCAACATAGTATCAGAGCTTAGGGTGTGAAGGAGCTAATTATTTCCAAGCAAACTTGAGCCTATGTAGATATTGAGGATTTGAGCGCATTACTTGAAGGCAATGGCATCGATCTCGGTATGACCGAAATATTGACTTGAAGGAACTTTGAATTTCAACACTTGGAAGGCCGAGGTTTTGAATATCTTGGAGGAACATGACCTAGATGGTTACGTATATAAAGTGGTGGAGGAGACTACATCTAATGCAGGGCACATCAACTTCAAGAATAACCAAACTAGAGATAAGTGTATCATCTATGATTTGGTGAAGGATTACTTGATGTCTATGATTACTTTGTTGAAGACCGAAAAGGAATTTTTTGATGCATTGACAAACCTATATGAGAAAAATGCCCTGAGTCAAAAGAGGGAATTGAAGAACAAGCTAACAAAACCTTAAGATGGAGAAGGATGAGGCAGTAGCCTCTTTGTTCACCAAGATCTCTCAGGTAAGATATCAACTTATAAGCATTGGAGTTGTGGTGGATGAATATGATCTCATCCAAACTGCTATTGATGGTCTCCCATCGTCATGGGAGAAATTATTGGCTACTATGAATAGCCAAGAGGTGCAACCTAACTTCAAGAGGTTGTGGCATGAATTCCTCCAAGAGGAAGGGTGAATCAAGAGAAAGACCATGTGCACCAAAACCTTGCTCTTACGGCAAGGATGAATAGAGGGTTGATTATTTCAAGGCACAGATCATGCCAATCCACCCAGTAGTTGGCATGTTTATCGACTTTGACAGGTTCATCATTGACTTCGACAAGTCCAAACCTAGACACAACCTCAGCAGGTTTATCATCTCGACATGCATCGTTGAATCCAGCATCTCAACACGACTACAATAGATTGTCCCTCTATCTTCGAGTCATGTGTAATGGTTAAGCTTCTAAACCATTCTAACTTCTTTGTAACTGAATATAACAGGTTGTCACCCAAGTTTCTCAACATTCTATATAAGAATGTACACTATTGTAAAATACAAGAAAGTAATAGAGCAGTAATACAATAGCAGAGATTGGTTTGAATTATTGCATTGTGTTTGTGTGTTTACTTCTTGTCTATGTAGTGTATTTCCTTCTTTGCTTATTCTAATATGCTTCCGCCATAATTGTGCTCAATTCATTCAATCGAATTATCGTCATTCATTGTGCGCCTGGGAACTAGATCATTGGTATCAGAGAATATTCAGAGCTTAAGTTGTGTAGACACTTTTGTTGAAATATTGGACAATACTGAGAGGGGCGATGAATCAGTATTGATAAATTTTAAAAATTAAAACCACTTTTAACACTAATTATTAACACACATAATCAACAAGAAACATAGAACAAAGATTTTATCGTGGAATCCCAATTAGGTAAACCACCAATACTTCCTATTACTGCAAAATTGTATTTACAAATAGTTTTTGCCTGCTACTACAAACAAGGACGGTATTCCTTCCCCTTATTTACTAGCAACTACTGGAAGGAGGCTACGACCCCATGGTTTTATCAACTACTATTGAAAATATGCTACTACACCCTAAATATGGTTTTACCAACTACTACTAGAAGGAGGCCTCTAACCCCCTAGCAAGCATGTGGCTTTCCCTAGCGCCACCCTACCACCCTGTTATATTTTATTTGATTTCTAGATCTACTTTATGTCATCTGTCACTGGATTTCTTTGGTATCTATCTGCTGCTACTGTTGCATTGATCTGGATCACATAGAAAATTTCTCTCAATCATCATTCTGTCTATAAATACTCTCTAATACGTTTTCTATGAATTCATCTGTTCATCGTTGCACCTTTTCATTCTTAGATCGTGCCTCTTCATGAATACTTAATTCTTCATTCTAACAATTCTTTAACTCTATTTAAGTTTATCAGTCATACCTTTCTGCAACGCAATCTTACCAGAATTTCCTCTCCGTAATGATAATTCTTCACCAGAAATTCTTTCGAATTTTCCTTTCCCTAATATATCCTTTCCTCAACCATCCTAAGTCGTTGATCCATTGTGGACTCTTTCCTGTCCATCGATCCAACACACATATTTCCCTCCGTAATCATATTTCCTCAATTGTCTTTCTTCAACAACCTTTCCACACTATTGATTTCTTCAGACTCTTTCTAGACCATTGATCTGATGCAGATTGTGGATGCATGGTTTGACTTTTCTCAAAAGTTCCTTCCACAACCTTCTTTTCCACAACTACCTTTCTACAAGATACTTTCTACAACGGTCTTTCCACACAATTCATTTCCTGTGGACTCTTCCTAGATCGTTGATCCAATGTCACATGCGGATTTCGAGTTTTCCAAAATCCTTAAAAGTACTTCCATAATTTGATTTCCACAACATTTGTTCCACACCATCGATCTCATTCAGACTCTCTCCTGATCGTCGATCTTAGATCAGATGCGGATTGTGGATTGCAGGTTTTCCAAATTTCTTGAAAACACTTCCGTAATCTTTCTTCTGCGTCGTCGATCTCTTGCGGAGTCTTTCTTAACCATCGACCTTCTGGATTGTGGGTTCATAAAATCTCAAATGTTGCTTTTGCAATTCCCTTCCTACAATTTTTCTTCCACACCGTCGATCGTTTGCGGATGCTCTCCCGACCGTCTATCTTGCGGGTTCACTCATGACCGTTGATTTACAATCAAATGTGTATTTGTGCTATACTATTGTTGATCACTCTTTAGCCGTTAATCTTGCAGGTTCACTCTGGACCATTGATTTACAATCAAATGTGGATTTGTGCTATAGTATTGTGGATCTCTCTACAATCATCGATCTCTTTGCAGATTCAATCCTAACCGTTGATCCATGATCAAATGCGTATTCAATCTTAATCATTAATCCTTTTGAGGATTCAAGTATAGTGTTTGATCTATACATTTTTTATCCTTCCAAAAGGTAGGGGGCCTGACAGGTCATCCCGATCTCTACGGTGGTGACTTCTTGTGGATTCAAAGCACCTAGAGCCCCCACACTACCTTTTCTCTGTGCGTTGAATAAGTCTAGTGAGACTAGTGTATATAAGCACCTACAAACTCAATCGTGCTTCTAATGTGGGATAAATCCCAAATGTCAAAATCAATATGCACCATTGATTTCCTTGATCAAACGGTTGTTGAGTCTTCGTATGGTGATAGAACAATTGTTGAGTCTTCGTATGGTGATCGAACGGTTGCTGAGTCTTCGTATGGGTTTTGTTGTCGATCCTATGTCTCTTGCATCGATCATCTGCCTCTTGGATCATGTTCACTTGTTTTTTTATTATTGAACTCCTTTGACATCAATTGAAAACTATTTTCAACATTATCCCCCTTTGGCATTGATGGAAACATTTTCTTTTAGTCAATTTTATCCTCCTTTGATAGCACTGACAAAAGTTTCCTTCTGACAAATCCCCCTGTCATCATATCTCCCCCCTGAGATTGCGCTTCCTCTTCTACAATTGTTGTAAGGAGATTACTCCCAACTTTCGTCTAATAAGCTCAAAAGCTTCCTTGGGTAGTGTCTTGGTAAAGATATCAACAATGTGTTCTTTTGTGTCAACATACTCTAGTTTGACAACCTTATGGGATACTTGTTCTCTTAGGAAGTGATACTTTATTGGTATGTTTTTTGTATTGGAGTGCATGACAAGGTTTTTTGTCATATTTATGGCAATAATATTATCACAATTTATTATTATTGGGTGCTCATACTTCATAAGTAAGTCTTCTAGTGTCTGCTTCATCCAAATGACCTGGGTGCAACATGACGTAGCAGGAATATATTCGGCCTCTGCTATGGAGAGCGAAATGGAAGACTGTTTTTTACTTAACCATGAAACCAAACAATTTCCTAAGAATAATGCTGCTCCACTGGTACTTTTTCGATCATCAACACTTCCTACCCAATCTACATCAGTAAATGCTTTTAAGATGAAGTCTTGACTTTTTGGGTACCATAACCCATACTCCACAGTACTTTTCAAATATTTGAAAATCCTTTTTACTGATGTTACATGCGTTTCTTTGGGGTTTTACCGAAACCTAGCAACCAAACCTATAGCTTGCATCAAATATGGTCTTATAGTTGTCACATATAGCATGCTTCCTATCATGGATCTATACATGGTATGATCCACTTCCAGAGACTCATCATCCTTACTTAATTTACAACCTGTGATCATAGGAGTACTAACATGTTTGGAGTATTCCATATTAAACATTTTATGTCTTTGATGTACTTAGTTTGAGAGATAAAGATTCCTTTTTTCTGTTTGGCAAACTTGTAACCCCAAGAAGAATGTTAGTTCACCCAACATTGCATTTTGAATTCCTTCTTCATTTCAGAAGAAAAGTTTACACTCAGTATTTGTAAATTGCTTCCAAATATGATGTCATCTACATAAACAACAATTATCATATTTCATCTTTGATTTTTAAATAGAGATTACTTTCAGTGGACCCTCTCTTAAATCCTTGTTGCTTTAAGTAGTTGTCCAGCCTTGAAAACCACACTCTTGGAGCTTGTTTGAGGGCATAGAGTGCCTTTTTCAACTTACAAACATAATATATGTTTTTTGATAAGAGAAAACCTTCAGGTTGTTCAATATAAACCTCTTCTTCTAGTTTTCCATTCAGAAATGTAGACTTGACATCCATTTGATATACTTTAAAGTTTTTATGGCATGAAAGTGCTAAAAACATTATGATTGCTTCAAGTCTTACAACAAGGGCATAAGTTTCTTCAAAATCAATTCCTTCTACTTGAGCATATCTCTTACATACTAATCTTGCCTTGTTCCTTATCACTTGTCCATCTTGATTGAATTTGTTCTTGAAAACCCATTTTGTCCCTATAATATTTTTGTCTTTGGGTCTTGGGACAAGATCCCATATTTCATTTCTCTCAATCTAATCCAATTATTCATTCATGGCTTTAATCCATTCATCATTTTTGTTGGCTTCTGTAAAATTCTTAGGTTCCACTATTGAGAGTAGGGCTTTCTCATTAAATAGTAATTATCTCCTTGTACTGATTCTATCATCTTTGTCACCTATTATCTGTGTCTCGGGATGATCCTTTTGAAATATTCTATATGGGGTTTTTGTATCAGATATTGGAGAATATTCTTCACTTTCCTGTGTATCTTCCTCCTCTCTTTCTTCTTATTCATCATGAGTACTTTCATCCTTTTACAAGTCCTCCTTTTCTTCGCTATTTGTATTTTCATGAACATCATGACTTCTTATTTTTCTTGGTTTCATTTTATCTATTCTTACATCTGTACTTTCTACGATATTGTGTAACCTTTTATTGTAACATCTATATGCCTTCTTAGTGGATGAATATCCTAAAAATATTCCTTCATCGGTCCTAGAATCAAACTTTCCAAGATCATCCTCATTCCTTTTAATGTAGCAATTGCTCCCAAATACTCTAAAATATTTGATTGAGGTTGGTCTTCCATACCATACTTCATAAGGAGTCTTATACTTATTCACTATGAGTTGTCCTCTATTAATTAAATAGATAGTTGTGTATATAGCTTCTCTCTAATATGCATCTGACAACTTTGCTTCATTAAGCATTGTTCTGGGAGCTTCTTGGACTATTCTATTTTTTCTTTCAACAACACCATTATGTTGAGGAGTCTTTACAGCTGAAAATTTTATTTTAATCCCATTCATTTCACAAAAATTATTGAACTCATTTGAGTTAAACTCTTCCCCATTGTCTGATCTAAGACATTTGATTTTCTGATTTATCTCAATTTCAACCATTACTTTGAAGATTTTGAATTTTTCAAAAGCTTCTGATTTTTCTTTGAGAAATGTTACCCAAGTCATCCTTGTATAGTCATCAATGAGAAGCATAAAATATTATTCTCCTTGTGTACTTTTAGTCCTTGTTGGTCCACAAAGATCAGTGTGAACTATTTCCAGAGGATGTGAGGTCATATGTTCTTTTGTTTTCAAACTGGCTTTAGTTTGCTTCCCATGTTGACAATGTCTACAAAGTGAGTTTAGAGGTTTCACAATTTTAGGCAAGTCTCTCACAGCTTCATTCTTCCTTAACTTGACAATATTATCAAATTTTAAGTGTCCCATCCCTCTGTACCATAACTAACTTTCATCAACCATAGTCAAGTGGCATTGATTTTCATTTTCTACGATGTATACATTGTTTGAATTTCTTACAGTAGTGCCAACAATTCTTCCTAAGTCCTTTTTCCTGATTTCACATTTCTTTAAGTCAAAAATACAGATGGGCCCTTGGTCACATGTTTGACTTACACTGAGGAGATTACAATTTAGGTTTTCTACTAGTAACACATTTTCTGCTTTGGTCTTACTATTGATAACAGTTGTACCTTTGCCAATTATTTTGGAAGACTTATTGTCTCCAAATGTGACTCTACCTTATTATATTTTAATTTTATGAACTTGGTTGGATCACCTGCCATATGTTTTGAACACCCACTATATATATTCCACAAATCTTGTTTCTGTATTGTGTATAGGGAAATCATGGATCTCTCGTTTTCTTCCTTTTTCTTCCAATCCTTCTTTTGGTTTTTATCTTGAAACTTACTAGCAACAATATTCTTTGTAGGAGTCACCAGTTTACGATTTCTTTCCATATGTCCATAGTTATTACATTTGTAACACTCTAGGTCATATTTTTTAAGAAATGTAAAGCGGTTATGATTTCTTCATTTTGGTTTGTCACTAGTGAATTCTTCTTGTATTATCGAAACTTTCTAATGGCTCTACAATTTAACGCTTTGTGACCAAAGTTATTACAAGCGTAACAATGACCCAAAAAAATATGCTGATATCTATTTGTCACTGATATTATGGACACTTCATTTGTTCTGTTTTTGTCATAGGAGGATGGACCAGATTTCTTGCTTTCTTCCTTTTTCACAGGACTCTTTAGTACATCAGCATAGCTTCTTATATTTCCACCTTCGTCAGTGACAGAGGAATATTTTGGCTTCTTTTCTTTTTCATATCCTAAACCATATTTATCACTTGATGGTCTTTGGCTACTTAATATATCATCTAAGACCTTTTAGTTGTTCTCAAACTTCGATTTGATAACTTCTTCATCAATCATTTTCCTAAGTTGCATGATCTCTTCTTCAAAAATTTCAGAATCTTGTATGCTTCTTTTGAGCTGCAAATTTAGGTCCTCTTCAATCTTTATTGCCTCAAGGAGTTGAGTTTCCAACTCGTTAATGACATGGTTTGACTATTTGTTCTTTCTCCTGCATTTTCCAAGTTCTTCAAGAGCACTAATAAGTTTATGTTTTAAGTCTACTATATCTTCCTCATCATAGAAATAATATATCAATGCTATGAGAAATGATGCTAATAAGAAGCATAGGAAATAGATCTTGCTACTAAGAATTCTCACAAGCATACACAGGAAAAATAGAGAGAAGAAAAGAGACTGAATCACATGAATGAAGAGATGAATATTGGTGTGTATCCTTCCATTGAATAATGATGAATAATAGTGTAATTAAATAGTACATCCCTCATAGCAAAATCGAGTTGTATGGAGACAACTCATAAAGCTCAAAAATGATGACTTACCAAAATATAGAAAACCCCGATAGGTGGCTAAAGCACTTCCCAAATCTATCAAGGACATCATGAATTAGTAAAAGAATGAGTGATTTGTCAAGGGAGATGGAAAAAAATGATAATCCTAGAAAATGGAGATAAAATCATGAAGGATGGGTTGGAAACAAAGAGACCCAGTTTCCTAGTTGACTAACTTTACCTTATCCACAAAAAAGATGGAAAAGCTTAATAAAGAAGAATCTATTGTAAAGTGTTGTATACTAATTCTGGATGGCCAAAAGGTGGTCAAGATCAACCCAGAATCAGAAATAAAGCATTCATGGGATATAGATGGCATGTATTGACTTTAAGGTGCAAGTGGATGCCAACTAATTAAGCTAGTGGGTGAATAATTAATCAAATAATGATTAATTATTTTATCCTAAGTTATGAGTGGGTTTTGATATATTCCAACACCCCCCTATAATTCTTACTTTATGATGGTATGTCAAAAATATGGATGCATATGGATGCATATAGGGCCCAACAAGGCTATGGTCACCCTTTAACAATTATTATGTCCAAAAAAGTGAGGAAAGAGGCAAACCCACATGGGGAAAATCCTCCCTCAAGAAAGGGCAAGGCACAAAATTTGAAATAATATGTCTTCAACATGTATTTATCTTCACTTGAATGAGCTGAATGAACTGATTTTGGATGGAATACTTGTTGAAGAGAACATGAACTCCATGATCATGTGCTAGAGTGTAGAACCTGCAAGAAGGAAGAGGAGAGACTCCTTGTATCTCATCAACTGATGAAGTACGAGCACTATTTGAATGATTCTTTCTGCTGTCAAACTTTTATATGCAAACAAAATATTAAATGGAAAAGATATATATGCATACTGCTTCCCAAAGAATACAAAAATTAAGACAATTTGTTACACACTGAATTCCCTGAATAGCTACAAAATTGTGATACGAATCACATGTCAATATTCCAATCTGATGTAGCACCTTTCCAGATCTGATATGAGGCTGATAAAACTCTAATATATCATAAACATTATCATATGTAACTGAAAAGACAAAGGCTTCAATGGATCCGTGAGGATATAGGGCTAGACTAGGAAAACTATGAGCAACTGGGAAAAATTGATAGGTGTAAAAATCTGAATGATGGATGGACATGAGATATGAACCATAAGTGTTTAGAAAATATCCAAATATTACTAAGTTCATGGATAACCAACCACTATTAAAATATAGATAATACTTCTAACCATGTAAGATAAGTAACACTGCATAAGAGACCAATGAGGAATCAACTAGTGAACTTGGGATTTATATAGTCTTAGGATTATTCAGAGGTATGGTAGATGGTATGGATGGCGGTATGATATGTGTCATGACATTCATATCATCCTACAAACAATCTTCTAAATCAGATATATAATCTTGTGAGGAAGAGTTTCTCAAAGACAAGTCAATATGTAGTGAAAAATCACAATTTTGGGGAGATGAATCTAGTTGAATGAGAGGAGGATTATCAAAGAAAGGATTTGATATTTATAATTATGATATATAAAATACTAAATATATATCAGATACATCAGAAAAGGATAGAACTCTGGCACTCAAAGCATAATTTATATCACCTTGGAAGTGCGCACTATGAAATTGTTCTGAGGAATCAGCAGGCTTTTCTAGTTCATCTGGAACTGCGATCTTGTGCTTCTCAAGAAGCCGATACATGATGTCCATATTCTTCTTGAAACACTTATTCTCTGAATTAAAACCCTTGCTGCAATAAGAACACTTGTATGTGCTCCCTTTCTTCTTACCCTTCTTTACTGAATCTTCATCAGTAGGCTTCGAACTGTCATCTTCAATTTTTGACTTTGGCTTCTTCACAATTTACTTCTATTTTGAATTGACATTCTTGTTTCCTTGAAACAAGAGAGAATGATCCTTTTCCTTGGAAGAATTAAGGACATCCATATGGATCAATTTATATTTCTCTTGTGTTAGTGAATCAAGAAAATAATTTAAAGAAGGCATTTTCCACTTAGAAACAACAAGCCTAATAACATGAAAAGTAGACACAAAAACTGAGTAATCAGGACCCAATTTTGAAAGAATGGAAAGGATTAATTGATCATATTCTTTCTCAATCCCACATTTCTTGAGAATTATAACACGTGACTTAAACTTGGTGAAGAAACCCTCAAGAGATTTGAAATTGCTTGGACTCAGTGAGAATAACTCAATCTCCAATTGATGCGCTCTTAGCTCATCTTGAACTCCAAAGAGAGACTCCAATTGATTCCATACTTGGTTTGGAGTGGTAAAAACATACAGATGAAATATTATATCAGGAGAAATAGAGAGGCAAAGAAATTCATAGGCTTCATCCAACCTATTATGCCACTTAGCTTTCTCAATCACAGCATTGGGCTCATTCTCCAAAGCTAGAGTAACTCTGTATAATCCTCTACTACGCAATAGGATGGAAATTTTGGCTTTCCATTCGTGGTAGTTGAAAGGAGTAAGAATTTTGGATGAAGGATAATCCATATTTCTATATTTATTTGCTTAGGAATAAACTCTCTACAACCTTCAAAACAAAACTAGGAGAAAATCTTGTAATCTAGACAAGCTCTTCTTCAGAGAGGGATGGGAGACTAGATGCGCTCCTCAACTTTGTATAACTTGATAAATATTGCTTCTCTGATACCATGTATAAATAATAGATCAATTCTATGAGAAAATATGATAAGGAGAAGCACATGAAATAGATCTTGCTACTAAGAATTCTCAAAAGCATACACAGGAAAAATAGAGAAAATAAAAGAGACTAAATCATATGAATGAAGAGATGAATATTGGTGTGTATCCTTCCATTGAATAATGATGAATAATAGTGTACATAAATATTACATCACTCATAGGAAAATTGATTTGTATGGAGACAACTCATAAATCTCAAAAAGGTTGACTTACCAAAATATAGCAAACCCCCATAGGTGGCTAAAGCACTTCCCAAATATATCAGGGACCTCACAAATTAGAAAAAGCATGATTTAGTCATAAAGGAATATGGAAAAACATGTCAATACTATAAAATACAGAGAAAGTCATGAAGGATGGGTTGGCAACAAAGGGACCTAGTTTCCTAGTTGACTAGCTTTACCTTATCCACAGAAAAGATGGAAAAGTTGAATAAAGGAGAATCTGCTGTAAAGTGTTGTATACTAATTCTAGATCTCCAAAAGGTGGTCAATATCAACCCAGAATCAGAAATAAATCATTCCTGGGATATACATGGAATGTATTGACTTTAAGGTGCAAGTGGATGCCAACTAATTAAGCTAGTGGGTGAATAATTAATCAAATAATGATTAATTATTTTATCCTAAGTTATGAGTGGGTTTAATATATATTCCAACAATATGATTCTTCATTATGATCTTGAGTATCAATTCCCATGAATAGAATTTATGTTTCCTCATCTCCACTTGTACCTTCATCTTCACTATATTCCATTGTGTAAAGAATTTTCTTTTTGTTTCCCTTTTTACCCTTTTTGAACTTCTTTGAGACTTCTCTCTTATCAATATCATCTTATTTAGAGTAAGGAAATTTTGAAGCAAATTGTCTCATTCTTCCACAGCTAAAACACTTTAGGGGTACCTTTCCTTTGTATTTACTAGTACCTCTTTCAAATTTTGTAATAAAGAGGGATTCTTCATCATTTGAAATATCTTATTGGTTTTTGGATGGAGCCTCTGACTTCTTTGAATATTTTATGGCTTTAAATGTTGCCTCTTTTCTTAAAGGATCATTTTTCCCCATTATCATCTCATATGCAGTGATAATCCCATGTAGTTCATCTACTGCCGCAATATCAAGGTCATTTCGTTCTTCTAAAGTGGAAACCTTTGAATCATACTTCATTGGAAATGTCCTTAGTACCTTATCAAATACTTATCTTTCCTTTAATTTTCCTCCAAGGCCTCTAATAGCATTTACAACTTCATCTGCTCTTAAAAGGTATTCTCCAGTGTTTTCTTCTTCTTTCATTTCTAGGCTATCAAACTGCCCTCTATATGTCTGAAGCTTGGATTCTTTGACCTTGGATGCCCCTTCATAGATAATATTCAACTTAACCCAAGCTTGTTTGGCAGCTTTGCATTGCATAAATTTTACAAATACAGTGTTTTCCAATCCACCTAGGATGGCATTTAAGGATTTTTCATTACCCTCATATTGGCCTAGATCCACACTGTCTATAGGTACACTGTCGTATGTTATTTTATATTCTCTTTCAGTTGCTGCCCAAACCTTCCATCCAAGAGACATCAGATGGCACTTCATTCTCACAGTCTAGTATGCATAATTTTCTCCTGTGTATAGTGGTGTTCTATTGGTGGCTAACCCTTCTTGTTGATCCATAGTGGTTTTTATTTAAGATCTTCCTTCCAGTCGTTAAACTGTAATGAAGGAACCTTCTCTAATTCAATTGTTGAAATATTGGACAATACTGAGAGGGGGGTGGTCAATCAGTATTGATAATTTTTAATAATTAAAACCACTTTTAACACTAATCATTAACACACATAACCAACAAGAAACATAGAACACGGATTTTATCGTGGAATCCCAATTAGGTAAAGCACTAATACTTCCTATTACTGCAAAATTGTATTTACAAATAGTTTTTGCCTACTACTACATACAAGGATGGTACTCCACCCTATTTACCAGCAACTACCAGAAGGAGGATACGACCCCTTGGTTTTTTCAGCTGCTACTAAAAGGATGCTGCTACACCCTATTTACCAGCTACTATTGGAAGGAGGCTACGACCCCCTAGCAACTAGGTGGCTTTCCCTAGAGCCACCCTACCACCCTGTTATATTTTATTTGATTTCAAAATCTACTTTATGTCATCTGTCACTAGCTTTCTTTGGTCTATGTCTACTTCTACTATTATATTGATCTAGATCACAGAGAAAATTTCTCTCACTCATCATTCTATCTATAAATACTCTCTAACACGTTTTCTGACAATGCATCTCTTCATCATTCCACCTTTTCATTCTTAGATCGTGCCTCTTCATGAAGACTCAATTATTCATTCTAATAATTCTTTAGCTCTATTTAAGTTTATCATTCATACCTTTCTGCAATGAAATATTACCATAATTTCCTCTCCGCAATGATAATTCTTCACCATAAATTCTTTCGAATTTTCCTTTCCTCAACCATCCTGAGCCATTGATTCATTATGGACTCTTTCTTGTTTGTTGATCCAACACACAAATTTCCCTCCATAATCATCTTTCCGCAATTTTCTTTCTACAACAACCTTTCTACACCGTTGATTTCTTTAGACTCTTTCTTGACCGTTGATCTGATGCAAATTGTAGATTACGGACGTGCGGTTTGACTTTTCTCAAAATGTCCTTCTGCAACCTTATTTTTTGCAACTACCTTTCCGCAATGGTCTTTCTCCACCATTTATTTCTTGCGGAATCTCTAGACCATTGATGTAAGATCACATGCGGATTGCGGGTTTTCTAAAATCCTTAAAAGTGCTTCTGCAAGATTTCTTCCGCGTGGTCGACCTCATTCGAAATCTTTTTTGATCGTCTATCTTAGATGATATGTAGATTTTGGATTGTAGGTTTTCCAAATTTCTTGAAAAGACTTCCGCAATATTTCTTCCACATCGTCGATCTCTTGTGGAGTATTTCCTCACCATCAATCTTCCGAATTGAAATTTCATAAAATCTCAAACTTGCTTCTGCAATTCCCTTTCCACAATTTTTCTTCCACACCGTCGATCTTGCAGGTTCACTCCTGACCGTTGATTTACAATCATGTGGATTTGCACTATATTATTTTGGATCGCTCTGCTGTTGTCGATATTATGGGTTCACTCCTGGCTGCTTATTTACAATAAAATGCGGATTTGTGCTATAGTATTATGGATCTCTCTGCATTCGTTGATATTTTTGTGGATTCTATCCTAACCATTCATCCATGATCAAATGCGGATTCAATATTAACCATCGATCCTTTTGCAGTTTAAAATCTAGCCATTGATCTGTACATTGTAGATCCTTCCAAAAGGTAGGGTTCCTGACAGGTTGTCTCGAGCTCCAAGATGGTGACTTCTCATGGATTCCAAGCACCTAAATCCCCCACACTACCTTTTCTCTATGCGTTGAATAAGTCTAGTGAGACCAATGTATATAAGCACCTACAAACTCAATCGTACTGCCAATGTAGGATAAAACCCAAATGTCAAACTCAATCAACACCGTTGATTTCCTTCATTGAACAGTTGTTGAGTCTTCATATGGTGATCGGATGGTTTCTAAGTCTTTGTATGGGTTCTATTGTTGATCCTTTGTATCTTGCATCGATCCTTTGCCTCTTAAATCATGTTCATTGGTTTTGGTCATTGTTGAACTCCTTTGACATCAATTGACAGCTATTTTCAACAACTTATATCAAAGCTACCTGACTTATTTTTGTTCAAACACGCTTGCAAACCCAACAGTTCAATAAGACACTACATTCGACTTCAGAAAACATGGCGGACATATAATAGACATGCAACTGATGAGATAGAGCAAATCATAGAGAAGGAACTGGCTCGACAGTGAACCAAAATATTTGCGCAGTTTAATGAGATTCTCAGGAAATTTTCTTCAACATCCAAAGGATCCTCGACAAGAGACAACTCTGAAAAAATAAGTCCATTCAAAGTGCAAATGAATCTGGACATGCCAAATTTTGAAGGAAAGATTGACGCGGAATCTGTAGACAATTGGCTACAACAAATAGAATCCTACTACTCCATGAATCAACTTTCTGAAGTGGAAAATATCACCATTGCATCCTTAAATATGTCAACCTCTGTGTACTGCTGGTGGGAGAATCTATCAACAAACATGGAGCAAGAAGGAGACCCCATAGACACATGGGATAAATATGTCGAGTATATCTGAAAGGATTTATACCTACCCAAGTACAATGAATAGTAGTATAAGAAGTGGCGGTAGCTAAGGCAATGGAAATACCAGTCCATGCAAAGTTACATCGATGTGTTCTATCGACTCATGGCTAGACTTGGCATCCAAGTAGAAGAGAAATTGATTTTCATGAAGTACGTCGGTGGATTATCCTCGTACATTCAGTAAGAGATAGAGTTTTTGATTGTCAGTATGCTTATGGATACATTCCACTATGCTAGCAAGATTGAATCTAAACAAAAAGGAAAAGCACGTTTCACAACCAAGCTGATAGGTCAAACATCCGACAAGAAGTCACTAGCTAACTTCGACAAGTCAAGAGACCCTTCTCATATGACTTCACCAAATCCATACTATCACAATAAGCACTCTCAGAAAGACAAAAAGGGAACATAGCAAGCAGCCCCATGCTGGGAAATGGTGTGAATATCACAATTCATCATGGCATGATATCTCTAAATGCAAATATCGAAATACATTTTTGGAAAAATTGTCGACATCTGACTTGTCCGACAAAACCCTGGTAGAATCATACCTAGAATCATTGACCCTTTTGACATTGACATCGGCCACTCCAACAGCCTCAACTATCATTGATGAGGAGGAATGAGAACACTTGTTCCATACATAAATATGGATTCAAAAACAATCCATTACATCTGATTATGGGTAATGGTAGCCAAAAGAACTTTGTTTCTGAATATCTTGTGAAGAAACTTGATCTTGTCACCACTCCACATCCTCCCCTTACAATATCGATTGGATGAAGGATGGACAGGAACTAAGGATCACCCGACAATGCAGACTCACCCACTTCATTAAGCCTTTTGAGTATGACATACTATGTGACATGGAACGTCTTTCCGTAGTCGAATCCCTATTTGGGAAACCTTATCTATGGGATAGACATGGAAATTATTAGTCACATCCTCAGAAGGTGATCATCAAAATACAAAACCAATGGTATGTCATATCAAAGCGACAACCTACACCAACAGTTGCAATGATATCTTCCAAACAAACAAATAATCTTATCAACCATGCTCATAAATTCACATTAATTATGATAAATCCTTGGCATTGCAGGAAGACTATAGAAATGATTCGACTCACTGACCAGCATAGCTCCTGAAAACAACAATAGATTGACCATATTCTTGAGGAATGTCGAAAGGTATTTCAAGATCCAAATGGAGTACCTCTACCTTGTCAGGTAAAACACTCCATTGAACATGTTCATGGTTCTTCATTACCTAACGCATCAGTTTACAAAAGATACATTCCTGATAATGAGAAAATTCACAGATAAATTCAGGATTTGATAAAGAAAGGTTACATCTAAACCTAACTCCTATCCTTGTGGAAATCTAGATGCCCTTGTTCCAAAGAAAGACGGGACTTGGTGCATGTGCATCGACTATCGGGCTCTCAAAAAAAATTTGGTGAAGAATAAATACCCTTGTCCAAGGATAGACAAACTCATCGACTGTCTAAAAGGTGATAAATTATTTACTAATCTTGACCTCAAGTCGGGATACCATCAAATTCCAATCGATCCCACCAATGTAAGGAAAACAACTTTCAAAACCAAGGATTGTTGGAATGGCTAGTCATGCCTTTCGGATTAACCAATGCACCTGTGACATTCATGTGCTATATGGATGAACTTCTACGAACTTTCATCTACAAATGTGTCATTTTCTATCTCGATGATATCTTCATTTTCAGGCGACCATGGAAAGAACATGTCAGACAAATTCGACAAGTCTTTGATGCTCTCCATCAACATCGAATCTATCTGAACATCGACAAATGCTCATTTGCGATGAACAACATTATATATTTGGGGTATGTAATTGACTCTGCAGGCATTCATGTCGACGTAGAAAAAGTACAGATCCTTAAAGATTCGCCCATTCCTAAAAACATTCATGAACTAAGAATTTTTCTTGGTTTGGAAAATTTTTATCGACAATTCATACTCATCTTCAGTCACATAGCTTGGCCTTTGAGTTAGTTGACTAAGGGAAATGGGAAAACTGTCTTCAAATGGACATCAACACAACAACAAGATTTTGAGCAACTCAAAAATAGGATTTGTACTACACTAGTATTTGTGTTATTTGATTTGCATCATCCTTTAGAGATTGAGATGGATGTATCGAACTATGATTTAGGAGTAATGATCACTCAGTATGCTCACCTAACCACTTTTCATTCTAAAACTTTCAACGACACTGTTAGAATGTATTCGACGTATGAGAAAGAACTGTATTCTATTGTGCAAGCCCTTAAGCAATGGATACATTACGTCCTTAGGAAGGAAATGATCATCCTTACTGACCACAAACAACTTGACAACTCAAGTGGATTAATTACCTACAACAATTTCATTTGGTAATTAAGTATCAGAAAGGTAAAGCCAATGTCGCAGCCAATTTTCTCAGTCGACAACCCATTACTACTTTCTACATTGATGAGTATGCAGGGTTACGGCACCACTACTTGGACGCAATTGTATTCGGTAGACTATGACTTCTCCGCAATTTATCAATAGCTTCATACCAACACGCTATCTACTACCATATACTTCCTAAAAGACACCTTGTTATACAATCTTGGACAACTTTGTGTATCGACAGGTGAGCATCGGCAACAGCTTATTTGGGACACACACTACAACAAGACTGTAGGACATTTTGGAGTAGCAAATACTCTTGTTATCCTCTAAAATTATTTCTACTGGTCTAAAATTTAAATCTGATGCCAACATGTACATTCAATCGTGCATGGTTTGTGCCATCGCTAAACTGTTGAATCGACGACAAGTACTTTATATGCCTTTGTTGATTCCTAGTTGACCATGGGAATCTATTTCTATGGACTACCTGACATGATATCCTACTACCAAACATCAGCATGACACAATATTAGTAGTAGTTGGCATATTTACCAAGATGGATATCCTCATTGCATGAAAGAAGACTAAGACAGCACAACATACTACTCAACTCTTCTTCAATATTGTTTGGAAACATTATAGCTTTCCGACGACCAACATTTCTGATAGAGATTCCATATTTGTCAGCATATTTTGGAAAATTCTCTGGTAACAGCTCGACACAAAAATTTCTTTGTCGACAGCTTTCCATCCTCAAACATAGGGATATATGGAAGTTGTGAACCACTTGGTAGTGCAACTACTTCTCATGTACAACCATAAGAATCATTGGACATGGGATGAAATTATCCCATACATACAACATAGTTACAATCGTGCTCAGCATATCTCTATGAGAAAGAGTCCATTTGAGATTTGTAATGGATTTCAAACCTTAGCTCCCATCAACTTGATCATTTCATCAACACAGTCAAACGACACTAACTCTGACCAATGAGAAGTTGAAAAAATATTGAAGTTTAAAGATCAAATCTAAAACATCTAGAAGCAATCACAGGAAATGTTGTAGAGAGGTAATGTGAAATCCAAGGCCCAACACGATCAGGATCGTACTTCTCATTCATTCCAAATTGGGGATCAGGTCTAGTTACATATAAAGAAGGATCACTTCACTGGTCCATATATAAATATGAAACATTTGTGATATGGTCCATATAGTATCCTTAAGATGATTGAGGAAAGAAATTTCTAGCTCGACTTTCCTTCATGATTGGGTCTGCATCTAGTGTTCAATGTGGATCTACTTCCCACATACCATGCACCATTATTGGAACATAATGACTTATAGACAACGGGACCTAAAAAAATCCATATAGATGTTCAGGAGCCTATTCCTTGCGACACCATCGTGCAACGACGCATACTCCATACAAGGATGAATGCAATTCCCTTGTTTCAGGTGGCTAAATTTGGACAACACCCAACACAAGGAAAGTGGTACTATGCTACTGAACTCACCAACAAGTTTCCTCACCTAAACAAGCAAACAATGGGGTCCATTATTTATTAAGGAAGGAGGAATGATCCACGAAGAAGTTGGCATGTTTTTCGAATTCGACAAGTTCAGCATCGACTTTAACAAGTCCAAACCTCAACACAACCTCGACAGGTTTATCATCTCGACATGCATTGTCGACTCCAACATCTCAACACGACTACGACAGATTGTCTCTCTGTCTTCCAGTTGTCTGTAACGGTTAAACTTCTGAACCGTTATAAATTTTGTGTAACTAAACATAACAGGTTGTCACCTAAGTGTCTCAACATTCTATATAATCATGTACACTATTGTAAAATACAAACAAGTAATAGAGAAGTAATAGAACAACAGAGATTGGTTCGAATTCTTCCATTTTGTCTGTGTGTTTACTTCCTGCCTATGTAGTGTATTTCATGCTTTACTTATTTGAATATGCTTCCTCCATAATAATGATCGATTCATTCAATCGAACTGTTGTCCTCCGTCGTGCGCCTGGGAACCCAAATCACATGCAGCGATTCGCTATATTGTACATGAGGCCTCCTTCACCCATGTAGATATTCACTACCTCTTATATGTGATCAAATTTGCAAGCTAAGTGTTATAATGTCAAATGGCACTTCTCTATTTGAGTACTGACACTCAATGTGTTGGTACACAAAAGGTCAAAATGGATAGAAGTGGCCAAAACACTATAGATGTGCATGACCTTTGATACATCATCCTCTTACCAACCTAACCTATTTTTTATAAGGTCATTAGGGTGAATTCATGACTATTTACATTGTAACTCGCATATCATTTGCGAGTATTGACATTGCAACCCGCATATACATTAGTAGGGTTGGAATTCACAGGTTTCCCTTATGAAAGTCGTGTATCATTCGCGACCTACTAGTATTAATAGTTTTGAAGGCCTTAAATCAAAATTAAAAAATATAATCAAGTTTAGTCGAGGACAATTGGGTCCTTAATCATAACTATCCCAACTTCCCCAACCATCTCAACCTTTGTAACCTCTCTCTTTCCTCATGTATAAATAGAGGGTAGGGGTTGAGGTTAAACATCATTCTTTTCTACATAAAAGTTATGCTGGTGGATTTCCTTTAGAGATCTTGGAGCAGAAGAACTCAGTTTACTTGGCTAGAAGAGGAGCACTTGTTTCAAATAATGGTTGTAATCTTATCTCACTTATTTATCAATAAAGAGAGACTTTCTTCTAATTTGTCTCTTTGCACTCTTATGTATTATGATTTATGAATTGTCTTGTTTTTTCATTGCAATCATATTTTTTCGTTGATCATCTATATATTATATAAGATATTGTGGGAAAGATGTTTCTCATTCCTAGAAGCTATGGAAGTAATTTTAAGTGAAGAAGAAACCTAAGATTGACCGTCATAAGCAAGGTACACCTATTTTCTTCCATATTTCTCTGTCAAATTTTGAAATGGATGAATGTATATAAGTTAATTTAGTATGTTGGTAACCCCAGATACCCTAGGTTATAAGGTTGCATTATCCTAAACAGCATACCTGGTCACTCCACTGGGGAGTCCAACCTGTTGTGGGTCCTTTCTTTTGGATTCCTTACCAGTCTTACTCTATCTAATCGTGTGAGTGATTTGTCGTGATTTTACCTTTGATATTTAGTGTTTTATGTTCTGAACCTTTCTGTAATCCATTTTTCTCTCTGAAAAGCTTTAACAGCATTCGCAGGTTGCTTCAGTAACAGACGTGTATTCCTTGTTGTATTCACGGGTTTCTTTGGTGATAAACAAGAATGGTACGCAGCATGCCTTAATGGCAGTCGCAAATTTCTTGTAGGTGTCTGTTGGTCCATAAGGGTTTTTCTTTTCCTTGTTTTTGTGATTCTTCATATGGTTGTTAAGGTTCTTATTTAGCATGATACTGTAATTTTAGGTATGTACATTTTACTGGTTGCTTGATTAGTCAAGTATTTTGAGTGATTTTTATTTGAGTTCTTCATTTGTGAATGAGTTAGGTCCCTTCCTTTTTGGATTTTGGTCTGAGTGCTTGTGTTTTTGGGTCATTGATTAGTCCTGTAAGACACTAATATACTTAGTATTGCTTTTCTAGTAGTCTGAGTCCTTCATTCTTTCCATTTTTTGGATATATTAGTCCTTGTGAGTCAATCGTTCTGTCAAGTCTAGGGTTTGAGTCATTTCTTCCTGTTTGGTTGAAGTATGTTACTGTAGGGTCTAAGTGCTATCATTTACAATTATATGATCATATTTTCTCTTTCACTCAAATTGCATTTAGTTGCATCTAGTTTTTGAATTTTTTGAAAAAGAAAAGACAAAAATCATTTTTGCATTTTTACATTAGGTTGCATCAGTTGTTCTTTTCACTATTTTTTCAGAATAAATAAATAATTTTAAGTCATGTAGTTTCTCATATTGTTTAAAATTTCATTAGATTTCATTTACAGAGAAAAAGAAAACAAAATTTGCATTGTTAGTTGCATTCACTTTGAAAAATTGTATACATCATTTGCTTTCATTTGCTAAGTCTATAATGCCATTCAGTCTCATTAATATAGCCCATTTAAAAGAATGATTAATTAAAATTTATTAGTAAGTTTTTTTTATAGGTTCATACATCAACTAGCTTAGGCTAGGTTTTTGGACTAGGATTTTAAACTGACAAAAAGCATTTGATTTCAAACGTAGTGGCATTTCATTAGGTAAATCCTCTTCTACAAGAGACAATCTCAAAAGCTCCTCTCACACAGGAGTTAAGCACAAGGTCGCGTGAGAGATCGGTTGAGGAGATAACCCTCCACTTCCTTGTTCGATCGTTTAGCAGTATTTTTATGTGTTTGAGGATCTTGTCAATACCACCTCTTGGGCCCCATGTGGTGTCGGTGTTGGCAGGGTTTCGGGATTAGCTACCCTGCCCATGCATAAGGATCAAGCTTGCAACTCTTCCATCAGAATCTTGGTGTAGATTTGGTAGCCTTTAGTCTCCAGACACTAGGATCTTACACAGGTGGTATTGGAAGGCTATTTCGAGTACACCTAGGATGGTCTTGGAAGGTAACCTCAGTATAAAATTTGGGAGGGTGATTGGGTGATTCCAGCACTTGCACCCAGAAACATCTTCACGAGACACCAAGTAACCATCCTTTAATCTTCACTGGTTGGACCTTGGCCCTAATCATCCCAAGCTTTCATTTGGAAGGCGTATCTTATATCTTATGTGTATGTGTTACTTTAAGACATTTTTAGTGAGTGATGTTTGGCTTGTGTGTGTCTAGTTGGCCTTTAGGTGTGTGAATCAAATTTATAGTTGTAGAGGACCAACCTCTTTGTAGGTCCAGAATGTTGCAAGAAATTCCTCCATCTATTACAGTGGAGCCTCCACCTCCACCTCAAAGGCAGATACTAGATACGATCGCCTCGTCCATTCTTCGAGTTGTATTGTTTCCACACAAAGGGAAGTTGGTTACTATTGACCAACTCAATTTCACTCAGAAGGGTTTTTTGGAGACTAATGATTCCACAGTACCTTTGATAGATCAGAACAAACTAGCTAATGAGAGCTTGGGGGTTGGAATGTATGCATCTTTGATGGGAACATTTGATATCCTAGACCCTATTAACTACTTAGGTTCTACAAGTGTAGGGAATTCTATTGCAACGGTTGTCGATAGAACTAATCCTTGGTTCCTTCCTTCCCATCATGAGCCTCAAGCTCCCTTATCTGCAATGGAGGTGGCTTATCAAGTTGTTTTTAATGCCACTGTTGATTCCATCATGAATCCTTCTACATTATTAGAGGATTCAGATAAAGTTTATATGCCCGCCTGGGCGGAGAACTCTTTGTATTCATATCATTGATTAGACATGGTTTTCATTTCTAATGAACCCGTTTTGGAAGCTATGATAGGACGAGAAAATACTTGGGAAGACCTTCACCATAAGTCCTTTCTTCCAGAGTTGAGCAAAATTGAGAATCAAGAGTTTCATGTGAGACTAGCAAAGGGTGTTGATTCACCGATTAATCCTTCACCAAAGGAGGGAGTTTTTACTGAGGTGAATATGGAAAATATCTCTACTACCATTCCAATAAACATCTC
The DNA here is from genome assembly GCA_001517045.1 of Pseudotsuga menziesii. Taxonomy (NCBI): domain Eukaryota; kingdom Viridiplantae; phylum Streptophyta; class Pinopsida; order Pinales; family Pinaceae; genus Pseudotsuga; species Pseudotsuga menziesii. The sequence continues at coordinate 111,748 of LPNX010198872.1, read as the reverse complement.
TGTAAACCCCAACATCATTGAAAATGTGCATATTGGTGCAAACTTCTTTCCAGAGGAGATTTCCATATATACTGTCGTGTTTAAGGAATTTCACGACGTCTTTTCCTAGTCATATGAGGAGATGCCAAGCATAGATCCATCTATCGTTTAACACGAAATAATTAGTTACCCTGATGCTAAACCTATTCGACAAAAAATTTGACCGGTCAATCCATGAAAAGTAGCAACCATTAAGGCTGAACTAGAGAAATTGTTGAAAGCAGGGTTCATTTACTCAATTGCTCTGGTGGAATGGGTATCTAATCATGTTCCCGTTGATAAAAAAACAAGGGACCATACATGTATGCACTGATTTCTATGACTTGAATAAATCATGTCCCAAGGAAAACTACCCCACGCCCTTCATTGATTAGATCATTGATGTTTGTGTGGGTAGTGAGGTATTTTCATTTATGGATGGATTTTCCTGGTATAACCAAATTCAAAATAACCCGGAAGACCAACATAAAATGGACTTTATCTATCCTTGGGGGATCTTTGTGTACAAACAAAATGCCCTTTAGTTTGAAAAATGTCAGAGCTACCTTTCAGTGGGCAATGAATATTTCCTTCCATGATACCAAAAATATTGTCAAACCCTACTTGGATGATCTGCCTTCCCATTTTCCCAAGAGGAAGGAATATCCAAATCATCTTCGTATGATATTTGAAGGATGTAGACATTATAATATACGCTTGAATCCCCACAAGTTTGTTTTCTTCATCGAGTCGGGGAGGTTACTAGGGTTTACTGTGTCAAATAGAGAAATACAAGTGGATCCTTTGAAATTTGAGGCTATTGTAAATCTACCTCCTCCTCGTTCCATCAGGAAACTTTAGAGCCTACAAGGGAAACCCAATTTCCTTCGACGTTTCATAGTCAGTTATGCCAAGATAACTAAGGGTTTCATGCGCTTTTTTATGCCGAACACCACATCCTTGTGGGATGAAACCATGCAACTTGCATTCGGGGAATTGTAAAAGGATTTGTTGTCGGCTCCTTTACTACGTCCACCAGATTACACTAGAGATTTTATATTGTATCTGGCTACGTCGAAGTTGACCATATGAGTATTTTTAGTTCAGTAGGAAGATAAGCTCCAAGATCATGTCCTTTATTATCTCATTCATGCATTATCTGGCCCTAAACTTAGGTACTCTCATGTTAAGAAGTTGGATTTGGATGTTGTTTATGCCTTTCAAAGACTTAGACACTATATCTTACTAAGGAACACCATAGTGGTGGCAGATGTGAATCCTTTCTAGTACGTTTTATCTTGATGTATAATCAAGGGGAATTCAATAAGTGGATAGTCATTCTCCAAGATTTTGACTTGGATTTTCAATATGCTACGTCAAAAAATTCCTTGGTTTTCTCATAACTAATTGTGGAATTCCCTTTGGAAGAGACCATAGTGGCAGAAGAAGACTCATTCCTAGATGAGTATATCTTTCTGATCTCAACAGTTGATCCCTAGTATGGAGACATTTTAGTATCTCTCCATACTCTGAAGTGTCATGTGTCCTTCTCATGGGAAGATCGACGCAAGTTGCGAGTCAATGATAAAAACTACTTGATCATCGGTGAAACCTTATATCGAAGAGGGGTAGATTTTATTTTGCGTCAGTGCCTCACCCACAAGGAGGCAAAGCTTTTACTAAATGATTCCCATAGTGGAGCGTGTGGGGGTCATTTATCTGGGTTAGCAATGGCCCAGAATATTCTGCATGCTGACTATTTCTGGCCCACTATCTTCAAATATTGTGTGGAAGTTGTAAAGCATTGTCATCCCTGTCAGCTTTATACCAGAAATATGCGGTCGCATCCTTATCCTTTGTTTCTTGTTATCGCAGTGGGTCCCTTCACCGAGTGGTGGATAGACTACATGACGTGCAATCCATTTTCTACTAGGGGGCACAAATATATCATTGTCGTTGTAGACTAGTTCACAAAGTGGGCCGAGACAATGTCTACCTTCAAAGTGGATGGAGAAACAATAACTTATTTTGTATTCAACCAAATTATTGCTCATTTCGGTATACCAAAGCATATTGTCACTGACCATGGTCGTCACTTTCAGAATAGCATGATGACCGAGTTGACTATAGCGATAGGGTTTAGGCAAGATCATTCATCTTCCTTTTACCCTCAAGCCAATGGACAAATAGAGGTAGTTAACAAAACCTTGAAAACCATTCTAAAGCACACCATTAAAGCGAGTTGGTCAAATTGGAACATTATGTTGTACCCTGCACTTTGGGCATAGTAGACTAATGTAAAGAATGCTACTGGATTTTCACCATTCCAACTCATTTATGTAGTAAAGGCATTCGTGTCGATTGAGTGCCAAATTCCATCCCTTAAAATATTTATTCATGTGATTCTCGATACTACGGATTTAGAAGAATGTTTGCTTCACTTAGAACATCTATATGAATAACACATACATGCGTTGACCACAAATGAAGCTCACAAGAATAGGGTCAAGAACCAATATGAAAAATCCGTCAAACCAATAGTTTTCTCTAAGGGAGAACTTGTCTTTCTCTAGGATCAAAACAAAGAACCCCTAGTGGCAGGCAAATTTAAGTCGAAGTGGTTAGGTCCCTATGCGGTGTCAAATTTTTTGAAGAAGGGAGCTTATGTATTAACTGATTATGATGGAAATAAGTTGTTAGAGCCTAGAAATGGGCTCTACCTAAAGAAGTATTACACCTATGCACAGTGCTTGTTCTTGTATTTTTATTGTATATTCATTTTTATGTACAATAGGTCGTTAGTTGGTTAGTGTTTCTTATATAGTCTGTTGGTTGTTTCAGATGTCATCTGAGTGGTTCACATTTTTTTGCAGATGGTGCTAGCCACCATACTTGTAATATAGCTTCAGCCGCCTGGGATATTTTTTCACCCACAGGACAACTAGTTGCCTCTGGTGGTGCCTGCTTAGGTCCTGCGACTAATAATGTGGCTGAGTACAGTGTAATTATTGAGTTGTTATCAGATGCTACACTACGTGGAATTACCTATCTAGAAGTCATACTTGACTCTTAACTAGTAGTTTCCCAACTCAATGGTGATTATCTGGTGCGAAACCCTAATTTACTACGTATGTTTTACGTGTTAGATTACTTGAAAGAAACTTTGAGTATATTTCATTCAATCACATTTCAAGAAATGAAAACAGAATTATTGATGCACATGCGAATTACATACTAGATTGGCACTTAACACACATATTGTAAAATAAATATAACATACACATTTGAAACGCATAGAAATAATCATAAGTGTGTATGTGTGTGTGTGTGTGTATATATATATATATATATATATATATATATATTTGTAAAATATGTCCATTGATATATTGCGTTTTTTATTCGTAGATCATGTCACAAGTGTATCAATATACAAAAAATAGTATCATCATCCATATATGCCTAAGTCTATTCTTGCTCCTCAGCCTCCTCAGTTACAGCTGCCTCTGCAGCTTCCCTGTAATGAACAATGACCCTAGCTACCCTTCTGAGAATGCGTAGCCAGATCGTCAGAACCCCAACAATGTAATCCTACATGATCATGGGGGTCTGGTCTATCCATAGTTTAGGGATATCTTTGGTTATCTTGGCCATATTCCCCTCGATGAAGCGTAGTAAACTATTATCCCCACCTTGTACAGGCATTCCAAATGTATGGGATGCCCATCAGGGCACACCAGTCCAATGTATGCATGTAAAACATAAATAAGTATCAAACTCTTATACATATGTATATATAATTTTATGAATAAAAAATCATAAAAAACAAAAAATATAAATAAATAAAAAACTTACCTATCTCTCCCCATGCCTCCCCTTGAGGGAGGACAAGTTCAGCGTCTCCTCGGAAATCTGATCCGACATATGGAAACTAATCGAGAGAATGCACCTATCTTTCCTACCAGGTATAGAAATCATCATCATAACCACTTTGGATCCCACCTCCACCACCTTGGCACAGAAATATGTCTCCCCATCTCGTAATTCTAGGATGACGAGGTGAGAGAAGTGGTAATGGTACTGTAGGGATGAGGGAAGGAACCCTCTCAAAGAAGAACGCTACTAAGATGCTTGCATATCCAAATTTCTTTCTTCGATCCCTCTTGCAATCAGAAATTTGTTTTTTCATGATCGGGATCATCCCCGAACAACAATAAAATAGCGTGCCCCGTATGCATTTCGATGCAACCTGCATGTGGGTCCGTGTGGACAAGTTTAATGCAAAAGAACCAGCAACCCTATTTATAGTACTCACTATCACTTTCATGGGGAATTTTGTTGTCTATGAGATTGGGATGCATGTTCCATATTTCTATGTACCAGGTAGGCAATATGTATCAATGTAATCGTGTACACTCATAGGATTACCACCCCTACCAGTGCCCTCAAGGTTCTTAGGTATGCCTATGTGAGAAAGCCCTGTGATGAAATAAATTTCATCTATTGTAAGTTCCAGTGTCTCTCCCTAAATTTCAAAGAGACCGAGCTCGTGGTCCCAGTAGTCTACTATAGTCTCCAGTAAGCAGACTTGCGCTTTCATGTTGGACGTACAATAGAATTTAAGCAAGCCACTTCATTGTAATGCTTGCAAAGTTGGGCATCCCACATTGCCTCTCGATCCATATCTTCATTTTTCCTCTCCCTCCACTCTAAAACCATTTTATTCCTACCAAGTGAACATATTAAACCATTAGAATCCATCAAAAATATTTCTTATGTGTGTGTTTTCAAGTTTTTAGAGTTCGCACAGTATTTGTGACTATGCTTTTAGCACAGCACGAACCATATGCGTGTTGCAGTGTCGGAACCTACGAATAGAATGTGTATTCACGACCTCTATTAAGCCGACCCACGAATGTTTCATAGAGCTCTTAGGGCATGCATAAAACCATAAATTTTTTCACTGAAAATCAAAACTGAATGGATGGAAAGGAGGAGAAAAAGAGAGATAGCCAACCTGCAACTTGTGGAATTGGATTTCGTCCAATGGTTTGTCCATGGTGATCACCTGAAGTTCGAAGGTAATTTTTTTTAAATAAAGTAATTTTCCAAATGGTATGTCTATTTTGGGTTTTTGAACAATTTATAATAAAAAATTTAAAAATTTTATCCATTGTCTATAGTTTAAAATCAGTTTTTAATGTATGGACTAATACAATGGTCTCTTTGCTAGCTACAACAGGTCTTGGATCAATGAAAAGTGTTTTTCCCTCACATATAGGGTAGGATTTTGTCCTCATTGTAGACTTTGCACTTATACCTTATCCGTTATTAAACCATAGGATCACTTATTTGTCTATGGGATATTGTGTAAAACCTCTTTTTCCTCGTACACATCATTGTTCTTCCATGGATAGGGCCTTCTTCTCATGGGTACCCTATTTAAGAACACTTTATTATCTTTCTGGTACCCATGTTGTAGTTGTGTTAGGTTTGCGGGAGCCTTCCTAGTTGTTTTTCATGACAAAATGAGCCTCATTTTGCATCTTTTTATGAGATATACCTGATCATAACACTCCTCGCACTTATGGAGTTTTATTTAGGCCCTGGTCTAACTCCTCAAAATAGACTAGACTACTAAGTAAACTTGTTCGTTCAGACTCATTAAGAATAAGTGAACTATCATCTACATTTTTTATAATTTATCTCCTTCTCGGACGATGTAGATTATTTACGTGAAAGGAATACTCTCTTTTCTTCGGAATTGAGAAAAGTATATTCAGGCATAGGTTTATCTCTTTTTCCAGACTTGAGGGACTATATATATAGAAAAGGAACACCCGATATGAGCTTAGTTTTCTATCTTTCATTCTCTGGACCCAAACATGAAAAATATTCTGAGCGTACTTTATGTCTCTTTCATGCTCGCAAAACCTAAACAACAAATCATCGAGTTCACTGTTGTAAGCCCCATTTCTCATAATCAAATGGATCTTTCCGAGTGCTCTTTCCTTCCTTCACACTCTTTAAACTCAGGATACATGTCGCTTTTGAAGGTGTGTCGGTCTGGTATTAGTTTACCCCTTTTTTGGACCTTGTCGACTAGGTACAAAAAAGGTACACCTTAGTCCTCTGGAAGTTAAGAGAGTTCTACTATGGAGTGTTTTATACTTTTCCAACCTCAAGAGAATAAATTGTATGAAAAAGGCCCCCATAGAGTCTTATTCAAAGTTTTCATACTCTCAAAACTATAAAAAAACCAACGAGCATGTACTAGTTCGAGCTCGTAAAATCCACGAATCAGTGCATATCAAGCATTATTCTCTTCAAGATTTTAAAAAATGAAGAGAGACTCGAGTTGACTTTCTTGGACTCGTTAAAACTTAACAATAAAGATAAGGAAGAATTTCTCACTTTGGGTTATAAACAGTGGCAACATGTCATCCTTGAACAAATCACTCTTTGCACTTTCTGCTACTCATGTCTCAATTTATACTCTCAACTCAGCTATTACTTCGATTTTTTACTCCTCCACTTGTCCTTTATACATGGGGAATCTGCTCATGTCTCCTACATGACAAATAAGTTTAGTTGTCCTATCTTCATGTCAAAAGCTACCTTGGGTCATCTCTGTGTCATGATCACTATTCAAGGATCAATACCTTTATCTAATTATCTTGATTCATATTATCATCTCTTAAATTCCTTGAGTCTACCTTCCCTCATCCAGTTTCCTAATCACTCTTGTCATATGTTGAAGGATTCATTGCCTTCCCCCTCACATCATGGTTTCTCATCAAAATATCCTAACGAAGAACACCTAGAGTTTTGACGATGGTACCTTAGGATTCACTACCCTTATTGGTGAACTATTTTGCTTCAGTTTTCAGCGTCACTCATTCACTTACATTCTATTGATTCCTTCAATGTTCAAATTCAGCTTCATTTATTCACATGGTATGGATTGTAATGGTTCCTCTGGATTCAGATGAAGACCTTAGGTTCATACATCTATAACCTAAGTTGTGCAAGATTGTGTTATGTTCAACAACATTGCTTCCAGATTTTGCAGACTCATCATTGTATATCGTGGCTTCAATCCACCTTTGTAATATACGTGGCCTTGCTACCTATATCATATGATGTAATCAAATATTGTAAAGGAGCTAGTGTTCTGCTTTATTGAACATGGCATCCTCAGATATGATTTTGTATATGAATTTGATATGTATTGTTTCAGGTACCTCCCTACATCCTTGATAACTGAGTTCTCCATGAATAAAGTTTGTAATGTATTTCGGCCATCACTTCCCTCTGACCTCACACATTAGGGGGCATCTTTTATCCTGTCAAATGGCACTTCTTCATCTGAGTACTGACATTGAATGTGTCGGTACACAAAAGAACAAAATGGATAGAATTGGCCAAAACACTATAGATGTGCATGACCTTTGATACATCATCGTCTTACCAGCCTGGCCTATTTTTTATAAGGTCATTACGGTGAATTCACACTATTTCCATTGCAACTCGTGTATCATTCGCGAGTATTGACATTGCAACCCGCGTATACATCAGTAGGGTTGGAATTCGCGGTTTTCCATTATAAAGTCGCGTATCATGCACGACCTGCTAGTATTAATAGTCGTGAATTCCTTAAATCAAAATTAAAAAATATAATCAATTTTAGTCGAGGACAATTGGGTCCTTAATCATAACTATCCCACCTTCCCCAACCATTTCAACCTTCGTAACCTTTCTCTTTCCATCTGTATAAATAGAGGGTAAGGCTTGAGGCTAAACATCATTCTTTTCTAGATAAAAGTTGTGCCGGTGGATTTCCTTTAGAGATCTTGGAGCAGCACAACTCAGTGTCCTTGGCTAGCAGAGGAGCACTTGTTTTAGATATTGGTTGTAATCGTACCTCACTTGTTTATCAATAAAGAGAGTCTTTCTTCCAATTTGTCTCTTTGTACTCTTATGTATTATGATTTATGAATTGTCTTGTTATTTCATTGCAAGCATATTGTTTCATTGATCCTCTATATAATATATAAGATATTGCAGGAAATATATTTCTCTTTGCAGGTGTTGGAGATTACCTAGAAGTTATGGAAGTAATTTGAAGTGAATAAGAAAGATAGGATCGACCGTCATAAGCAAGGTACACCTATTTTATTCCATATTTCTCTGTCAAATTCTGAAATGGTTGAATGTCTGCAAGTTAATTTAGTACATTGGTAACCCCAGAGACCCTAGGTTATAAGGTTGTATTATCCTGAATAACACTAAGATGCAATGAAGAAATAATATCAAGACCTAAGGAATCCATTAATATCCGCAAGGAAGCGGAGATCAAGATCCCAAAAAAAATAAAAGATAAGTATTTGTATTTTGATTATCAGTTACTATTCAGATCTAAATGTATTTTAATATGTTTCATTACAGTTATTTGCACATTTGTGTACCTAGAATTTGGAAGTATGTATAACATGATGAGCATATGTTCTAGTTTTTTTATTGGCGAACAACAATGCTCATGTATAACATGTTAAGATTAAATAAGTATCATATGGGGTTGCATAACATTCCATGAGATATGGATGGAATTTGTGTTGAAACATTGGTTAAAATGTTTGCATGACTATGTGAGATATTTTTCATTGCATTGAGATACTCATATGATTGAATTTCATCATTATCAAAGGTTTTTAATCAATTGAATAAATTTTTCTTGTAGGGAAATGCCATATGATATGACCTAATACTTCCAAATTCAGATCTAAATGTATTTTAATATGTTTCATTACAGTTATTTGCACATTTGTATACCTAGAATTTGGAAGTATGTATAACATGATGAGCATATGTTATAGTTTTTTATTGGCGAATAACAATGCTCATGTAGAACATATTAAGATTAAATAAGTATCATATGGGGTTGCATAACATTCCATGAGATATGGATGGAAGTTTGTGTTGAAACATTGGTTAAAATGTTTGCATGACTATGTGAGATATTTGTCATTGCATTGAGATACTCATATGATTGAATTTCATCATTATCAAAGGTTTTTAATCACTTGAATAATTTTTTCTTGTAGGGAAATACCATATGCTATGACCTACAAGTGGATAATGAAAAGTATTGATGGTAGATCCTAAAATAGAAGAGGACCCAAATACTAGTTCTCCCCATTCATATGTTGAAAGGGATATGCCAGAACTGTTTTTAGATTCACTAGATCTTGAAGAACCAGTAAAACTAGTTGATGGGCCTCCTTCTAAAAGGATATATGCATGGTGCTCATATACAAAAGGAATCATATTACAGTATTCAAGAATCTTGGCATGATTCTTGGGATTAGAGGTGGGAAAAAAACCTAATGAGATTTTCCTTAGTCAAGGAAAATACATAGTAAAGATTCATGATGATGGACTGTAAGTCCATGGCCACACATATGATAATGAATATGAAGTTTATTCTTCTTCATATTTGGAGGATCTCTCAAACATATGTGTAGATCCTAAAAGTACTTGGTTAGCACTAGGATGGATATATGATTTTTAGTCACTACATAGACATGTACAACAAAACATATGTTGAGGTACCTACATAGTATGATTGGATATGGAATCAGATATATCTCGGGAAGATTATATCCGAGACATGGTGCAGAAAGGAGAAGTGCAACTCCATTACATATATACATATGAGAATATTTTTGATATACTTACTAATACTTTGTCCAAAGTAAATTTGAGTACTTCGAGGACAAGCTTGGTGTGATACAGAATGAATCCTATAGTGGAGAGGGAGCATTGATGTTTCTCCATAGGAAGCAACAGATAAATAAAATCCCCACTAGTTAGTCATGTGGGACATGACTCCAGAATTTTCCCCACCGGTAATCCATGCAATGGTACATGGATCAAACACTAGTTAGCCATACAATTGTATATGGATCAAATTAGCTATGAAAAGGTACATGGATAACTTAATCCATGCAGCATATAAGCCGCTCAATTTTACATAGCTCATATTATTCATGCAGGAATAATTGAATCAAATGCAAGTTAGTGAAGGTACATGACTCAACTAGGAGTTGTGATATCTCATGTGGAGTGCACCCACATGAGCAGAGTTGTAGTCAAGACCTCATATGACTATCATATAATATTCAAGGTCTCTGAGAGTACTATCAGTGACTATTAGATACTCGAGTGAGTTATAGTTAGGACTGTTTGGGAGTAGCCAAACCTCTTGGAGAGGTCAGATAGCCATATAATTGTCTAGTGCGGTACCATTAAAAAAAATGAAACCACTTTGAAAGTGGTCAGGCTTTGGATAACATTGTTATATTTTTATCATTTATTCAATATGATGTAGGATCTTATCTGAAAGAATAACAAGTACAGAAAAATTCATAATATATAAAAGATACACAAGACACAAATATTTTCATCGAAGAAACCATAAAGGAGAAAACAATGCAAACTTCTTAAGAATAGTAAGATGATCAAAAGCAGTAATAAGAAGTATTCAATAGCTATCTATCGCTCCTCCTCTGACTGTCTCTCTCTATCATACGCACTTGAGAGTGTGTGAAGGTGTTTATAAATGAGAGATAGCGCCTCCCTATTTATACCTTTTCAAGTCACTGACCAAATATAACATTCGATCCTACATGTCATCTCACATGGGCCCATTTCTCCTAGAGAGACTACAAGTACATATTACATGATGTTACATTGGGGACTATTGCCCCGACTTACAATAGAGGTTGTACCTCAAGTTCAAGACACAATTTTGACATCTCATAAAGGAATAACACACATCCCCAATGGGGGTACAACAACATACAATGATAATATAAATCAAAATATCTTCCGAAGTTACAAATACATCAACACTCCCTGTTAAATAGGAAGGTATTCTCTCTTTACATAGTCATCAACACATATGGTCATGTCTTCATTGCATCGTCGTCATCATGGAGTCATAGAGTCTTCATCATAGTTGCTTCCATAATCTTCCTATAATTTGATCATCATACCATACTATTTGTCATCAGAATTTTCTACAATTCCAACCCTTTTTCATGTTGGATGTAGGATTAGCCTCCATGTAGGTCTTCAAATCATCAAGTAGGTATAGCACATGACTTATTGTCTTGTGAAACTGGAAGGATATCCTAGGACTGATTATATGCCTTTGCAAAACCTGAAGGATCATCCCAGGACAAATTATATGCCTCTGCAAACCTGAAGGATATCCCAAGACTGATTATATGCCTCTGCAAAACCTAAAGAAGCATCCCATGACTAATTATATGCCTCTACAAAACCTCAAGGATTTCCCAGGACTGATTATATTCCTCTGCAAAACCTGAAGGAGAATCCTAGGACTAATTATATGCCTCTATAAAACCTGAAGGATATCCCATGACTGATTATATGCCTCTGCAAAACCTGAAGGAGCATCCCATGACTAATCATATGCCTCTACAAAACCTGAAGGGTCTACCAGGACTGATTATATGCCTCTGCAAAACCTGAAGGAGCATCCCAGGATTGATTATATGCCTCTGCAAAACCTGAATCCCATACTATTGTCTCATCGTCACTCAAAGCATGTTGTAATCTTACAAATCACAGAGGATTACCAATAATACACATTGAACCATACAGACATAATAGACAAGAGATAAGAACATAGATGTAGAATAACATATTATATTATATCATGAGGTTCCATACATACACAGAACTAAACCGAGTTCTCAACTGGCTCAATAGCCTAATATATATTATTTACAAATAGTTACATATAACTACTTGTCGTTTTAGTCAACCGACATGACCTTATGCAGCTGACCTAATCTCTAATTAGTCGACTATTCGACTAGTCAGCTCACCGACTAGCTCCTCCAACATCTCCCCCAGGAACAAAATCTTTCTTCGTCCCGAAGAAACAGGGGAGGTACTTCAAAATTTGTACTGTCTGAGATAGTTACTTTATTGTTTGTTTTCATGGGCTATGTAGTCGGATGGCTGGTCGTTTTTGTATGTTTTTTTTTTTAACTTGTTTTAATTTTGGTACCCTTTTAGTCGGGCACCATTAACAAGTTTCTAAAATATTATGCCTTGTAATGTCCTTAATCGGACTGATCTGTTGGCATGAATCTCTTCGACAACGTAAGGTCCCATCCATTATGTATGTAAATTTTTGGGTTTTCCTTTTACTCGACTGTTCTATAGTAAGGCAAGGTCCCCTACCGACATATTTTTGTTTTTGATATTGCGATCATGCCAAGCCTTCTGCTGTATTTTTTGGATTTCTTGATGTTGCAAAGCGAGCAGTCGGTGTTCTTCTAGCTTGCTTAATTGCATCAGTCAGTCCTTCTTTCCTTCTTCGACATCGACATGTAAAATATCTATTATGATAGGTGTTTGTTGTCGAAAATGTAGTGGAACAACTGCTTCTTGGCCATAGACTAGTCAGAATGGTGTTTGGTCGGTCGAACACTTGTATGCTATTCTGTAAGCCCATAGTACTGCAGGTATCTTTTCATCCCAATCATTTTTGTCGGTGTTGGAGATTTTTGTTAGGCCCCTTGTTAATGTTTTGTTGAATGCCTCAATTGCTCCATTCAACTGAGGGTGATAAGTTGTACTACGTCGGTGATCTATTTTGAACCGGTCTGTTAGTGCTTTGATGGTTTTGTTAATAAAGTGTGAACCTTGGTCACTGATTAGGGTTATAGGGAATCCAAATCTGGTAATTACATTTTCGTAGATAAATTTAGCAGATATCTCACTGGAACATGAGTCGACAGGTTCTGCTTCTGCCCACTTCGTTACATATTCTACTACGGTTATTATGTATCTTGCACTGGTTCTTTTTGCTGGTATCGAGAATGGTCCTATGAAGTTGATGGCCCAAATTTCAAATGTCAAACTTGGGTTTACTGATATCAAGTGCATGTATGTACTAGGCAGATGTCGACCCAGTTGTTGACATATATTGCATTGGTTTACAAACTTTTTACAATCCTTGTATAGTGTCAGCCAACATAGCCCTAACTGTTGGATTTTCTTGGTAGTTGTATCTGCTTGAAAATGTCCTCCCACCAGTCCATAGTGTGCTTCATACATGATATTATCTCTTTCGTGTTCTAATACGCATCTTCTGAGGATGTTGTTCAGGCCCATTTTATATAAAAATCCATTTATGAGGCTATATGGTGTATCTTTCATAACTAAGATTTGTTTCTTTTTCGTGCTCATGCCCTTTGGTGCTTGACCACTTTCTAAGAATTGAGCTATTTCCTCTAATTCTGCTGGGATTGATTCTATTCAAAATAAGTGTGCATTCGGTAGGTTGTCTTTGACTCCTATCGGCTCCTCTCCTATGTCGATTCGCAACAAGTGGTCGGGTCCAACATTTAATTTTCCTGGTCTAACAATGAATTCAAATTCGAATTCTTGGAATTATAGTAGCCATCTACAAATTCTCCCATGGTGTAAGGGTTTGTTTACAATGTATTTTAATGCTTGGTGGTCGGTATAAAAGATGAAAGGCTTGGCTAGTATGTAATGTCGATACTTCTGTAGTGCAAAAACCATTCCTAATGCTTCTCTTTCTATTGTAGAATAGTTTCTTTCTACCTTATTTAGTTTTCTGTTGCTGTAAACTATGGGGTAATCCATTCCTTCATCCCCTAGTTGTGTTAACATCGCTCCTATTGCTAGGCTTGATGCGTCGATATGTACGTGGAATTTGATCAACCAATTCGAGAACCTTAGAATGGGTGCCTCGAATAGCTTCCTTTTTAGTGTTTCAAATGATATGTTACATTCATCTATCTAGTCGAACTCCTGATCTTCTCTTAATAGTTATCCCAATGGATAGGTCATTTCTGAATAGTATCTCATAAATTTCCTATAATATCCTGTATGACCAAGTAGTACCTTGACTTGTTTTGGGTTCACTGGTGGTTTTAAGTCGAGGATAATTTTTATTTTTGTAAAATCGACCTTGATGCCTTCTTTGCATACAATGTGTCCTAATAGTATCCCTATAGGAGTTAGGAATATGCATTTCCTTATGTTCAGAGATAGCTAGATTTTTTGCCATCATTCCAACATGAGCCTTATACATTTACAGTGATCTTTCAGCATAGAGTATATTGTCCAATCATCAAAATATACTGCCATTGTTTTGTAGATATATTCTTGAAATGTTTTAACCACAATTCTCGAAAATACTGCAGGTGTATTTTTTAGACCAAAAGGCATAACTCTGTAGGCAAATGAGCCAAATTCACATACAAATGTTGTATTTTTTTGGTCTTCTTTGGCTATTGGTACTTGGTTGTAACCTGAGAATCCATCTGTAAACGAGTAGCATTCATGTCCTGCAACTTCATTTAGGATTTCATCTACATAGGGTGTTGGGAATGGGTCTGTTAAGGTGACTTTGTTTAATTCTCTGAATTCGACACAGATCCTTAGCTTTGTCGGGTCGTGTTTCTTTGGTTGCACAACCATTGGACTTGCCCATTCTGATTGGTCAATAGGGTAGATAATTCCTACTGCAAGCATATTACCAATCTCTTTCTTGACTATCTCTTTGTATTTATGAGCTAATTTATATGGCCTCTTCTTTACAAGTCTGGTATCAGGTTTAATGTCGATCTTCATTTTGCCCATTTCATGGACTAGGCCTTTGAGATATTTGTAGTCTCTAGCGAATACATCCTAGAATTATTTTAGTAAGTTTAATATTTTGGTTGTTTGTTCTTCACTCCAGTAATCACCATTTTTTTCCATTTTTTGTCGATCATCATTTGATATGTCAAATTCTTTAGTTTTCACTTTGGCATATAACCATTCTGGTGCTTTGGATTCATTGATTGGTTGGATCCCTTCTTTGAATTTTGAAAATGTAGTAGGAAATTCTGCTGCAATCATTCGGTCGGTATCTTATTTGTCGACTATCTCGACTTTAAGTACTGTGTGAATTGGTTTTGTTGTTTCTAAATGGTATGATTTCCATCGAAAGGTTTTCCCTTCCAAATTTTTGTTTTCCATTTGTAGTCTTGTTGACTGTGGTATTGTCTTGGTTTGTATGTTATTACATGTTATTATCGGTCGATCATAATTTTGTGTTAGGGTGTTGTTCCCTGTCGGTTCTATAAATGCTTTGATTTGTTTTGCAATTTCGACTAACTTTTTGTTTTATGGTATAAATTTGAAGTCTTTGATGAAGTTCTCTCTAAGTTCATGCCATTGAAATGTTTCACCCAATGCTTCTTACATTTTGTACCATTTGTTTGGTAGGTCGGATAGTGTCGATGGAAATAGGTGTGGCCAAGTACCTTCGTCTTTATACCCAAGTCTTTTCCACTCTTTTTCGCATGTTCTTATGTGTTCTTCTAGGTCCTGCCACTGGATGAACATAGGTATTTGTGCTTGTTTGGTTAGCCTCTTTCCGCCGAATCTTTCTACAAAGTAAGTCGAAGCTTTTGTCCATGTCTGCAACCTTAATTGATGGGTATCCCACCATCTAGAGGCTTGTCCTGTGAAGGTTTCTACTAGTCTTTGTAGTTGGCCATGTTCACCAATGTTTTTAGATACTTGTTCTATATGCATAACTGGTGATTCTCTTTCTTTGTATATTGGGATTTGTTTGATACTTAGATTTGTTGGTTTTAAGGTAGGGTATTCCCTGCTTTTTTTTTCGAATATTTTTGGGATGATGGAAACTAAGAAACATAGTTGGACTGGTTTCTTCTACACTATTTGAATGGTCTAGCAACCTCTTGCTTGTGTCTCATAATTTTCGACTTCCCAGTCATATAATTCTATGTCTGAGTTGTATCCTACTGAATCCTGATTTCCTAAGTGAAGCTCGCCATAGACATTGGGTTCTTTGTAGTCTTCATTCTTTTGTATTTGATATAATTGTCAGATGTCGATTTCTTCATCAATAGGTTCTTTCCAAGATTCTCCTTAGGATGGATGGATAGGTACTATAACTTTCTGTCCATTCCCTTTTAGTTTTATCATTTCTTTATCTAAAGATATTGATGCTTTATTTTTTCTTCCCCATGGTCGGCCTACTAAGTTGGGAAGGAACTGGATCCTTCCTTAGGGTCAATAATTTCAAAGTCAACTTTGGTCGATATTCCTTTTATTGTCGTATCGACATTTCTCCAAACTCTGATAGGTTCGATCAAACCTTGGTCGGCTAATTTGAGGTATATTCTTGACTCATATAGTCGAGGTCTACCCAATTGTTCCCAAGTGTTGCAGGTCATAATATTTACTTGTGAGCCGAAGTCAAGTACAACTTGTCGAACATGGTATCCTTCGATTTCTAGGTCGACAAGTGGGTCGGCATCACTTTTGTCTTTTTTTTTTAAACTGTATATGTTTTTTGTTTGTTTTTCTGTATTATTATTATGCTTCATATTATACAATAATTTGATGAATTGAGATACCGCTTTATCATCTTGCACTAAACATATTAATTATTTAACTGTGCTTTGTCGACTATTATCAGTTTCTTCTTGTCTAGCAAAGTCTTTAAATATATTTGTTGCGTCATTATATAATTGTTTTTGTTTAGCTGGGTTAGGATAATCATTCTTTTTTTATATTTTACTTATGCGTGGATTAGCACTCTGAATTTTTCTCCCTTGTCATGTTACTATATGAAGGTTCTTCGTATTGATTACATCATGTTTTTGAACGCATAACAAGACATTAACGTTTTTATTTTTATTGATTTTATCAAGCATAGTAGGGAAATCCTTTAATGAGTGATCACCCACTCCACAGCTAGTACAAAATTTTAAATCGGTTTTGTCGTTGTATGGGCAGTCTGCATATCAACGACCTTATTTATAGCATGTAAAACATTGGATGGGCCGACGTGGTCGGTTGTTGCGATTCCCAAAGAATCGACCTCAACCTTCATATCCTCGACAACGGTTATCGAACCAGCACTCATATCGACAGCCTTCATATCTTTGATTATTCGGTTCGTTTTGATCATTGCTTCACTGGTTGTTATCGTTGTTCTGCGCAACTGCATTTGTCTGGTAAACTGCTTGGTAGTTTTGTCAGTTCTTTAAGTTTAAGTGGCAGTCGGCCGTTGTGTGACTTTTTACTTCACATATTTCACACCAATATGCTTTGTCATTTTTCATGTTATACGGGCAAAATTTCATTGTGTGTTCTCCATGTTCTTGGCAGATGTCGTAGAAGCACTTTATCTGAACAAATTGAAAGTCCGTTGAGCATTTTGTGCACCAGACATCCTGATTCTTGAGGTTCATCTCTTTCAATGATTTCTGCATGATTTCTAGTTTTTCTTCCAGTCTAGTATCCGTGGGATATGCTAGGAATTCTTCGTCCATCTCCACTTGCAGAGCTTTGGTAAGCGCATCTTCATACATTTTAAACGTCTCCAAGCTTATGTGCCACCAAATTTTCTATGATAGACCTACAAGGAACCACTGAATTAATAGTTGTTCATCAATTACATAATCCTTTTGGCTGAGGAGGCCTTTCCATCATTTGTCATATTCTCGGATAGACTCTGCTAGCATTTGAGATGTTGTTTTCAACTTTTTAGCTGCCAAATGTTTTGCATCTGGAGTTTTAAAGAAAAACAAGAATTGTTCTTTAATTTTTGCCTTAGATGCTTGGGGAGTTCTCTCAATATAGGTCATGTACCACGTTAGTGCTCTTTTCCTCAAGGCACCGATGAACTGTGCCATTTGTCGATCTTCAGCTGTAACCTGATTTTCCTCCCATGTTGACTCACAAATGAACCAATGCGTCTAGGATCTCTGTCACCCTCATATAAAGGGATATGTGCTTATCTATTACCCATATTAGAATCGATGTCGCTATCTCCTCCAGGAGGTGGTGGTGGGGGGGTGGTGGGGGTGTAGTGGGATGTTTTGCTTGTCTCGTTGTGTAGAGTTGTTGTCGATGGAACTTTCATTCCTGTCGGTCATTTTTTTTGTCATTTCTTCTCTGACAAGGAGTCAGTTCGGGTCGACTTCTCCTGTCGATTTCGAACTGCACTTATTTGTCTACAAGTCCGACTGGTCTGTATTTTCCAAAGCTATGTTTGGCAAGGGGGGTGCTCCTTCATGTGTTAAGTAAAGTAAGTGGATACTTTAGTTGGAAGGGTATGCTTGGAGCGTGACCCTCTGGTCGATGGATCACTAGATGATTATCATCATTTACCTCGTCATCTAGTCGGCTCCATATACCAAACTCACAAGCTCTTAGTCTAAGGTCTTCTTCGACAATAGCTTGTATCTTGGTACTCAAATTCATTGGAGACAGAGGTCTTATCTCCTGGGGAACTTCTATTTGGAGAGATTCACGCTACTCTATCCACAAGTCTTCTTCCATGGGTGATGCTTCTTCATCCACGCCTTCTTCCTGTCAGCCATGACCCGACTCTGGCGGATTTATTTCCCGGTCTGTCACCCTAGTATTCATTCCTCTTTGCAGTGCTATATCCTGTTCTCTTCTTTCTTCCCTTCTTTTCATCCTCTTCTCTCTTTACTTTCTGTAAATCCGTCGTACCTTTGTGTGTCACTATTCATTCGATTTCCTTTTTAGGTTGACTTTTCATTTAGGGTGATGGTATCTCCTTTTAGTCGACTAGAATCCTCTTCACTTTACTCCGACATATGACCAGATACCCCCCCATAGCCTACCCGACACTTTACAAAGCTCGGATAGTTTTGTTTACTTTCTTAGGAAATATTCCCACTCCCTTTTGGCAATGAATTTTTCCCACTTTTTTGTTTCTTCGCCCAGTTAGAATTTGGTGGTGGTTCATGCAGTGGCAGACGAGGTTCTACAATATGACCCACTCCTTTTTATATCAAGAATTTGAATAGTAGGGTCGGTAGTGAGAACAGGAATTGGTTGATATGGTCTGTATAGAATTTTTTCTGAAGGATTTCTACCGAAGTTCTTTCTTCTATTTCTTGCTCCTCGCAGAATTCGTCTGTGATCTTTTCAAACCACTTCGACGGGTTGTTCATCCCCCTCGAATCAGTTTCTCTAGCAACTCTCAGTCCTTATTTGCTTCTGTCTTTTTCATCAAGAATTTTTTTCAAAAGATGGGGTACCAATTCTACGAACTTCTCATGAGTTTCAGTGAAGAATTTCTCCTTCGCTTGAGCAATGGTTAATCTATTTCTCCTCGCATAATAATGCAAATAATTTTCTAACTTACGCTCCCACCAGTTCTTAATCTCCTATTCTGATATCATCTTCTTATAGTCATCTTAGATATGTACTACTGGAAATGGAACCAATGTTGTAATCTCACAGATCACAGAGGGTTACCAATAATACACATTGAACCATACAGACATAACAGACAATATATAAGAACATAGATGTAGAATAACAGATTATATTATATCATGAGGGTCCATACATACACAGAATTGAACCAAGTTCTCAACTGGCTCAACAGCCTAATATATATGATTTACAAACAGTTACATATAACTACCTGTCGGTTCGGTCAACCGACATGACCTTATGCATCCTACCTAATCTCTAATTAGTTGGCTATTCAACTAGTCGGCTCACCAACTAGCTCCTCCAACAGATCACAGCCTAGATGCACACATCACGACCATATCCCTTACATATGCACAATGGGAGGACACACCTACCACCATTTGAGAATGGCTCTAATTCATCTTCATCTTCCAAACCCATCACCTCCCCTTGGGAGGAACCTTGATCTGAAGTACACCAAGCTTCTCTCTGAAGTGTTCAAAGTTCACTATGGCTAATAGTTTGGTCAACACATCGACTATCTACTCGTCTGCCACAACATACTAGAGCTTGACTGCTCCTCTCTGCACCATATCCCTGATATAGTGTACTTGAACTCAATGTGCTTTGACTTGTCATGGATCACTGGGTTCTCGGACAACTTCACACAACTCTGGTTGTCACAGAAGATACAAGTCACCTTTAACTAGAGATCAAACAAATTTGACAGTAGCTTCCTCATCCATACTTCCTCACAACAAGATGAACAAGAGACAACATACTCTTCTTCAGTTGTACTCAGTTCCATGCAAGACTACTTCCTGTTAAACCAAGACATCACACCTGATCCCATACTGAAGTAGCACCCAAAATTTCTCTTCCTATCTATGGCATTTCCATCCCAATCTGAATCAACATAACCCTGCAAGTTAACCTTTTGATTCATGTTATATCTGATCCCATAATCAATTGTACCTTTTAGATACCTCAATATATGCTTTGCAGCAACCAGGTGAACTTGTCTTGGATCCGTCAGGAACTAGCTCAAGGTGTTCAGAGAAAATCATATGTTTGGCCTCACCTTTGTCAGGTACATCAATGATCAAATCATCTGATGATATATCGTGGCATCAATTGACTCTGATGAAGCATCACAAATTAGCTTCAAGTTTGATGACATGGTTGTGGTTATTTCCTTGCAGTCCATCATCCCAAATATCTTTAGGATCTCTACTGTATACTTCCCTTGACCAAGGAATACCCCATATGTACTTTTCCATGCCTCCATACCTAGAAAATAATGCATCATGCCCAAGTCCTTCATCTCAAACTCGACAGCAAGATTCCTCTTTGAATCTGTAATCAACCCATCCTCACCTGTCACAAATAGGTCATCTACATACAATAGGAGTATCTGTGGGTTCCATTCCTCAACCTTGTAGTAAAGGTTGGAGTCCACTTTATTCTTGGTAAATACCAAACTAGTCAGGAAGCTTTCCATCATGTCATAGCATATCCTGGGAGCCTGCTTTAATATGTACATAGTTTTCTTCAATTTTCACACATGAATCTTCCTGTCATGTGTCTCGAATCCGAGTGGTTGCTCCACATACACTTCCTCTTCTACTACACCATTCAAGAATGTTGTCTTTACATCCATCTGGTGTATCTTCCATTTCATCACTGCAGCCAGAGCAAGTTTTTTTCTTATAGAAGTGTATCTGGCTACAAGTGCAAAAGTCTCCTCATAATCTATCCCTTCTTTCTAGGAGAAGCCACGTGCCACAAATATCGCTTTATATTTCTCTATGCTTCCATATGCAGCATGATTGATCTTGTAGATCCACTTGGAAGTCACAACAGACTTCCATTTTGGTATCGGGACAACATCCCAGACATCATTCTTCATGATTGATCGGTATTCATCGATCATGGAATCCTTCCATTCTTTCTTTTCTCTCACTTCTTCATAGTTGGAAGGTTCTTTGTCAATGATTTCACACAGTAGGGTTACATAACTAGAGTATGGATTATGTCTCTTTATTTCTCTGTGCATTTATTTTGGAGCACCATAGCTCTCTACACCTAGGATAACCTCGCATACCCATGCTGGTTTCCTCTTGTGAGAATTCTTCTCATTGGTGGATCTATAGGTTCCTAAGGTTCTTCCATTTCTGTATCCTCTTCTGGAGTTTCTTCATTCATTGTTGTATCTCAAATCCTGGGTACTTCTTGTTCTTCAATGTCTTCAATAGGTAGTTTTCTGGATTTGTTGTATGTTGAATCTTCATCAAATGTCACATCCCTGCTAATATCGATCTTCTTGTATCTTGGAAATTATATTTTGTAATCCTTCGAGTTTGCAATATATCCCACAAATATACCCTTCTTTCCTAAAGGGTCTAACTTTGTTCTTTTCTCCTTTGGAATGTGTATGTAGACTAGGCAGCCAAATATCCTGAGATGGTTGACTTCTGGTTTCTTGTCGGAGAAATTTTATTCTGGTGTCTTCTAGTCCAGTACTCTGTGTGGAGTACGACTATGTACATACACAGCGGTTCTTGCAGCTTCTTCCCATAAATGCATCGAAAGATCCTGATCATGAATCATTTCCCTTGTTGCTTCCATAATCATTCTATTCTTACTTTCTACAACTCCATTTTATTGTGCATTGTATGGAGTGGTCAACTCCCTTTTAATCCCTGAATCTCTACATAATTCCTTGAATTCTTCTGATGTGAATTCTCCACCATTATCTGATCAAAAGGTCTTGATTTTTGTTTCTGTGTGATTCTCAACCAGGGCTTTGAATTCCTTAAATTTGTTGACTTCATCTTTTCTCTTCAAGAAACATATCTAGGTCTTCCTAGAAAAATCATCAATGAAAGAAACATAATATACATACCCACTCAATGAAATGGATGACATTGGACTGCATACATTAGAGTGGATGACTTCCAAGATTCCTTTTGTCTTGCTCTCGCTACTTGGAAATGTCTTCTTTATGTTCTTTCCCTTTGCACATCCTTTGCATATTCCTTCATGTTTTTTCTGTATTTTAGGAATACCACTAACTGCTTTGCTTGCAAGTGATAGTGCTCTATAGTGCACATGTGCAAGCCTTCTATGCCATAATTCACTAGGATCGATGGACTCATATACCAAGGCTTGTTCAAGTTGACCATTTAGTTTTTATAAGCCTCCCTCTTGCTCTCCAATCACTACTGCATCATCTATGGTCTTTCCTTTTGGCCACATAAGAACTTGTCCAACAATAAATGCAACCCTCATACCTTTTGCAACCAATGCAGATATGGAGAGAAGATTATTCTTGAGTCCTAGTACATATAGAACATCCTTCATCTTCAAATATTTTCCATATTTTATCATGTAAGAGACCACCACTTTCTTTTATAGGGTATTGGTAGTCATCCCCAAGTTTCACCTTATGAGGTGACTCATGTTCAGATAGATTCAAAATGGATTCTTTAAATCTTTTCATATGCTTGGAAGCACCACTATCTACAAGCCAATCGTTGCTTCCATAAGAAACAATACCTATGAGAGCTAAAATCATAACATATTCTTCATCGCTTGAACAATATTCATTGTCTCCTCTAGTTGTCTTCCTAGGAGGTTCATCATCCTCTACAGTGTGAGCATGATGTCTCTTCTTGTTGTTCTTGGGACAATCTCTAGAAAAATGTCCCTTCTCATCACAACTATAGCATTTAACATTAGATAGATCTCTTTTGGGTCTTCTAATATTCTCCCTCTGATTCTGGTGGTGATGTTTTTCTTTCTTATGATGAGAGTGTTCATTTTTGTTATTCTTGGTGTTTGATGTGAGAGCTTGATATTCATTTCCCATGTTTTCTTCTCAAGCTACGATTCTATCTTCTTCTTATTAGAATTCCTCCCACATCCTACTGAAAGTGATTAAATTTCTTCTAGCATAAATTCCTTGAATAAAGGAGTCCCATGACCTAGGGAGACAATTCAAGGTGGTCATCACAACTTCTCCATTATATATGTCTTCTCCCACGGCTTCAATTTTTTCCTTGATTTGAGAGACCCTTGTAAAGTATGACTATATGGTCTCTGCATTATGGACCTTCACATTCTTCAGCTGATTTCGTAATGTCATATTCTGATTTATATTCTTTCCTTCAAATAGCTTGGTCAAGGAGTCAAACATATATTTAGGTGTCTTTAAGGAAGACACGTGTGGTATAAGATGAACCTTGATAGAATCAACAATAAACCTCTTGGCCTTGACCAAGTTCTTCTTGTGTAAGGCTTTAACCTCATCTCCTTCTGGAACTAGAACCTCTTCATTTATGTAGGTGTCCAATTCATTCTCTTCAAGGACTAGCGAAATACTGTACTTCCATGCTCGAAAGTTATAAGCTCCTTCAAGCTTGTACTCAAGCTTGGTGTGGTGAGACATCTTTAATGAGAACCTTAAATGGAAATACAAAATATTTATATCTTACCAATTTGAGATGCCCTGACTGGATCTGGAGCTGGTCTTCTATAGTGCTGGTTTTTTGGTCCAGGGTCAATTTAGGGTTTGACTTTCTTAGAGTTTTTAACCCAACCAAAATTTTCGATCTTGGTATCTAAATTTCAATTTTTGAGGAGGAGAACAATCCTAGGTTGGGTTCACTCTAAAATTCCACTTCTGTGAAAAGCCCTAATTTCTCATAGTAGTGACAGGACAAAAACTGAAAATGTTTGGAATCAGATTCTGCTTTGACAAGAAGATGCGCCCTTCAAATGAGAGTTATCCTAGCCTCCT
The DNA here is from genome assembly GCA_001517045.1 of Pseudotsuga menziesii. Classification (NCBI taxonomy): domain Eukaryota; kingdom Viridiplantae; phylum Streptophyta; class Pinopsida; order Pinales; family Pinaceae; genus Pseudotsuga; species Pseudotsuga menziesii. The sequence goes on along the minus strand of LPNX010198872.1, from coordinate 87,594 downwards.
TTCCTTGATGATCTATGGAGAGAGACCCAAAAATTAAGAATCCCTAGATTATGCAGTTGCACTATTCCTTCTTCTAAGTTTGTATATGATGCCATCTTAGAGTTTTATCATTTATTCAATATGATCTAAGATCTTATCTAAAAGAATAACAAGTACAACAAAATGCATAAGATATAAAATATACACTTGACACAAATATTTTTACCAGGGAAACCATAAAAGAGAAAACCCCACAAACCTCTTCAGAATAGTAAGATGGTCAAAATCAGTAATAAGAAGTATTCAGCAGCTATCTATCTCTCCTCCTCTTACTGTCTCTCTCTCTCTCATATGCACTTGAGAGTGTGTGAAGGTGTGTATAAATGAGAGAGAGCACCTCCCTATGTATACCCTTTCAAGTCACTGACCAAATATAACATTCGAGCCTACATTTCATCTCACATGGGACCCACTTCTCCTAGAGAGACTGCAAGTACATATTACATGATGTTACAATGGGGACTATTGCCCCGACTTACAACAGATTTTTTACCTCAAGGTCCAAGAACAATTTAGACATCCTGTAAAGGGGCAACACACATCCTCAATGGGGGTACAACAACATACAATGATAATATACATCGGAATATCTTCTGAAGTTACAAATACATCAACAAACATTACAAAGAAGGGAAATCTCATAAAGAACTTCTCTATACCGTAGAATATTCTAGAAGTCAACAAGCAAAAATCAAGTGTAGAAGATTGAAAAAAGGTGAGATTACATTTTTTGCAAGAAAATTACACATTTGATGTGTTGCGAAGGTTTGGTATGATAGATTGCAAATACATGGTTTCTATTTTAGGGAAACTACATAAGTTTGAACAGGTAGCTTATATGTTTCTTAATGTATTTGACACATAGTAGACTTGTTATATGTTATTTTATTAGTGAGATCGTGTCTGAGATTAGACATAGACACTAAGCATGTGCTTAGGTACCTTATATGTACTATTTATTATGGACTCAGTTTTGTCTCCAGAGGTGAGGTAAATTTACTTGTTAATGACAATTCCAACTGGAGTGCTAGTGTATTGCAGCTAGTACTACCTGCTGAAAAGTAGTGTAGCTTCAGAAGATACTTGTTGGCTTGTTCGAAGAGAATCTTACAGAAATTCACTCTGATAATCAGAGTTGTATTAATCTCTTAGAAAACTATGTGTTTAATGATTATTCAAAACACATTGAGATGAAGTATCACTTCATCAGAGACATGATCCATAAAGGTAAGACTTCAATACATTGCTACTAAAGAGAAGATTGCAAATTTGTTAACAAAACCTCTGTTAGTGACGAAGTTTAGGTACTTCCAAGAAAATATTTCCATGGAAGAGAATGCTTCCCTCATTGAGAGGGAGTGTTAAAGATATTGTTGGAATATATTAAACCCACTCATAACTTAGGATAAATTATGTAATCATTATTTGATTAAATTCCTACGCACTGGATAATTAGTTGGCATCCACATGCACCTTAAAGTCAACACATGCCTTCTATACCCTAGGAATGATTTATTATTCATTATGGATTGATCTTGACCACTTTATGGACATCCATAATTAGTAAGTGTGCTTTACTGCATATTATGTCATATTTTGCTTTTATCTTACTTTTATGTGGATAAGGTAAAGCTAGTTAACTAGTAAACTGGTATCTTTTCTTTCCAACCCATCCTCCTTGATTTTCTCTCCATTTTCCAAGATTATCATGTTCATCCATCACTCTTGACAAATCACTCATGATTTTTCTAATTCATGAGATCCTTGACTTATTTGTGAAGTGCTTTAGGCACCTATGGGGGTTTATCATATTTGGTAAGTCTACCATTCTGATATTTATGAGTTGTCTCCATAAAATTCGATTTTACCATGAGGGATGTACTATTTATGTACACTATTATTCATCATTATTCAATGGAAGGATACGGTCCAATATTCATCTCTTCATTCATGTGATTCAATCTCCTTTATTCTCTCTATTTTTCATGTGTATGCTTGTGAGAATTATCTTAGTAGAAAGATCTATTTCCTGTGCTTCCATTAGCATCTTTGCTCATAGCATTGGAGCTCTTATTTCTACATGGTATCAAAGCTCCAGGGAGAATAAACTTGCAATCTTCTACATGGTATCAGAGTACATGGTTGATCTAGCTCTATAGAGATGAGTAGCTATATGTTCTCTCCAGAAAATCGCATCTAGTCTCATATCCCTCTCTGAAGAAGAGCTTGTCTAGCTTACAAGATTTTCTCCTAGTTTTGTTTTGTAGGTTGCAGAGAAATTATTCTTTATTACATCAACTCAGCAATATGGATTCTTCCTTAGCTATAATTCTTACTCCCTTCAACTACCAGGAATGGAAATCCAAAATTGGCATTCTATTGTGTAGTAAAGGACTATACAGAGTTACTTTGGCTTTGGAGAATGAGCCCAATGTTGTGATTGAGAAAGCTAAGTGGCATAATAGGTTGGATGAATCCTATGGATTGGTTTTCCTCTCTATTTATCCAGTTCTACTCTTTCATATAGATGGTTTGACCACTCCAAACCAAGTGTGGACTCAATTGGAGTCTCTCTTTGGATTTCAAGATGAGTTAAGAGCGCATCAATTGGAGATTGAGTTATTCTCACTGATTCCAAGCAGTTTCGATTCTCTTGAGGGTTTCTTCACCAATTTCAATTCACTTTTTTCTAATTCTCAAGCAATGTGGGATTGAGAAGGAAGATGATCAATTAATCCTTTCCATTCTTTCTAAATTAGGTCCTGATTACTCAATTTTTTTGTCTACTTTTCATGCTACTAGGATTCTTGTTCCTAAGTGGAAAATTCCTTCTTTAAATACTTTTCTTGATTCACTAACAAAGGAGAAAGATAAATTGATCCAAATGAGTTTCCTTAATTCTTCCAAGGTCAAGGATCGTGCTCTCATTGTTAAAGGAAGCAAGAATTGCAAATCAAAAGAGAAGTAAATTGTGAAGAAGCCAAAGTCAGAAATTGAAGATGAAAGTTCGAAGCCTGCTCGTGAAGATTCAGTAAATAAGGGTAAGAAAAAAGGTAGCACATCCAAGTGTTCTTATTGCAGCAAGGATTTTCATTCAAAGAAGAAGTGTTTCAAGAAGAATATGGACATCATGTCTCAGCTTCTTGAGAAGCACAAGATCGAATTTCCAGATGAACTAGAGAAGCATGTTGATTCCTAAGAACATTATCATAGTGCGCAGTTCCAATGTGATATAACTTATGCTTTGAGTGCTAGAGTTAAATAATTTTCTCATGTCTCTGATATATATTTCTTCTTTGATATATCAAAATCATAAATATCAGGTCCTTTCTTTCATAATCCTCCTCTCAATCTAGTAGATTCATCTCCCGAAAATTGTGATTTTTCACTAGATACTGACTTGTCTTTGAGCAGCTCTTCCTCACAAGATTATATATATATATGATTTAGGATATTGTTTTCAGGATGATATGTATTTCATGACACAAATCATAACACCATCTATAACATATACCATACCTGTAAATAATCCCAAGTTCACTAGTTGATTCCTCATTGGTCTCTTATGTAGAGTTACTCATCTTACATGGTTTGAAGTCTTTCCTATATTTAATTGGTTGGTTATCCATGAATTTAGTCATATTTGGAATGATATTAAACATTTTTGGATCTGTTCTAAACACTTATGGTTCATATCTCATGTCCATCCATCATTCATATTTTTACACCTATCATTTTTCCCCAGTTGCTCATAGTTTTCCTAGTCTAGCCCTATATCCCCATGGAGTCATTGAAGCCTTTGTATTTGTTGTTCCATATGATAATGTTTCTGATATATCATATTTATATCAGCCTTATATAATATTTGGTAAGGCGCTACATCATATTGAAATATTGACATGTGATTCACATCACAATTTTGCAGTTATTCAGGGAATTGAGTGTGTAATAAATTCTTAATTTTTGCACTCTTTGGGAAGGAGTATTCATAGATATATTTTCCATTTTAGAATATTTTTATACATTAGAGTTTGATAGAATCAAGAAGCATTCAGATAATTCTCCTACTTCATCAATTGATGAGATACAAGGAGACTCTCCTCTTCCTTCTTGCAGGTTCTACACTCTACCGCATAATCATGGACTTCATGATTTCTTCATCAATTATTCCATCCAGAAGCAGTTCATTCATCTCATTCAAGTGAATATAAAGATATGTTGAAGAAATATTATTTCAAATTTTTTTCCTTGTCCTTTCTTGAGGGAGAATTCTCCCCATGTGTTTTTTCCTCTTTCCTCATTTTTCTGGACATAATAATTGTTAAAGGGTGACCATAGCTTTGTTGTTGGGCCGTATATGAATCCATATGCACCAATATTGTTTTTGACATACCATCATAAATTCATACTTAAAGGGGGGTGTTGGAATTTATTAAACCCACTCATAACTTAGGATAAAATATTAGATCACTATTTGATTAAATTTATACTCACTAAATTATTAGTTGGCATCCAATTGCACCTTAAAGTAAACACATGCCTTCTATACCCCATGAATTTTTTATTTTTTATTCTTGGTTGATCTTGACCACTTTATGGACATCCAGAATTAGTAACTGCACTTTACTGCATATTCTGCCTTATTATGAAAATCTAGTTAACTAGGAAACTAGTATCTTTTGTTGCCAACCCATCCTCCTTGATTTTCTCTCCATTTTCTAGGATTATCATGTTTATCCATCACTCTTGACAACTCACTCATTTTTTTTCTAATTCATGAGGTCCTTGACTAATTTGGGAAGTGCTTTAGCCACTTATGGGGGTTTATCATATTTGGTAAGTCTACCTTTTTGAGATTTATGAGTTGTCTCCATACAATTGAATTTTACCATGAAGGATGTACTATTTTTGTACACTATTATTCATCATTATTCAACGGAAGGATACACTCCAATATTCATCTCTTCATTCATGTGATTCAGTCTCATTTCTTCTCTCTATTTTTTTGGTGTATGCTTGTGAGGATTATCTTAGTAGCAAGATCTATTTCCTATGATCCTCTTAGCATATTTTCTCATAGCATTGGAGCTATAATTTCTACATATACAACATCACGATTCATTCTCCAAGCCAATATTATGTGCATCCAATATTGGGCCTCATGTGTTGAGGTAGGGAGCCTGAGTTGGACTAAGGAACTTGGAGAATAACTCTTGGATTGGACTCTATTATCACTAGAGTTTGCACCCTAACTACTAAGGTTCAAATCCTAGGGAATATTAATGATGTTTAAAAAAGTGGATAGCTATGAGGGTTTATAAACATGTAAATATAGGACAGAGATTGGGATATAATACATGACATGACTGCAACAGATGTATGATGTAACATATTGTAATATAAAGTTCTACGAGCATGAATTTATAAAAAGAATGATTCAAACTTTGTTCAGATCATTAAAACATACATGTCATTCATAAGAGTTCTGGTATAAAGAATAATATTATATGAAGACCAAATCGTGAAAACATGCAACTTTTATCAATCATATATTAAAACAAAACTTGACTCATTCGATTATAACCATTTTAAAGTATTTCTTCGTATCAAGATAAACAAAATACATGCATGAGCATCATGATAACAATCTTATCTCCATAGCTCTATTCTCATAGGAAGAGCTCCCTCTTTACATTTAAAAATAATCAAATATATAAGAAATTGCATCTTCTAGAATATTCGGGCTATTACAAGCTTTTTGGAACGGAAAATCTAATAATAGACTAAAATAAATGAAGTTTCTGATATGTCACAAGAAATAAGGAATTGCTACATCGCTTCCTGAAAAAGTGGATTGAGTCCTCTACCTCCAAATACACTGCCACTCTTTGTCTTTATCGGGTGAATTGAACCGCATGATTCCCTTCCGCAAAGTCCTTAAACTGAATGCTCCACCTGGTCTACCATTTCGAATAACGATTCCATTTCGGTCCCTTGGCAGTTATCTCCTTGATGATTGTGATTCTTGATCTCGGTTGCACTTGAATGATGGAAAATCGATGTAGAGGACTGGTGGAACCTGGACATTATGACCCTTCATTCTCTCACACAAGGGAAACCAACCAGCAATCCTCATCACTGCGACACACCTGGGAAACTCATCGATCCATTGAAGGTTATATGGCTCAAACCTAAGGAGTTTCCCACTCGAATTCTTGTTTCACGTCATGTTGATATGAGTTTCCTGCTAACTTGAATGCCTATAAAATATTCCATAAAATGAAAGCGATACCAATAAATTCGATTGTATATGGTTAGCTTAAAACCAAAAACAAAATAAAACTCAGGTCCAGAATTCATAATAATGTCATTTTTTTGTGTGTGCATCTTTGACATGAGTGATTAACACTCTTATCTTGACATGACCTCAGGTTTGTTGTCTATCCTTTAATGAGACAATACATAATTGAAATCTTTGTACAAACCCTGCCAACTGTCTTTATTTTCCTTATGCAGAAATCGAAACTGGAAGCATCATCATTCTTCACATTTTTCAATATGTTTCTAGTGTGATAACATTAGATTTTGTATTGTTTCAGCAAAGAATTAAACACTTTGAAAAATCAAATGAAAATGAGCCTCATTTTGATTTAATAAATGACATAATAATAAAATGAGCAAGAGTTAGGATAAATTTTGGACAAGCCAAAATCAAAATTGAAAGACAAGTTGGGGTAAAACTGGGAAAGGTGACCATCTAAACTCAAAATTCTAAGGTAAATCTAAGTTACAACCCTAGATATAACAGACTCAAGAATAACTATGCCTTTCGTGTCAAATGTTATTCCTCATGTGTTCAGGTGAATGCTTTGATTTTTCAAAGTGATGTTGTTGTAAAGTCTTGTTGGACAAGGATATGGACTTGTATGTCAAGTCATATTCTCATGTGGACCTCCAGTTATAGTAGGTACCCATGAGTTGGACCTCACATATAGAGGTAAATTCTTTGCATGTTCAAACATTAATGTTGTGTGATGTATTACTAAACATGATCATTGAGTGTTTTTAAGTCTCCTTTAGATACTGGAAACCTCTATAGTGAATTACTTTAAAATATGATCATTTGGTATGAGAGTAATATAATATCATCACAGCATCCGATAAATATTCTAAGTATAATATGATATGATAGATAATTAAAGTTAGCACATATTGACCATGCAATAAAGATAAATGCATAGAGAACAAAGAGAATTCAAAATTTCTCATGAGAAGACTTCAGTTGACTAAGTGAACTCAAATTGTTAAAGCTTTAGTTAAAGTAACAATGTATGCCTCAACTAAAGATTCAGTTAAAGTAACAATGTATGTCTAATTTAAAGCTTCATTTAAAGTAACAATGAATGCCTTAGTTAAATATTGTTAATCTTCAGTTAAAGCAACAATGTATGCATCAATTAATTAAAGGAGAACTCGCAGTGGTCACTTCAGTAAATCAATAAGCATGATTTCAGTTAATATTAGTTAACTAAAGTGAACAATAAAAAGGAATTAGTTAACTAAAGTGTTTTTCATTACGCCACTTTAGTTAAAGTAAAAGATGACACTTTAGTTAAACTAAAATACAACACTTAGTTAAAAGATGACACTTAAGTTATGGCACTTGAGTTACACCTATTGCATGTTGACACTTAAGTTGGCTTGTTAACTAAGTGATCCTACATCCAGTTACGAGGCAAGTTTACTCTAAAGACAATTGAGTATGATTTAATGTCAATGAAGAAAGTCATATCACATTGATCATGCAAGATTGAAGAAACCAAAGTAGCGAACAATTTTCCAAGAAGGCAATTCACCATAGTTTGCATGGGATGCTAATTCCCCATGTAGTGATTATCTATTCCTTGCATGGAATTGTTTTGACAAGTTATTTATTATATTGAACTAATTTGTAAGTTCCTATAGTTGATCTCTCTTCTCTATTGCTCCATATCTACACCTGGGGTGTTTTCTTATCTCTTATCTTGCACCTAGGGTGCCGAAAGCAATCTGCTATTGTAAAATACATTCTCGGCTATCTATCATAATTATGCCATGAATATTTGTTGGGGTTTTTCATCCTCGTTGTTTTAATGGTTTATGTAGGGTACATATTATTTTATGGTTTAATGTGTTTTATTTTATTAAATGGTTTATTTTTATTCAGCATTCAGTATCTCTGCACTTAAAATAATTAAATATCGAATCTCAACATATTTGCACAAAAATCAACATGGTATCATAGCTCAGGGAATGAAGGAGATAATTATTTCCAAGAAAAATTAAGCCTATGTATATCCTAAGGAGTTGAGCATAGTACTTGAAGACAATGGCATCAATCTCGGTATGACTGAAAGACCGACTTGAAGGAACTTTGAATTTCAACACTTGGAAGGCCAGGGTTCTGAACATCCTGGAGGAACATGACCTAGATGGTTACATATATAAAGTGGTGTAGGAGCCTACATATAATGCATGGCACATAAACTTCAATAAGAACCAAGCTAAATCTAAGCATATCATCTATGATTCGGTGAATTACAACTTGATATATATTATTACTTCGTTGAATACTGCAAAGGAATGTTTTTATACATTGACAAATTTATATGAGAAGAATTCCTTGAGTCAAAAGAGGGCCTTGAAGAGAAAGTTATGAAACCTTATGATGGATAAATATGAGACAATGGCCTCTTTCTTCACCAAGATATATCAGGTATGAGATCAACTTACTAGCATTGGAGTTTTGGTGGATGAATATGATCTCATCCAAACCACTATTGATGGTCTCTCATCATCATGGGATACATTCTTGGTACTGTGAATGGCCAAGAGGTGAAACCTAACTTCGAGAGGTTATGGTATGAATTCCTCCAAGAGGAAGGGAGAATCTAGATAAAGACCATGTGCACCAAAACCTTTCTCTTACGGCAAGGATTAAGAGAGGGTTAATGATTTCAAGACACGGAGCATGTTGTGATTCGCTATATTCTACATGAGGCCTCCTTCACCCATGCAAAGATTCTCTACCTCTTACATGTTATCAAATTTGCATGCTAAGATGTAGTGAAGAAAGAAGATCAAGACCTATGGACTCCATTAATATCCGCAAGGAAGCGGAGATCAAGAGGGATCCCACAAAACAATAAAATATAAGTATTTGTATTTTTATTATCAATTACCATTCATATGTGAATATTTTTTAATATGGTTCATTATAGTTATATGCAGATTTGTATTACTAGAATTAGGAAGTATGCATAACATGATGAGCATATGTTATAGTTTTATTTTATTGGAGAATAGAAAAGCTCATGTAGAACATGTTATGATTAAATAAGTAGCATATGGGGTTGCATAACATTCCATGAGATATAGATGGAAGTTGTGTTGAAACATTGGATAAAATATTTGCATGACTATGTGAGTTATTTGCCATTGCATTGAGATACTCATATGATTGAATTTCATGATTATGCAAGGTTTTTAATCACTTGAATAAATTTTTCTTGTAGGGAAATACCATATGCTATGACCTAAAAGAGGAGAATGAAAATTTTTGATGGTAGATACCAAAATATAAGAGGACCCATATTTTGGTTCTCCTCATTCACATTTTGACGGGGAGATGCCAGAAGTATTATTAGATTCGCTAGATTCTAAAGAACCAGTAGAATTGGTTGACGAACGACATACTAAAAGGAGATCTACATGGTGCTCATATACAGAAGGAATCATATTACAGAATTCAAGAATCTTGAATGATTCTTGGGATTAGAGGTGTGACAAAAACCTAATGAGATTTTCCTTAGTCAAGGAAAATACAAAGTAAATATCCTTAAGATATTTGGGACAATGGAATGTAAGTCCATGGCCACACATATGATAATGAATATGAAGTTGATTCTTCTCCGTATTTGGAGGATCTCTCAAATAGATGCGTAGATCCTAGATGTACATGGTTAGCACCAAGATGGATGTATGCTTTGTTTCAGTACATAGACATGTACAATAATTCATATATTGAGGTACCTACATGGTACGATTGGATATGGACTCAGATATGTTCCGCACAGGTTATATCTGAGACATGGTGCACAAAGGAGCAGTGCAACTACGTTACACATCTACATATGAGAATATTATCGATATACGTACTACTTACTAAGCCTTTGTCCAAAGTAAATTTGAGTACTTTCAGGATAATCTTGGTGTAATACATAATGAATTATTTAGATAAGAGGGAGTATTGATGTTTCTCCATAGGCACTAGTAGATAAATAAAATCCCCACTAGTTAGTCATGTGGGACATGACTCTAGAATTTTCCCTACCAGTAAGCCATGCAATGGTACATGGCTCAGACACTAGTTAGACATACAATTGTATATGGATCAAATTATCTATGTATTGGTACATGGATCACTTAATCCATGCAGCTTATAAGCTACTCAATTGTACATACCTCATATTAGTCATGCATGAATACTTGACTCATATGCAAGTTAGTGATTGTACATGACTCAGCTAGGAGTTGTTGTATATCATGTGGAGTACACCCACATGAGCAGAGTTATAGTCAAGAACTCAAATGACTATCAGATAATATTCAAGTTATTTGAGACTAATAGTGGCTATCAGATATTATCTGCGAGATGTAGAACAGTTGGTGGCAGGGTATGGTTAAGACGCCCCCTAAGCTGAAAGGTAGTCGGTTCTAATCCCGTTGGATACCAAAAAACCCAAACATGTTAAGGGTTGGTGCGGTCCAAGCCGGGTGCGATCCCCGGGTGATTTTGATGGCTTAAATGCCCCTGGTTTGTGGTTTATTAGTCAATGGAAACCCTGCTAGTCAGGGGGTTCCACCACTTTTCCAACAAAAAAAAATAGTGACTATCAGATACTCGAGTGAGTTATAGTCGAGGCTATTAGGGAGTAGTCAAACCTCTTAGAGAGGTTAGATAGTCATATAATTTTCTATTGGAGTACTGTAAGATAGAAAAGAAAAATGAAACCAATTTTAAAGTAGTCAGGATTTGGAGAACATCAGAGAGAATGGAAATCTCACAGAGAACTTCTCTAGACCGTATAAGATTCTAGAAGTCAACAATAAAAAAAAAAAGTATAGAAAATTGACAATAGGTGAGATTTTATTTTTTTCAAGAAAATTATGCATTTGATGTGTTCCGAAGGTTTGGTATGATGGATTGAAAATCCATGGTTTCTAGTTTACGAAAACTAAATAAGTCATAATAGGTAGCTTATAGGTTCCTTAATGTATATTATACATAGTAGACATGTTATATGTTATGCTATGAGTAAGATCATGTCCTAGATTAGACATAGACATTAAGTATATGCTTGCGTACCTTCAAGGTACTATTTCTTATGGAATCGGTTTTGTCTCCAGAGTTGAGGTAAAGTTACTTGGTTATGCCAACTTTAATTGGAGTGGTAGTGTATTGCGGCTAGTACTACCTGTTGAAAAGTAGTGTAGCTTAGGAAGCGACTTGCTGGGTTTTTCGGAGAGAAACTTACGGACATTCACTTTGATAATAAAATTTGTATTAAGCTCTGATAAAACCATGTGTTTAATGATAATTCAAAACACATTGAGATGAAGTATCACTTCATCAGAAACATGATCTAGAAAGGTAAGACTTCAGTACATTGCTATTGAAGAGCAGATTGCTTATTTGTTAACAAAAAAAGTTCGATTTTTATCATTCAAGCTACCATTATGATCTTAGGATCTTTAACTGAGAGAATAACATGCACAGTAATAAAACACAAGCACAACACAAGAGACAAGAGACACAAAGAATTTTCCTCAGGGAAACCATAAAGGAGAAAACCCTGCAACTTCCTTAGAGATAGAATCAGCACCAAAGGTAAAACCCGAAAACATAAAGATGATCTCCCAATAGTAGCAGTCTCTGTCTCTCACATTGAGAGAGCTTCTTCTCTCTAACTCATGTGCCCCAATGAGTGAGTGTCTGTGTCCTAAATAGAGAGACTCACTCTCTATTTATATTCTTCTGTTCACTTGAAACCCACTCCATCATGTTGGCCTCACTTAACAATTACTTACTAGAGCCGACATCTCTAGGAGTGTCTAATAACCCTAGTGCCCCACCACTTGTGGGGACTTTGCCTCCTCTGACCGATAGGAGGGTAACACAATGGTGGGGACTATTGCCCCGAATTACAATGACTCACCTGGGGTCAACTTCACTAGAATAGTCTAATAACCCAAGGGCCCCATAACTGTGGGGACTTTAACCCTTGACCAATAGGAGGGTTACCCACAATGACTTGACATGACTTTCTCATTATAGAAACTTCCCGGAATAAACATTGGGGTATGACATGACTCAAGTACATCACAAATACATCCCATAATAAACATTGGGTTTCAATACATAAGAAATATGGATGAATACATTTCGAAGTTACAAATACATAAACACTCCCTCTTAACTAGGAAGGTATTCTCTCGACACAATTTATCAACACAAGTCTTCTTCTCTGTATCATCTGGATCATCATTGAGTTCTCACCATATTCATCTTCAAGTCATCTTCATCTTCAAGTCATATTCATCTGGATTTGGATCATCACTCGATCTGGATCATCATCATTGGAACTGGATCATCATCACTGAATCTGGACATCATCACTGGATCTGGATCATCAATCGATTTAGATCATCACTGGTGATATCTCATGATTCTTCTCGTCATAGGAAGTTCTACAGAGTCAGCCATTTTTCATGCTAGTTGTAGGCCTAGCCTCCATGTAGGTCTTCTTCATCACTTATATTTGACCTACTCGTCAGAAATCCACAGCACTCACATCCATCCAGACTAGAACACATCCTGCACATAATGATGGAAGATTTCAGTACTTCCATCTAGGCTGGAACACATCCTGCACACAATGATGGAAGATTTCCACACTTCCATCCAAGATGGAACACATCTTGCACACAATGATGGAAGAGCTCTGCACTTACATTCATCCAGGCTGGAACCACATCCTACCACAATGATGGAAGATTTTCGTACTTCCATCCAGGCTGGAACCACATCCTACCACAATGATGAAAGGGCTCTGCACTTACATCCATCCAGGCTAGAACACATCCTGCACATAATGATGGAAGGGCTTTCTCTCATATCTGATCTTGTAGGAACCAATCCTACAGTCACATCAGAATGGCCCCTAGTCCTCGACTGAGCTACCCGGTAATTGACCAGGTGCCTCCATTCTCTTAGAGAATGGCAGTTGCCCTTACATCCGACCCGTTCCTTGGAATGGCCAACACTCACATCTAACATGGAAGGAACCTAATCCTTTAGCCATGACAGAATGGTTCAGCCCTTACATCTGATCAAGTGGGGACACATCCCTCTATCACATTAGAATGGCTTCTTAGTCCTAGAATGAGTTTTCCTGGTAACTGACCAGGTACCTCCATTCCTAGAATGGCAGTTTCCCTTACATCTATCCTGCTCGACAGAATGGCCAGCACTCACATATGACATGGAAGGAACCAATCCTCTCACCATGATAGAATGGCTCAGCCCTTATATCCAACCTACTCATCATAATGGCTATGGATCTCAGCACTCATATCTGACATGGAAGGAACCAATCCTCTCACTATGACAAAATGGCTCACCCCTTACATCTAACCATGGAAGGAACCAATCCTCTCACCATGTCATAATGGCTATGGATCTCATCACTTTCCCTTGGAGGAAACCTCGATCTAGAGAACACCAAGCTTCTCCCTGAAGTACTCAAACTTCAACCTAGCCAATGGCTCCGTTAATACATCAGCTATCTGTTCCTCCATCACAAAATACTGGAGCTTCACTGCTCCCCTCTGCACCATATCCCTGATATAGTGATACTCGATCTCGATATGCTTCGACTTGTCATGGAACACTGGATTCTCTGACAACTTCATGCAACTCTGGTTGTCACAATGTATATAAGTAGCATCCATCTTGAGATCAAATAAATCCGACAGTAGCTTTCGTAGCCATACTGCCTCACAACTAGCTGAACAAGCTGCGACATACTCCGCTTCAGCTGTACTCAGTGCCACACAGGATTGCTTCCTGATAAACCAAGAGATCACACCTGATCCCATATTGAAGCAACACCCTGAAGTGTTCTTCCTATCGATGGCACTTCCTACCCAATATAAATCAACATAACCCTCCAGGTTAATCTTCTGATTCGTATCGTACTTGAGACCATAATCAACTATACCCTTCAGGTACCTCAGAATATGCTTTGCAGCAATCAAGTGAACATGTCTTGCATCTATCAAGAACTGGCTCAAGGTATTCACAACAAAGCAAATGTCTGGTCTTGTTTTCATCAGATACATCAAGGACCCAATCTTCTGATGATACATCGTAGCATCAACCGTCTCTGATGAAGAATCACTTAACAGCTTCAGGTTTGATGCCATAGGTGTGGTCATGCAATCCATCATCCTGAACCTATTTAGGATCTCCACTACATACTTCCCTTGTCCACACCTCCATGCCTATAAAATAGTGCATCGACACATAACAGGAGCATCACTGGTCTTCCACCTTCAACCTTGAGGCAACGGTTGGAATCCACTTTATTCTCATTAAAGCCTAGAGTCATCAGTAATGTGTCCATACTGTCATACCATGTTGAAACACAGGATCTTCTGCAGTCACTCCCTCTGAAGCATCATACTCCCTCTGTCTTCCATACTCTATGCACTGAAACATTATGTACTGAAGTGACAAGTAGCTTCCTATGCTACTAATCTTCTATGTATCCATCTAGGATCACTGGATACCAAGATCCTCTATCTTGAACTTTTTCAAAAGTTCATCTCGCACCCATTTGTGAGCTTGTCATCCTCTATCAACCTTGTAGCAAAGGTTCAGATCTTCATCAAGCTCCTCATGTATGTGTTATCTCATGGGTGTCTTTTGAGCTCGTATAAGGTATTCTTTCATTTGCACACATGATTCTACCTGTCATGTGTCTCAACTCCCAATGGATGCAAATGTATCTTCAAATCTTGCCTTGTATCCCACGATGTTTCCATCTACTGCATGATGGAACTACAAAATTCCCTTCATGTATCAATACTGCATCCTAGACATCATTCTTCTTGAACTGATCTTCCCTTTCTTCTTGGAAGATTCTGTACCAATGATGTCGCTGTATTCGTCATATTATTTTTCATTTTTGAACTGTCGTCACTTGTTCTCCAGAACAAGTCTCATTCTTCTTTGCTTGTAGGCGATTATGTACGCGATATTTCCTACAAGTGAAATGCATTTGTATGGTTAGAAACATTTCATAAGGAATATTCATACTAGCAAGTTCTTATGCATAAATATATGATCATGCAACTACTTTATCCAATACAACATTCATCCATATCTCACTGAAACTTTCTAGATGCCTTACATCTCTACCAGGAAAACATTGATATTGTGCACTAATCCAATATGTCAGCAAAGAGGTTTCATTCTAGATAAGTAGCAATGGAGAGTTGTATAGCACCATGAGATACTTACCCATCACATGCATATTATTAGTATACTGTCATTAATGCAAACATCCTATCATGCATAATACATCAACTGAATATAAACAAATGCATAACAAAACAATATCATGAAATGACAATTGAATACTTATCTTTATTTGTTTCGTGGGTAGACTCCTTCTTAAGGCTTCAGCTTCATCATCTTCTTCATTCATGATAGCATCATTTCTTATACAAATGCTAAGGTGGATAAGAGGTGCTTTAAGAGTTGAGTTCTTCATATTCCTCATTGCTTGAGGGATCTTCTTTGGATGGTGAGATCTTGATCTTCAATTTCTCCCATCTTCTCTTCTCTTCTTCTTCTTCCCAGAGTCCGCTGAAATTAATCACTTCCTTCTGGCACACATTCCTCGAATGAATGAATCCCATGATCTTGGGAGTCCATTCAAGGTGGACATCACCACTACTGCATTCTTCACTTCTTCTTTTACCACTACAAGTTGTTCTTTGATTTGAGAGACCCTTGTAAAGTATGACTACATGGTCTCTGCATTCTGGATCTTCACATTCTTCAACCGGTTTCTTAAGGTCATATTCTGATTTATGTTCTTCCCTTCAAATAGCTTTGTCAGGGAATCAAACATCTTTGATGTCTTTAAGGAATACACTTGTAGTACAAGTTGATTCGTGACTGAATCAGCAATGATATTCTTGGCCTTGACCAAGTTCTTCTAGCCTCATCTCCCTCTAGAACTGGAACCTCTATACTCATGTAGGTGTCCAATCCATTTTCTTCAGAGAGATCATATACTTCTAGGTTCGGAAGTTGTCAACTTCCCCAAGCTTGTCATCAAGATGATGTGATAAATCACTTTGAAATGAGAACCTCAAATGAAAATAGCGAACGATTAGATCTTACCGTTTTGAGGTGTCAGTCCTGGTTCCGGAGCTGGATGATCTAGGGTTTGTCACAGAAACCCTAATTTTCAAAACTTGGAATCTTCCAGATCTGATTGGATATAAAAATAGATCTCTTCAAATGGACCTTTCCAATGTGCTCCTTTTCTGAAAACAGTGGAGGGAAGCTCTCGGAACAGGAAGCCCTAGTTTTCCAATTTCTTCTGCAGAAATGTCTATCTCTATTTCTATGATATCTCTGAAATTACTGCTCCTATGTGTCTAAAATTTTGCACTGAGGTAACCTCACATGTCCTGGATCCAAAACCATAGGTTTCATCAGAATTTGTTTCACCAAATGGGATTTATGATCCTTTTCCCAAGGTGACCTGTTACAGGACTGTTCAAAATAGCGAAGTTGTACGGACTGCCACGTGTCACTATTTCATCTTCTAGGTCAAAAATTCAAACCATACAAATTACAGTATATTACCTTTCTATAACATCTTTTTGAATTCTATTTGGACCTCTGTAGCCCAATCTATAACAATTATCCCCAGGTTTCCTGTTTAGGGATGAATTCTGGAAGAGGTTGGAACCCTAACTTGGAGGGATCATATCTCCCATAATATAGTGAATATGAGGCTTAATTTTGGAAAAATATTTCATAAATATTTTATCTTTGACCCCTGCAATTTTCCTCTCTTGATACTTCTCCAATCTCAGGATATAGAGAATGTACCAAAACTTAGCAGTTTTAGTATTTAGGGTTTTTCTAGCTCGGGGCCAAACTAGGGTTTGACTTTCCCGGAGTTTCACCCAACCAAATTTCTTTATCCAGGTCTATAAAATTCGATTTTGATGAGGAGACCAATCATATTCCAGGCTCACTCAAAAATTTCTCTTCTGTAGAAATCCCTAATTTCCACACCGAAAACTGAAAATGCTCAGAATCAAATTCCGCTTCGACAGAAAGATGCGCCCTTCAATGGAGAGTCATCCTAGCATACTTTTTCTGATGGATTGTGGAGAGAGACCCAAAAAGTAAGAATCCCTAGCTTCTGCATCTACACAATGTCTTATTCTCAGGTTAGCTCTGATACCATGTTCAATTTTTATCATTCAAGTTACCATTATGATCTTAGGATCTTTAACTGAGAGAATAACATGCACAGTAATAAAACACAAGCACAACACAAGAGAAAAGAGACACAAAGAATTTTCCTCAAAAAAACCATAAAGGAGAAAACCCTGCAACTTCCTCAGAGATAGAAACAGCACCAAAAGTAAAACCCGAAAACATAAAGATGATCTCCCGACAACAATAGTATCTCTCTCTCTCTCACTGAGAGAGCTTCTTCTATCTCACTCATGCACCCCAATGAGTGAGTGTGTGTGTCCTAAATAGAGAGACTCACTCTCTATTTATATTCTTCCATTCACTTGAAACCCAGTCCATCATGTCATCCTCACTTAACAATTACTTACTAGAGCCGACATCTCTAGGAGTGTCTAATAACCCTAGTGCCCCACCACTTGTGGGGAATTTGCCTCCTCCGGCCAATAGGAGGGTAACACAATGGTGGGGACTATTTCCCTGAATTACAATGACTCACCTAGGGTCGACTTCACTAGAATAGTCTAATAACCCAAGGGCCCCATAACTGTGGGGACTTTAACCCTTGACCAATAGGAGGGTTACCCACAATGACTTGACATGACTTTCTCATTATAGAAACTTCCCGGAATAAACATCGGGGTATGACATGACTCAAGTACATCACAAATACATCCCGAAATAAACATCGGGTTACAATACATAATAAATACGGATGAATACATTCCGAAGTTACAAATACATCAACAAAAATGCTATCGGTGATGGAGTTTAGGTAATTACGAGACAAGATTTCCATGGAAGAGAATACTTCCCTTCCTGAGAGGGAGTGTTAAAGATACAACATCATGAGTCATTCTCCAAGCCAATATTGTGTGCATCTAGGATTGGGCCTCGTGTGTTGAAGTAGGGAGCATGGTTTTGACTAGGAACTTGGAGTAGAATTCTTGGGTTGGAATCAAGAATGGCTAAGCCTTCCATGTAAAAGGTTATTCCTCATGTGTTGAGGTGAATTATTTGATTTTTCAAAGTGATGATGTTGTAAAGTCTTGTTGGAAAAGGAACCATACTTGTATGCCAAGTTAGATTGTCATGTGGAACTCTAGTTATAATAGGTACTCGTGAGGTGGACCTCCCGTATAGAGGTAAATGCTTTTCATGTTGAAGCATTAATGTTGTTTTTTGTATTACTAATCATTATCATCGAGTGCTATTAAGTTTCCTTTATAGAATGGCCACCTTTAGAGTGAATTACTTTAACATATGATCAATTGGTCCAAGAGTAATATAATATCACCACAACATCTGACAATTTTTTTTAGTATAATCCGATATTATATATAAATACTGTTATCAAATGCTGACCATGTATTAAAGATAAGAGATAAAGATAAATGCATGGAGAAAAAAGAGAATTCAAAATTTCTCATGAGAAGACTTCAGTTGACTAAGTAACTCAAATTGTTAAAGCTTCAGTTAAAGTAACAATGTATGCATCAATTAAAGTTTCAGTTAAAGTAACAATTATGTATTCCTCAGTTAAATTAACATTGCATGCCTCAGTTAAATATTGTTAAGCTTCAGTTAAAGAAACAAAATCTTCAGTTAAAGAAACAATCTATGCATCAGTTAATTAAAGGAGAAATCACAATGGTCACTTCAGTAAATTAATCAGCATGATTTCATTTAAGATTAGTTAACTAAAGTGTTAATAAAAAGGAATTAGTTAACTATAGTGTTTTTTGTTACAACACTTTAGTTAAACTAAAATATGACACTTTAGCTAAAGAAACCAAAGTACACAACAATTTTCCAATAAGGCAAGTCACCATAGATTGCATGGGAGGCTAATTCTCCATGCAATGATTCGCTATTCCATACATGGTGCTGGTTTTACTTGTTATTTATTGTATTGAACTCCTTGTAAAGTTAATCCGGTTGATCTATGTTCTTTATTGCTTTGTATATACACCTGGGGTGTTTTGTTTTCTCTGATCTTCCACCTGGGGTGCGGAAAGCAATATTCTATTGTAAAAGACATTATCTACTATCTATCATAATTATGCTCTGAAGATTTGTTGGAGTTTTTCATCCTCATTGTTTTGAGGGTTTTCCACAGGGTGAATCCTGTGTTATAGTTGAATCTGTTATATGTTATTGAATGGTTCATTCTTATTCAAGTATTCACAATCTCTGCACTTAAAATAATTAAAGATAAAAGCTTAACATATTTGCACAAAAATCAACAATTTGTTGTCACATTTATATATTGATGTTAATACTTAAGAGAATTTGGAAGTCGCTCTACATTTCAAGGTCTTACATAACTCAACTCTTAACTCTAAATAACCTATAACTCCCTATTTTCCTCTTCTTTTTCCTTCTATTAATCCTCCAGTTTTCATAGTTTTTTTCCAAAAAATTGGTGGTGGCTTCCCTTCCCTTCCAAATGCATGCCAATATTGGGTCTTCATCCTTGTGCTAGCATGGTGCCTCACTCTAACCATCATGTGACAAGGTATACCAATAATGATTAAGAAATAAATACAAATTGCAATGTAAGACCTCTGTTGATCCATTCAACAAATAATGATGCAATATATACATTTTAACTCTAATTGTTGTATAAATAAATGCAAGTGAATGACCAAATACAAAAAGGATTAACCTTTTGTGACTAACAAGGTAAGACATGTCACCTGTATCCATAATTTATATAAATCTAAACATAAGGTCAATATAAACAACCTTAAATCATGTGTATTTAGAGATTAGGAAATGGACATAGTCACATGTTGACCTATAACAGAGAACACTACAACATATGTTTCCTTTATTTATTTCTAAGTAATTGCAAAAAATAAAGGATCAAGAGATGGAACTTAGCCTTGTTTAACTAGAAATGCAACATGCATTGATTATTTTTATTGTATAAGAAAATTTAAATATCTAGTAAACTCAATGGCATGGACTAGTGCATCCAACCTAAGGAGATTGAAACCGAGCATATGTTGATATGGAACAAGTGAAACACTTATGGATATTGACAAAAATAAATTAAACTAGAACCCTTTAAGCACTAAACAAATGGAAATATACAAATATGATGATGATAATGAAAGGTCAAAGAGAACATACCCCTTCATCTTGTGACTACTCAATGTGCATAAGTATATAGTCATTACGTTCATTGTAATCATCATATTATTGAATTTTGATCAATTATATATTATTCAGTATAGTTTCTATAATTGTACAAATATTTTGTCAATCATATAATAGAAAAGAGTTGTTTACTACATTAGTTACCAAATCCAACTCTTGACATGGTTTAAAAAATACTTGAACCATCTATATGTACAACATCATTTTGTACAAAGTATAGCCTCCAACCAGCATGCATGATCCATATAACGTAGACATCCTATCAATTTAATAAGTCTTACTACCATTACGCATCTTGATTTTGCTTCCCATTTTTGTACAAAATCTACCATAACTACCAATTCCATGTTTGTTGTTGTACCATCCATTGCCATCCAATTGTATCCACCAATCCAAAATAAATTAATCTATGATCCATTACCACTCAACCATCACATCAAATCCATGTGTTTCAATCTACAACAATACATAGCTTTGTTAGTCACCATCAATCTGTATAATCCCTTGCAAAAAAAGTGTATGCTCCAATTAATACATCCACTAATTGATTGTATTTCACAACAACATTGTATAGCAATTCAATAAAATACCTTACAAATCCATGAAATGTCTTCTATATGTTCTATCATACTAATAATAACACAATACCCAATTTTTGTAAATTGTGGTATGGTTTCAATCATTCGTATATTTATTATTTAATTATTAAGTCATACAACCATATTTTTAATTTCATATATGACTTTTAACCTCTTCTCCCTATTGAAGACTTCTTGTTGTTTGCAAAGGACTCTTCTAGTGTCGGTAAGGGGGATGGACTTGTGTCGAGGGGGTATTTGATTCCTACTTTAGTATTCTTCCATAAAATTCTCTCTTGTGATATTCTCTCATAAAAATTTTGTGTCTCCTTCTATCACCCATGTGTCTTCCATTAGACATCTCAATGTCACCATTAGAAATTCAAAGAAAAATAAGGACCCAAAATCCCTTTTTGGATTAACTAGGGATCCTGGTGGAGCGGATGAAGGGGGTATATTCCACTTTCATCTCGTATTAATAAGGCTTCTTGGTTGGTTTCCTTGTCTTTTCATTGTGGTTCGTCTCAAGTGATTAGAGAAGAGAATCCCGTTGTTGAGTGTTCTTAATTCTTTTTCTCTCTTTCAACCTTAGGGGGTTTGGATGGCCACCCAATTAAGATCCCTCAAGCATTTTTTGGATTCGAACAACCCATATGTTATCTTCTTTCATGAAACGAAGTGTTCGAGAGAGCAGGCTCTCTTGTCCTTTGGTAAAATCCATCTCGGGTGGGAGTTTTGCGCTACCAATGCAGAGGATGTTTTGGGGGTCTCTTGACTAGTTGGAACCCTACTAGAGCCAAGTTCAAGGATTTATAGACTTGTGTGTGTATTTTTATTGAGATTTCTTTAAAACATATTGATATTCCTATCTATTGCATTAATTACTATGGTCCTTACAGGAATAGAGATTATTTTTGGTATATTGTGGAGACTAGTGGACTACTTAATTCCCTCGATCTCGTTTTTGCTGGTGATTTGAATTTTATCCTTTCATATGCGAAGATATATGGATATTTTGTTTGGTTGGATCCTTTAGCCTCTTTCTTCTCCTAGTTGTTGTTGAGACATATACTTTTGGATGTTTCTCCATCAAATATTATCCCAACTTGGAGGAATGGCCAAGTTGGTGATTCTAGGATCAACAAGAGATTGGACCGATTTATTGTTGCAGAATATTGGGTGGATCATGTGGAACAATTTAGGTCTTCGGTTATTCAGTCATATATTTCATGCCACTTGTCAATTTGTTTATAGTTGGATGTTGGTTCTCCTCGGCATCAATACCCTTTCAAATTTAATCACACAATGATTCGTGACTGCAATTCCTCGGTACATTCTATTTGTCCATGTCTTCAGGATAAGGATGATTTTGATGCAATGAAAAGGATAGTGGAAAAATTGAAATTAATTCAGTCTAAGGTTTCTAAGTGGGAGAAGATCAAGAAGAAACAAGCGGTTAAGTATTTCTAGGAGATTGAGCATGACATTCGGTAAGTATTTATCCAGGATGCCTTGGGTATTCTATCTCAATAAGAATTCCTTATTCTTGTTGATCTCGATTCTAGGAAGAATACTCTGTTGGAACAGGACACATCATCATGGAGGCTAAATAGCCGAGCTATTTGGTTAAGTGAGGGGGATGATAATACAATATTTTTTCATAATTATGCTAATTCCAAGCACAATTCAAATTCCATTTGGGATTTGAAGGATGATCAAGGTAATTGGTATCAATCACAATATATTCTATAAAAGGAGGTCGTTAATCACTTTTCCCCTCTCTTTAAGGATCCATAGAACTCTTCGATTAAATATCAGCTAAAGTTTATTAAATATTTTCCTTATGTTTTCTTGACAGAGGAGGTTGATGTTACTGACTGTGTGGTTACCCATGATTAAATAGAATCGGTTCTTAAGATCTTTACAAAGGATAAATCCCAGGTCCAGCCGATTGGACGGTTGAATTTTTCCTGGCCTTCTTTGATTTGACTGGGGATAATTTACTGGAAGTTGTGGAACTATCACGCATAGAGTAGTATGTGTCAAAATCCTTCAATGTGACTTTTCTTACCCTCATTCCCAAGTGTGATAAGCTGACTCTTTTCTTTATTTTTGTCTGATTTCTCTCTGCAACCTGGTTTACAAAGTTATAATGAAGCTGATATCCAACTAGGTGAATCCAAAGCTAGTAGAGGTTTTATCAAAGGAACGGTTTATTTTTTGGGGAAACAGGAAGATCATAGAAGTTGTGGGGTCACGAAGGAATGTTTGTGTTCCATTAAGGTAAAGAATTTCGATACTCTCATTTTAGATATGGATCTTATCAAATCATATGCTAGGGTGAATTGGGGATTTTTAAGATTAAGCCTTCCGCAGATTAGGTTGTCATTGGAAACTACAAACTAGATTTTGGCTTATGTCTCCTTGACTTGTTTTGTTGCTCTTATTAAGGGTTCCCCTACTAAATTTTTCAACTCCACTAGAGGATTGAGGCAGGGGTGTCCTTTGTCCCCACTGTTATTCCTCCTGGTTATTGAAGGTCTGATTTTGTTGATACATGAGGCCAAGGGGGAGGATCAAGTATGGGGTGTTAATTTTTCTTCAACCCTCTCTATCACTCACCTCTTATTTTTTGATGATGTGGTTTTGTTTGGTTATGGTTCTGTAGCAGAATGACAGATATTTGCTTCCTTGTTGAATTGGTTTTTTTATGCTTATGAGATGTTGATTAGTATTGAGAAGTCGGATTTCTTGAGTCATGGTATATTTTAGGAGGTGTCTGCCTAAATTCATGACTTTTTTCCATACAAGTTGGAGTCCATTGAAACAGGTTTTAAATACTTGGGATTTTTTCTTAAGCCTCAGCTGCAAAATCATAGATTAGTGTTGGCTTGTTAATAAATTCGATAAAATGATAAGTCATTGGTCATATCATTTACTCTCTTTGGGTGGAAACATTACTCTTATCAGGTTGGTCCTAGTTGCAATTCCAGTTTATTGGTTTTCTTTGGCATGTATCCCATCTTCCATCATGAAGGAGTTGAGACAAAAAAAATGTACAATTTCTTGAGGAATGGTTTTGTATCTGGTAAGAAATTACATTTAGTGAACTTCAAGGCCCTAGCGAGGACAAAAATATTTGGGGGATGGGATATCAAATAAATATGTATTGGTTCAACATGGCACTCTATATGAAAAGTTTGTGGATTGCTTATTTATTAAGAGGTTGTGAAATAAGGTGATTCATGATAAGTATTTCCACAGAGCTACATTTATTTCTTATCTCATAGAGGAGGAGAATACCATTTAGGGTTCATCATTGTTATGGAATGGATTCATTAGAGTCTTCCCTAGGATTAACAGAGCCTTTTCTTGGAAGGTGGGTAATAGTGAATCTAACGAATTGGGGATTGACCCCTTTCATAGGTACGGAGGTTGAATTTACTCTTTCTCCGTAGCTATTAAAGAATCTCAATTATCAAGGTTTCTTGTTTTTAATCCATGTGTGAAATTTAGGTGGGTTGTTCTTTTTTATTCATATTGGTTCTCGGTTGAGGACCTCGACCTAGAGGGATCCTGGGCCTTAGAATGGTCTTAGTTTACAGACAAGTTGTATAAAGCTATCATCATGTTGGCTGCTGATAAGGATCGGCGGGTTGCTGATTTTAATGCATCTACTAGCAGGGTCACTTCCAAGCAAGTGTACAACTTTATAGCATAGTCCTATTATGTTCCTACTGTTGGGTGGTGGCACTATATCATTTGGATCTAGAAACTCCCCATCAAAATAAAAAAATAAATTATGTGGCTATGTGTCGGGTTAAATATATACCATATATTTCCACACTTTAATTGTCAACCTGAGAAGGTAACCTCCGAGGAACCAACACCATAAGTGCAAGATTAGCTTCACACACCATCTACTCTATCCAAGTTTACTTCATCTAGATAAGAGTAATTCAAAATTGTAATCATCGCTTCAACTTTAAATGGTGGAAAATCCTTATTTAACCACACTCATAAAGATGAAAAATCCTATTTCTTTATCCATGCACATAAGACAAGTTGAATTTGATCTTCAATAGCCTAAGACGAAAACTATGATCACCTCATGGACATTAATTGATACTTAAAAATTCCTATCTCCATTAATGTTCTATGTAATCTTAACAATAAGAAATGTAGCTTTGAAAGATGATGCATTGAAATTATTTCTTAGCTCCTTCAAAAACTTGATTTCTCTTTCTTACTCCTTATCAAGATGCTTTGGAAATGAATCAAAATAATCAAGCAAAGTGATCTTTCTCTCAATCTTTAAAACCCATCTTCAGATTAATGAATTAATATCAATTCAAATTGAAATGTTGCAACTCTGCTAATCTTAACTATTGATTTCTACCAAAATTCTCTTAACCGCAAATCTATACTAACATATTACTTTACCAAGCCATTCCTCAAGTAAGCTATAATTTTGTAGAGTACTCGAAACTAACTATGCAATTTATGCATCTCATCTTGTCTATTACAAAATGTTGAAAGAAAACCTTAAATCACTCCACTCTGTCTTAACTAAAAAATTTCACAATGTTCATCACTCAAAACTATTGAATTGTAAAAATAAATAACAATTTGAAACTGTAAGCAATAATCAAAATGTTTCAAAACCTTAAATTCCAGAACAAAAGGATATGTCGAGACAAGGGGCCCTCCTATCTTCAACAATGACTAGCTAATCAATTCATCACATGAAGACCAGACAAAACCAAATTCTGAAAATATGTATATATATAAGGATGCGCAGTCACTTCTGGTTCATTTTTGTTTACAAAATAAAAGAAACACTATCTTTTGACAGAAATGAAACTATCTATCAACTTGATGTTTCCTATCATCCTCTCTCCTCCTCCCTGTTGGCAGGGGTTTCAGACACATTAGAGACATCGACTAAGATAGATATGAGAAATTGAGTGAACTTGTTGGATTGTGGATTGTTTTGAATCTGTGGGTTGTTGCACAGAAGTAATATGACAAGACAGGAGTTGATCTGAATGGATGTTTATTTTTATCTTTTTCTATCTTATTGTTTCTGAAATCCAATGATGAACGATTATTGAATGTGCAACATGGATCTATGATGCGATGCTTTTTGCTTCTAAATGATGTTATTTTTCTAGATCTATTTGTGCATAAGTATGCTACTATGGTTATGAAGGAATGATGTGACTGGTTATGAGCAATGATGAATGGTCCTGTTAATGGTTGAGTAAATGTTCATATCTGTTATATAAGTTGATGAATTTTTTATCCACATAGTCCTCCTCTATTCTGCGGAAACTTGGTTCCGACAGATCTCCCTCGAACATCTCGGGTCTTCATCCACTTCGTGGGTGTTGTCGGGCAGAGTAAAACCTGTCTAGGCCGATGCTCAGGGAGATTGCGGTGGGTGAGCATCGATAGAGTGGGAAAACCTATCGACTAGTTTTGTTGTCTAGGTTTGCGCCAACAAATGGTTCCGTTGTCGGGACTCTGTCATGACTGAAAGAAGGATATGTGGCATCCGACGAGACTAGAAATTCATGATTGGTTTGATCAAAAGCTACGAGAATTTGCTGAGGCAGAAAATAAAAATCCTACACTGACGAAAAACAAGTGGTCTGCAAGATACATACACGAAATTCCTCACAAATATTTTTTATCAGAACTTCCCATTATATTGTACGAGTGGCTGGCGCGATTCACTTATAAGAAGACAAATTTCCAAGGAGGAGAACCAACGTCCTGGACCCGTGAACTGATCCAAGAGTTGCAAGAAACTGAAAATAAGGCATCATGGGTTTTTGAAGTCTGGATGGATAGTATCCTAGAAGGATATATCACTGAGTTTACAGTCGAAGCTACCAAGTCCTACAGCGAAGAGAAAGGGAATTTTTCAACGAACCATGAGGTAGGTTCCTGTTGTCTCTACAATTGTAAATTAAGATGCATGTCTGTGAAAATGGAATACTGATGATGCACCTCAAGTAGTAGAACTATGGTGTGCGGAGGTTGTGGATACCACGACGAAAGGGGTAAGATTAATGGAAAGATAAGGGGTATATGGGTGCAAGTTTCAATGAGACTTTGAGGGAATTCAAGGAAGAAAGTGGTCTTACGAGGGGAGGAGCAAGGTTTCCACAAGAGAAGAGGCAGAGGGCAGGGGAAGGTCCTGTTGCGATTGAAATGCAAGACCATGAAGGAATACCACATGGGATGAAGCAACCCTATAGTGACTAAGAGGACAACCAGGCCCAGGCTACACCCAGGATAGAGACAAGATCAAACCCCAGCAGTAACGTTCCCACACCTCTGTGCACTACTTCACATTCAGGAAGACACATGAGTTCCACATTGACCTGTCCTATGTGCCAACAACAGTCTGGTAGTAGAGAATCGTCTGTAGGAAGGAGGCCCAAGATGGCGGTCGACAACACAAAGCTACCTTTGTTCCATGGAAATGGGACCGACGATCCTGAGCAATACTAGTTTCTATGCGAGGCAATGTTGACTGTCAAACAGACTATTGATGATGATGTCAAGAAGGGTCAATTGGAGACCACTCTTTGGGGTTGTGAACTGGATTGGTACATGAAATATGTACAAGTTCCTATAGGGACCCCTACAAAACCATTGCATGAAGTCAGGAAAGAACAAATTGAAGAACTCAGAAAACCCAAATCTGAAGCGCAGTATATTATAGAGTTAAAGGAGATTAAGTAATTTCCTAATGATCTGTTTGGGAATTTGACCAAAGATTTAAGACATTGATGACAAGATTTGATTTCGATATGAGCAATGTTTAGCACAAAGAATGGTCTATCGCAGCATTGGTATCTCATATCCAGCAACTGCTAATGCAGCATAAGATCATGACACACAGAGAGGCTCTGGAGATCGCAATGAATTTGGAGGATTCACCTATTGGAGACAGCGCAACTGGCATGAACCAAATTCAGGCACAAATAATGAACTTGATGCTTCAGTTACAAGACATTAAGAAGGGGAAAGAAAATCATGAAGATCTTTGGTGCACTTGATGTCGCGCGGATGGACACACCAAAGATATGTGCCCTAACTTCCAAAATTATTTGTTATCTAGGGCGTCGAACCCACTGAGTTGTGGCAGTGTACCATGGTGTCACATATGCCAATTCTATGGACATCGACATGAGAAATGTCGATACATGCAAAATATGGTGACAAAGTCGGCTAACTTATATTGCTCATTTTGTCGATCTATGGGACATGAAGATAAAGACTATCGCGCATATGACCTTCTTCAGGGAAGGACGTATGACTCATACTATGTAAAGGGTGAAGATCATCACATAGTACATCAATCACATCCAAAACCTCAGGTGGTACAATATTTACCTCAACCCCAGTATAAACCACCACCGTAGATGCAGTTCATACCATCGCAGCTGCAACCACAATTTGTGACACAACCATAGTTCGCACCACAGCCGCAGTATAATCATATTTCGATGGCTCCACCGTAGCCATAGTATGTTCAGGAAGCACACTATGTTCAGCAGCAACTGAATCCCCTGCCGCAGCAATTGTCTTAGCCATAGTACCAACATCAAAGAGGATTCTGAGGAAGAGGAGGAGGCTTTGGTAGAGGAGGAGGAGGAGGTCGCAGACCTATCCAGTGTTACAATTGTGGTGTATTCAGACATTACCAGAGAGATTTCCCGCAATTGCAGTGTTCATGTACATATTGTACTACAATCGATCACACTGTCGAGAATTGTCCACAAATAATCACAAGATGGAAGGTAGGAAACGCTCCTCAATTGCAGAATCAGAACCAGTTGCAGAATCAAAATCAGCTCCAGAACCATAATTAGTTGCAGAACCAGGCTCAGAATCAAATTCCACTTCAAAATTAGACTATGAATCAACCCATGAACCCATCATTGAACCAGAATCCAACAATGAACCAAAATCCTCCGGTGAACCAAAATCAAGGATTGATAGTTGCGACAATCTCAGCAGAACAGAGGATGTCGATGATGTTATTGTCACACGAGGTGGTACAACAATTGGAGAGGCTGGACCTCATCCACAGGTTCACTTGGCTGGGAAGAAGAAGGTTCCATTTTATATCACAACTGAAAGAGATACACTCTTTGAAGCACGGAATACGATCGGAAGAAATCATGGTAAGTCACATGTTTACGAAATGCCCTCTACTTTTGATTCTTCATTGGAGGAAGGACCATCGAGGCAGAATGGTACCTTGCAAAATTTATTTGAGAGATACTTGTTGCTGGAAAGAGATCTTGATGCTCTTTTCAAGATTGAGAACATGTTGCATCTCCTGGGTAAGGAGTGGAAGGACTCCATGGTGAACTATTTGCATAAGAAAAAGACGGGAAAACTGATGCACATGAACATTCATATTGGGGACTATGAAGTAGATTCAATAATTCTAGATCTAGGCTCAGATGTGAATATCCTGACAAAGCAAATATGGCAGAAATTGGGGAGGCCAATGTTGGGTTGGTCCCCTGTACAGTTGCGATTGGCTAATCAGGCCAAAGTACAACAAATCGAACATGTGTCGAACTTGGTCGTAGATGTTGAAGGCATGAAGACCTATTTTGATTTTAATGTGATTGAAGTTTTTGATGGCGAAGGCTCCTATCCCACATTACTGGGGATCAGATGGGCTAATGATAGTATGGCAGTAATTAACTTTAAGAAGAAAATGATTACATTTGAGAATCAAGACATCAGAGTCGTCGCTCCTATGGATGCAAACGAAGGGCGGAGATATATTGAAACAGTGAAAGATGAAGTTGTCAAGGGATGGGATGATGCTTACAACATTTCATAGGATTACATCCACCCAACTGCTGATGGAGAACTTGGTTGGCACAATTCTAGTTCTGTGTCTTCTGATTTTGAAGATGCGTTAGAAAACTGGAAAAATCGCATGCACAAGATCTCGTTCAGGAAGTGTGGTCTGATCACGCAGTAGTTGTGTCATGTCATGACTGAGACTGTCAAATTGTCGATCTATGAGGAGATGCCTGAGCTGTCTGCATTGTTAATGGATTTTGAAGAGAAGGTATCAAAACCACAGCGCTTGTTGGTGCTGGAGGAAGCATTGAAGGCTACTCCGGCATGCTGGTGGGCGACTCATAAGAAGACAATTAATGGATGGGCGCGGTGTCGACGGTTGATGATAGTACATTTCGGTGATGCAGAAATATATCACACTGAGAGGTATGACAGGAGGAATGACCCCAGTGGTCACTTGATGGAATGTCAGACTCTATGGGCATCGCAACAAAAGGATGAATGGGTCCATGCCTTTATTCACACCTTGGATGAAATACCGAGGTCATGGTACGTATCGGCGGAGTTGCGAAGGTAAATAACCACTTGGAAGGATTTGACAGATTTATTTGCTCATACCTTCAGTTTCAAGGATTCCAATCATTATGTCCATAATTCACTTTAGATCATCCATGATGTGGTGTTGAAGGTAGTACCAGTCACATATATGATGGACCCACATGCACATTTCGACATGCAGTCGATGATGGAATCTTATAATGTGTCTGGTGGACCTAAGGACGATGATGAGCTATGGAATATCAACATTACAGAAATAGAAGGGAGCAGGGATGTCATAATGCTAGATATACCAACCAATCCCGTGAACCAACCACTAAAGATTAGAAAAGTTAACATTAGGACAAAGGAGAACCCAAAATTTGCAAGTATTGGGGATTACTGGGACGAAGAAACATAGGTAAAGGTCACGAATATTTTGCATGAATTTCAAGATCTGTTTTTGACAAAGTTCTCAGAAATGAAGGGGATCCTGAGTGATTTAGGGGATATGAAGATTCCACTAAATCCAGATGTGAAACCAGTGAGGCAGAGACTGTATCGCCTGAATCCGCAATACAAGGAAAGGGTTAAAGCTAAGCTGGATAGGATGTTGGATGCTGGAATAATTGAGCCAGTTGAAGAATTAGAATGGATCATTCCTATGGTGGTCCAAGACAAGAAAATGGGTGAATTTTGGATCTATGTTGATCTGAGAAAATTGAATGATGCTTGTATGCATGATCCATTTCCGACACCATTCACAGATGAAGTGCTAGAAGGAGTAGGAAGTCAGGAGATGTATTCTTTTACAGATGGATTTTCTGGTTATCACCAAATAAGGATTGCAAAAGAAGATTGACATAAAATGACATATGTTACTGAATGGGGCTAATTCCAATACACAGTGATGCCTTTTGGGTTGAAGAATGCACCTACGATTTTTTCCCGAGTTGTCATTGATGCATTTAAATATTTTATTCAGAAATTTCTTCAACTTTACATGGATGATTGGACAGTGTATGGTCTGATTAGGAACCACTTGGAAAACTTGCGACTGATGCTAGAAAGATGTCGACAGCATCATATTGTGCTAAACTCAAATAAGTGTATTTTCTGCGCATCCTTTGGGATGTTGCTGGGTCACATTGTTTGCAAGCAGGGATTATTGGTCAACCCTATGAATATAGCACTCATTTTGAGCTTGCCACCAATGACGAATGTGAAGATGCTTAGGGAAATGCTGGGGCACACCAGATACTATCACAAACTCATCAAAGGTTATGTTGTAATTATAGCCCCTAAGGAGAAGCTATTAAAGAAGGATGATGCCTTTGTATGTAGTCAAGAATTTCAAGGAGGCTTTGACACACTAAAGGCCAATATGGCTTTGGCTCCAATACTTGCGTTCCAAGACTGGAACAAGGAGTTCCATGTCCATGTGGATGTATCATCTTTCGCACTGGGAGTAGTGCTCACGCAACCAGGTGAAGGAGATCTTAATCACCCGATCGGTTTTGCTAGTCGCAAGTTGTCTTTTGCTAAGAAAAATTATATGACCACAGAGAAAGAAGGTATGGCGATGGTATATGCACTGCAGAAATTTAGGCATTATCTCTTAGGCAATCATTTCAAGATGTTTACAAACCATTCTTCCTTGAAGTACCTAGTCAATAAGCCTGTGTTGGGGGGGAATATATGCCACTGGCTACTTCTCTTTCAGGAGTTTTATTTTGAGATAATTGTGAATTTGGGTCGCTTGAATGTTGGCCCCAATCATTTATCACGGATTGAGACAAGCGAAGAGCCAACAAATATTGAAGAGGGACTGTCGGATGCATAGTTGTTCCGAGTCGACATAGAAGATGATTATTATGATCAAATAATCCAGTTCTTAATGACGGGATTCGCACCGGAAGATTTCTAAACAAGCCAGAAGAAGCAGTTGGTAGTTAAGGCTTCGAATTTCTAGTTGATTATTGGGCAGCTATACAAACTTGGACCATACAATATTTTGCGGCGTTGTGTCCTACCGCATGAGCAAGGGAAGATTTTGGCGGAACCATGTTCAAGGGTCACCGGTGGACACTATGGAGGTTGCGCTACTGCAAGGAAGGTGCTTGGCACAGGGCTCTGGTGGCCCACTTTGCATAATGATGCCACGGATTATGCACATACATGTGATGTTTTCCAACGCACTAGAAAACCATCACAGCGGGATGAGATGCCGCCGGTACCATAAGTAATGTTGCAGCCTTTTTATAAATGGGTTGTGGATTTTGTGGGTCCAATCAGCCCCCTAGGAAGAGAACTGGTACGAGGTACATAATCACAGTGACAAACTATTTAACGAGGTGGGTAGAGGCCGCACCTGTCGTGGATTGCACCATTGCGACAGTAGCAAGATTCTTGTTTGAAAATATTGTGACACGGTTTAGATGTACAAGGATATTGATGAGTGACCAAGGAAGTCACTTCATCAACCACACAGTAAGTGCACTAACGGAGGAGTTGCAAATATAGCATAAGAAAAGTACCCCATATCATCCACAAGAGAATGGGACAGTAGAATCTTTCAACAAGATATCGGAGCATGCGCTTACCAAGGTATGTAATGCTAACCGGGATGACTGGGACTTGAAGATTCTAGTAGTGTTGTGGGCATATTGCACCACTTACAAGAGATTGACGGGGAAGAAACCATTCAAATTGTTATATGGGAAAGAGGTAGTCATGCCTATGGAATACATTGTTTCTAGTCTGCACATTGCAGTAGCGACGGGAATGGATGATGAAGCAGCGATAGAGGAGCGTATGGCACAGTTGATACAGCTTGAAGAGGATCACTTTATTACAGAATTCCACCAGCGCATCGAAAAGGATCGACAGAAGGCATGGAATGATCTCCACATAAAGAATAAATAGTTTCAGCAAGGAGATTTGGTATTGTTGTACGACAGTAAGTTCATGAAGCATCCAGGTAAGTTACATATGCATTGGTTAGGTCCATATCTTGTTAATTCCATTACCTTAGGAGGTGCAATTCAGCTGCAGCAGCTAGATGGTGAGACACTACCAAAGCTATTGAATGGTAGCAGGTTGAAGCCCTATAGGATGGGCCCGGAACCACGCAGTGCTTGAGGCACTGTGCCATGAAAAAAAATAGATAGGATGATGGATGAATGGAAGGCGCACCAAGAGCAGGTGGTTGCACAAGATTAGGAGTTATTAGTGCAGTTAGGAGGTCATGCTGCGATAGCCACATGGATACGAAAAGAAGTCACATCAGTCATAAATGAAGACAGTTAAAGTAATTAAACGATGGCGCTTGTAGAGGTGACATGTAAGGATGGCGAATCCAACAGTTGGGTTGGTAGAATCAGCAGCAGATTAAGGTAGTTAATGAATGATTTGGTCATGATGATCGAATTGATGTCATAATGATGAAGTATGAGTTGATTTGGTGCTATAAGAGGAAGTTGGATATGGTCAAAAGACAACATTATGCAGATTTGAATTATGTTCAGTTGCAAATTTATTGAGTTGTCGAGAGAGCTGTTGAGAAAAGATAAGAAGAGTAAGAAAGTTACTAAGTTCAGAGAGGCTATGAGCTTAGTAAATCAAGAAGGGAATTAGTACAGTATGCAAAGAAACCAAGACACCATACAGATTTTGAGCGAGTGAAATTCACCACTCAGACAAGTTGCAATTGAGAAATAAGTCACCACTATGCAAGCTGGCTCGTCAACAAAGAGGAAGATGCAGAAGCCTATTTCTCCAGCATCACAGAAGCGACGGACCAGAACAACCACAATGACACATGGAGAAGACACAACATAGATGAGGTCTTCGAGCCTTGAAGTTATGTATTTTGCTGCTAGAGTAGGGGTGTCTGTCAAGGACATCCCTGGCTACGTCCCTCTTGGTCGGCTTGGAGCGCAGGCCAGGAATCCTATGAAAAATCAGAGATACTAGATCAGGATGCCATCGATACCACAAGGGATGGTATGCACTTATGATATTGTGCATGCACTTACTAATACCAAGACCTTCTTGCATTAGAGGATATCGCGAAGGAGCCATATCTTCCAATAGTCTCAGTAGAAGGAGCCCCGATAGAACGCATTCCGTAGGACTGGGCAAGAGGACTGGACCAAGTTGGATTACTCGGGTTGATAAATATGCCACACTTTGGGCGGCCAACTGAGGCCAATGCATGTGTGAAACAACTTTTGGCATTTTTCTATGGTTAGATGAACTGATTGCAGTCACAATGGAGTTGATTTCAGTAATAACAGGGCTACCCAAGGATGGGCCAGACCCCTCATAGTATATCCGAGGCAAAGATAATGACATGAAGTTGGAAATGACTCTAAATAAGTGCTATGCTCTAGAGCACGATGGGAGGGCCTACCATATTGATATCATTAATGATCATGCGGTCCGTATTAGTGCCACGATTCTGGCTAGTAAAGTAGTAAGGAAGAACCGCCCAGCTCAATGTAATTTCGAGGAAGTCACATGTGTTGAGTTATGTGCACAAGGCACACAAATGAATTGGTCCCTTTTTCTGATGAACCAGTTAGTGGAGGATGCAGCGACCGCACATGCAGTTGCAAGATCATTTACATATAGTTGGCTCCTCATTTTGATTGCGCTGGTAGCTTGGATGGAACCAGATGATTACCACGGGATGGACATCAAAGTAGTAGAGACATGCAAGGGTTCCAGATATCAAAAATTACAGTGGGTTAAGAAAGCAAAGAGAATGGTATATTGCTCAATTCAATTTTGGATCTACTAGGAAGCATTGTAGGAGGTAGCGATAAAAGTTCCATGACTGATAGAGGAAGCTGTGACAAAGTATCGGAGGATCACGCATTTTGCAATTAGACCCCACATTGTTTATGTTCACACGTGGCGGGACCCCACCAAGAAATGGGTATCAATGAGGTACAGAGTGTCTAATGCAGATTTGGAGGAAGTGATTAATGAATGGCCCATGGAGTGGCAAGAACCGATCAGTATAGCAGAAGTTTCAACAAAAAAAACGGTGAATACACCTGAGGATCCCGTGTGCAAAGATGACCACCAATCAAATGATGACTCATCGACAGAGAAACCTACTAACCCAAAAGCACATTGCATACTTCAGGGAATAAAAACAAAGAGGAGCATGGATCAGGATGCGAACAACAACACCGTGTCAACAATGGAAGCACAACTACATTGACTTGTCAAGGTTGTTAATGATGCAACTGATGCAGGCACAAAAGAAATGAATAAATAAGCACAAGAAGGATTCGTCGAGGTAAGAGACAAATTGGATTATATTTATAATTTCATTTTGAAAAGAGTGCTAGAGAGCGCAGCTACGTAGGAGTATGCGTCAATCAGAACCGAGCCGTGGGCTAGGAATGTTCAAATTCCCCTAACTGTGATTGATGTCAGATGGGAGGACTTGAATACCTCCCTGCAGCAGCTGTAGAGCATTGCCTTAGATATCAACAGGTTTTCTACCCAGACGTTGGTATCTAAACATCAGGTTGCCAACCAGGAGTTGGCCAATAGGCAGAAGGATATCAGCGACTAGTACTTGCGGTCGCATGAGAAGGAAGAAGCAATGCAAAGAGAGGTAGAAGAGTTGCGTTGTGCCAAGGAAAAGTTGATAAAAGACAAGGCACGGGAGATAGAAGTACTAAAAAGAGTGCATGAGGAATTGAGGATGAAAAATGCAAAGGAGATCAAGGAGTTGAAGGATAGATGAGTTGAATTGGAAGCGGCAGTAGCAGATGCTTGGAAACATGTCTTGGAGAGCACCACAGAGCTGGATGCGGTAGCCAGAGTGAAGAAACTTGGAGATGTTATTGAGCAGCTACAAAGTGAAAGTAGCATTTTGGACGCATTGATACACCCCTCCACACCACTAGAACAGATAGCTACGAGGAAGGACGAGATCGAAGAGTTGACAACACAACTCGATGAGTTAGAGCAGGATGCCAAAAAAGTAACAGATACCACTACACAAGTCTAGGGCAGCATAGTGTAGGATGAACAACTCAAGCAACTGACTACATAGTTGTAAGAATTGGATGGGAATTTGATGACCCTAAAGATGTCTCTTAAATTAATTCCATTTATGATGCAAATCACCAAGGCGTTAAAACTAAAGGAGCTGCAGCAGCGATTCACAAGTGCAAGAGAAAGGTAGCTGCAGCGTAATGCACAGCTAGACGAGTTCCAAGAGATTGGAGCACAACTATTGGTGAAAGTGGTCTCTGCGCTCCAATCTGCACAACAAGGAAAGATGAACATTGTTGTGAATATGGTTGAGCACCCTATCAACCATGATCTAAAGGTGAGCCAAGATATTATTAAATGGGTTAAGGAGCATGTCAAAGTGATCACCCAGCAGTTTACATATTTCAAAGCCAACATTGTTGAGTTTACCATGTCCAGTTAAGCGTGGCTCGAGGGTGAGCCACAAGATTGTGTCGGGGGCCTATTGGCAGGGGTTTTGGACACATTAGTTGTGCAGCATCACGGATGTTTCACAAGATCAAAAGAAACCACGCAAGAGGAATACCAGCGCGCAAGCAGAGAATAGAATATTTTGTATATTTTGTGTCACATATTTTATGGATATTGGTCATTATTTTGTAGATTCAGTTAAGAATTGGTTAATAGTTAGTTAAAACTTGACCTTGAATGTAAAGGCGCAAGCCTATAAATAGAAGTAGAATTAAAAATGTATAAAATAAGATTTAGACTAGAGGATAGAGATTGATATCGAGACGGAGACTGAGATAGATATGAGCAACTGAGTGAACTTGTTGGATTGTGGATTTTTTTGAATCTGTGGAATGTTGCGCAGAAGTAGTATGACAAGACAAGAGTTGATATGAATGGTTGTTTCTTTTATCTTTTTATGTCTTACTGTTTCTACAATCCGATGATGAACGATTATTGAATGTGTGACATGGATCTATGATGCAATGTTTTTTGCTCCTAAATGATGTTATTTTTCTAGATCTGTTTTTGCATAAGTATGATACTGTGGTTATGAAGGAATGATGTGATTGGTTATGAGCAATGATGAATGGTCCTGTTAATGGTTGAGTAAATGTTCATATCGGTTAGATAAGTTGATGAATTATTGATCCCCATAGTCCTCCTCTATTCTGTGAAAACTTGGTTCCAACAGCTCTCCCTCAAACATCTCGGGTGAGACTTCATATGCTTCACGGGTGTTTTCGAGCAGGGTAAAACCTATCTAGGCAAGTGCTCAAGGAGATTGCAGTGAGTGAGAATCGACAGAGTGGGAACCCCTGACAACTGGTTTTTTTTGGTTGGGTTTGCACCAACACTCCCCTTTTCAAAGTGCGGGACTAGTTCTTATAGTTTTGAACATTTGATTACATAATAAACGAAAATTCCCCCTTTTTAGAAACAGTTTTCAAAAACTGTTGCGTATAACAACTATTGGGATAGAGAAGTATCAATCAACTGTAATGAGTATTTTGAGGCCTTGTCCTCATGACACGAAGTGCATGAGGATAAGGCATTTGTTCTAGATATGCGCCCATCATTAACATCTGGCAGTCACGAAGCATCTTTGACCCAATCTCTAACTGATCATTCATGTTGGTTCGAAAATGACTGAGGACACATTTAAAGATCCACGTCCATCTTGGGCCCTTTCTATTCACCACCTGTATGCTTGAATTTCATCAAGAAAATTGGATGTCTACAAACCAATGATGGTGTAACTCGAAACTGCATTGTGTAGATAGATTTGATCCATGTGGTAGGGACTTATCTGTAGAAATCAAAACTAAACTAGAACGTAGGTAAGATTAATTCAAACCCTTCAAATTCATTAGAACAAAAGAAATTTACAAAATTAGCAACATTTACCTTTAAATACTTGTTAAGCGTAGTGGTATCATAATTATGGAAATATATATTGGATGGATATAAGAAGTAGGTTAAATGGAGCCAAAATTAGATTCCATTTCCTGTGCAAACAGTGACAAAATGGTATACCAACGTCCCCCCATGCCAAATTCTTTGCATGTCCTCATGCAAACTAATATTCTTCAAAAAGGAAACTCAAAATTGTATCAAAAATACCGATCAATCCAAATGTGTTGTTGTTATAGCTAGGATATCCATATTTTCACCTGTTTTATCCTTCTTCAACTTGGATTCTCCTATCACGAGAAGAAAGGTCTTGAGCCACCTTAAACCATATCTGAACCAACTTATGAAGCTTCATGTTTTGAAGAACTAGTGTTTCATTCTCAAGAAGTATATTTTTATTGTATTCTTGGAGTTGCTTGTTTTCATTTTTGAGATGCCTATCTAACACTTGAAATTCATCGAGCTCTTGTTGAAGTCGTTTAGTTTCCTGGTCCTTCTTCTTCAAATTACCCAACATGTGACGACTAGTAAATTTTGAAGATGAACTCTGTTTTTAAATTTTATCTGGCGCCATATTATCTTCGCAGCCAAGGATATCAGAGTTAAATTGATGAGGGTCTGACTCAGAAATATCAAAAGTATTAAGTTTAGGACCATTACACATTGACTGTGGAGTACCTTCTTGGGGTATGGACTTTATATGTTCCCCTCTAATTCATATCTTATCGGATTCCAAGTAGGAAAACTGGGTTGTGGAGTACAGGCAATGGTCTTCATCATATTGCGAGTAAAACGACAAGAAGACATTGGTAAGGTTTTAGTACGGGCTTGTTTAGTCTTCATTTTTAGGGATGTACTATGAGTAGAAGGATGGGGTTTAGCTTGATCAAGGCCCTGGGCTTGATCATGGGTCTGTTGTGGAAAAAAATTATTCTGATTGACAAAATCATCCCAAGAGTCATTACAAATATGCAATTCATTTTCAACAAGGATTTTAATCAGTTCATAATGATATAGGTTAGGAGAAGGGTTATGAGGACTTTTTTGAACCTGTTTATCCATCTTATTCAAACTTTGACATAGATAATGAGGAATATTCAAATGATTTCCAAATTCAAAGCGGAGCAGAAATCGAAAATGGTATTGAAAAGTCATATCATTTTTACCTTCGCAAGTTAGATATTTCTGTAGAACCAACAAAAGGTTCTGCCATTTCTACTCAAGATGTGTATGCGATACTCTGGTCGCCCAATCAATTTCTTCATTCTTATTTTCAATAAAATGAACAAATTCTCTCTAATCCAAGGGCTGATTTTTGAACCATTTGTTGTTGCCTTCAATAGGAAAACTAGTGGCATGGGAGATAGTCCTCTCATTTACTTTCATTATAACATCTTTGATTCGAGCCACTTATCCATCGAAACCTAAGGTGAATTTCAAAGCAATTGTATCATTATGTCCTTGGAATTTAGCAAAGAATGCTAGCGATATTGTATTATTGAATATTGATCGAGATGCATTGTATTTTGATGTTTGCTCAAGCTCATCCAATGAGATAGGTTCATGTCGATCTACTCCTCTCTGACCCATTGTTTCACACAGACTCTTCGAATGAAATCAAACTACTTCTACTTTTTGTTACAATTGCAATGGAATAGGATATTGGTGAAATGATTAAAGGATAAGTCGAAATACGCTAAAGAGAGTATTCATTTGAATCATTATCATTGATTCAAATGAATAATCGAGTGTAGAATTATAGTATGCGTACAAGGAAAGGAAATGATTTGACAAGAAATTATGGAGGTGAGAGGGATTGTATATGGACAGGTCAAGTAAAGAAAATGATGATTTCGGGAGTGGAGATCAGTTCGAAGGTGGTATGGAATATAAATACCATAAAATTAGGTCAGAATATAGGAGATATACCATAAGGTAGGAATATATAAAGTATTCAAGATGTTTCCTTTATAATACAAAAATTCCTTTGTTTTTAATAAACTTCAAAAAGTAAGAAAAATCATTACCTCAAACTGATGGCTGATGATGAACCAATATTCACCATAAAATACAGAAATGATGCGATCTCTGCAGGTACCTAGGGTGAATGCTTGAATATTATATTTTGATCAAAAGTATTCTTAAATTGTTGTCACCTTGTCCATAATAATCTGGTTTGCAGTTCTTATAACATTCTAGAAGAGTAGATTCCACTAAATGTTAAGAATTCTTCATATTATCTCTTCTTTTGTTGCTCTCAAACTAACAAGATAGCTGATAGTAATGAAAATGAGAATATACAAACTCTCACTAAATTTCTCCTTCATTCCTGTAGTGTATATTCCCATATTTTGAACACTTTGATCCACTTGCATTCAACTATCTCAGCCTGAATTACTCACACCCCTTTTATTAAATGAAAACATCTTAGTATACTGCACTTAAAGACTATTTATGTTGTGTAGAGTTTATTCCCTACCTACCCTATGTTAAAAATTCCCCTTCGGGTATAAGAAAACTTTTAGTGAAACCATAGACGCAGCATAATAAGAATTATATGCATGTCTATAAATGGAAGAGGTACCTGAATAATTGTATGAGCATCAAGGGGTAGCAAATTTTTCTAATCTATCACTAGAAGAAACTAGAGAAGCGAATCCTTTTGTCTGACAATGGA
The DNA here is from genome assembly GCA_001517045.1 of Pseudotsuga menziesii. Classification (NCBI taxonomy): domain Eukaryota; kingdom Viridiplantae; phylum Streptophyta; class Pinopsida; order Pinales; family Pinaceae; genus Pseudotsuga; species Pseudotsuga menziesii. The sequence goes on along the minus strand of LPNX010198872.1, from coordinate 46,217 downwards.
TTGAAACAAGTCTTCTATATAACCTCACCTGCTTTGATTTCCTTGCACATCCTCTCCTTTTGTACCTTGCATATCTTCATAATTTGATGTTTAGTTCTCCTAAGTACTTAGACGAACTAAACATGCAAGAAATTATTTGACTTCAGGTTCCAAACCTTGTTATTCATCCACAGAATCCTCTAATTCTTTTATTTCTTCTTCAATTAAGCAAGGATTCTCGAATAACTTTGAAGTGGACAGTTCTATAAAGGAATGAAAAAGCATATTCTCCACCACTTCTGGATGACCCCAAATGCTAATTTTGCTGGTTATTTTCTTATGTAGGGAGGAGGTTTAATGAACAAATATAGGATAGAATAAAAGCTTTCAGAACAAAATATGCCAAGCAATATACAAAAATTTGAAATCTCCCAACTGCTTAAGACTGTTGCATAAACCTGTTACTCTAACTTCAATCAAACTACAATTAAACTGTAGCACATTGCTTGGAAATAAATTCTTCACACTGCTGAAACGAAAATTATACATGCACCAAACAAACCACACCCTTGGAAGCTAAATTCTCACAACTACTAAACTAATCTTGCACACAATTCTTCAAATAAAATAAATTGCAGTTCTTCATAAATGAAATCTGCTTTCAAATTATAAATTATGAACCAACTACTTATTTTTCTCCCAACAAACTGAAAAATCCCTCAAAACAACAAGGCAAGGCTTTGGAGGAACCCACTAAAGCAAATGTGTAGGTTCTTACCTCTCGTCTTACCGTTCCTCCTCCTCCCGGCCTCCGGCATAAACACACAAGATATGTTCTCTAATCCTTTTTAGTACCTCCCCAGCAACGATGCCATAAATGTTGAGTTAAATATATACCATATATTTCCACACTTTAATTATCAACCCAGGAAGGTAACCTTCGAGGAACCAACACCATATGTGCAGTATTGGCTTCACACACCATCTACTCTATCCAAGTTTACTTCATCTAGCTCAGAGTAATTCCAAACTGTAATCACTGCCTCAACTTTAAATGGAAGAAAAATCCTTATTTAACCATGCTCATAAAGAATACAAATCTTATTGCTTTATCCATGCACACTAGACAAGTTGAATTTGATATTCAATAGCCTAAGATAGAAACTATGGTCACCTCATGGACATTAACTGATACTTCAAAATTCCTATGTCCATTAATGTTCTATGTAATCTTATTAATAAGAAATGTAGCTTTGAAATATGATGCATTGAAAGTATTTCTTAGCTCCTTCGAAAACTTGATTTCCCTTTCTTACTCCTTATCAAGATGCTTTGGAAATGAATCAAAATAATCAAGCAAAATGATCTTTCTCTCAATCTTTAAAACCCATCTTCATATTAATGAAGTAATATCAATTCAAATTGAAACTGTTGTAACTCTACTAATCTTCACTATTGATTTCTACCAAATGCTATGTTTTGCTCTTAACTGCAAATCTATACTAACATATTACTTTACTACACCATTCCTTAAGTAAGCTAAAATCCCGTAGAGTACTTGAAACTAACTATGCAATTATGCATCTCATCTTGTCTATTACAAAATATTGAAATCAAACCTTAAATCACTCCACTCTGTCTTAACTGAAATATTTTACAATGTTCATCACTCAAAACTATTGAATTGTAAAAATAAAACATAATTTGAAACTGTAAGCAATAATCAAAATGTTTCAAAACCTCGAATTGCAGAACAAAATAATATGTTGAGACAAGGGGCCTTTCTTGTCTTAAACAATGAATAAATAATCAATTCATCACATGAAGACCAGACAAAACCGAATTCTGAAAATATGTATATATATAATTATGCGCAGTCACTTCTGGTTCATTTTTGTTTACAGAAATAAAAGAAACACTATCTATTGACAGAAATGAAACTATCTATCAGCTTGATGTTTCCTATCATCCTCTCTCCTCCTCCTCTTTTGCAAAGCGCAGTACTGGTTCTTATAGTTTTGAACATCTGAGTACATAATAAACAGAAATTCCCCCTTTTAGAAACAATTTTCAAAAACTGTTACGTATAACAACTATTAAGATAGAGAAGAATCAATCGGTTGTAATGAGGATTTTGAGGCCTTGTCCTCATGGCACAAAGTGCATGAGGATAAGGCATTCATTCTATATATGTGCTCGTCATTAACATCTGGCAGTTATGAAGCATCTTTGACCCAATATCTAACTGATCATTCATGTTGGTTTGAAAATGACTCAGGACAAATATAAAGATCCACATCCATCTTGGGCAATTTCTCTTCACCACCTATATGCTCAAATTTCACCAGGACAACTAGATGTCTACGAACCAATAATGGTGTAACTCAAAACTGCAGTGTGTATCCAGATCTGATCCATGTGTAGGGACTTATCTGTAGAAATCAAAACTGAACTAGAACATAGATAATATTAATTCAAACCCTTCAAAGTCATTAGAACAAAGGAAATTTATAAAATTAGCAACATTTACCTTTAAATACTTGTTAAGCATAGTGGTAGCATAATTATGGAAATATATATTGTCTGGATATAAAAAGTATGGATCCAAAATCGATTCAATTTCTTGTGCAAACAGTGACAAAATGGCAGACCAACACTATGTTGCGAGAACAAAATTTATACCTGGGACAACCTTGCGAAGCGTGGGTGGATTGGTCCTAACTGTTGTTTGTGTAATCAGGAAGCTGAGTCGATAGACCATATTTTTGTTGAATTCCTTTTTAGTAAGGTTTTGTGGAAGGTGGTGGTTGAATCTTTAAACATTTCTCCTGCTTGGGAATGCTCCACTCTGTTGGTTAATATGTTACAGTGGCGTAAAAAAGACTATGGATATAGTTACCTTCCTATATTCTACTGTCAGGTTCTATGGAAGATGAGAAACAAGGTAATTTTGGAAAATCACAAGCCATTATCTCATCTCCACTACTCTTTCATCATCGGACAGTTGAAGGACTACCCTGCACTGCTAATTTTTTAAAGGTTTAGAAATGTGGGATCTCCACCTATCTTTGAGTATCAAGCTGGGTTTTTTTATGGTGTTGCGACTGGTGAGTCAAGCGGGCTAGTTTATTCTTGGATATTGGTAAGGACCATTTCTTTCACTTTAATATGGGATGTGGATTGGGCTCTAATATGTGGGCATAGCTCCTGTCCCTATGGGGTTTGGATTGTGTAGCACACTACATGGTTATTCCATCCCTTGTCATTTTTGGGGACTCAAAAGTTATAATTGATTGGGATAATAACAAGTGTTCACTCCAAGTCTCTTCATTGGATAATTGGTTTGGGTGTACCCTACTTTTACTGAAGTCTTTCCACTCCCGTAATATCATCCATGTATATAGAGAGCACAGTGCTACAACTGACAACTTTTCTAAGGAGGCTCTTCTTATCTCGGAGGGTTTATTGATGTATGAGGAATTTTTGGAGGATGAGAAGATTGCTAAAGGATCCATACAGGCCTTCTTGCTTTGATTTTGTATTGTTATTTTATCTTCTAGATTTTTCTAAATGATTTCTATTATATGGTTTTAATATCATGGGGTTATTTTATGGATGATAAAAGGTTTCGGTTGTTATACCTTATCAGTCAAATTATCCATGTTTCTCTTGGAGGATGTAAATGGTATGAATATATTAAATGGTATACTACACACTATATTATGTTACCTTTGATTCAATACAATATCAAGGAACAAGTTTTTCTGCTTGAAAAAAAAACCTTTATTAAACTTTGACATTTTATATCTCAAGTCGGCCTTGGATTATAAAGTCAAAATTCAATAATAAAAAAAATCATTCATAACGTTTTATACATTATATATCCCATAAAATAAATTGGTCCCTATAAATAAGCCACCACTAACTTGGGTAATAATGTTAAGTTGCAAATAGATGCCTAGCATTATGAACATGACGACAAGTTTGCTACACAAATTATTGATTCGATTAGGGAGTTTGAAAAAAATAAATAATAGAAAATAGAGACATATGTGATATGTTATTCAAAGATTCTCAAATATTAAAACATTTGTTACAAATGTGAGAGGATATGGATTCCAAGACTTTTGTGTGAGGATAAGTTACTATACTTATTGAAAATAATGAACAAAAATGAAGTAGTAATTTTTAACCCACCAAAATGAAAGTTTGAATGGATACAATGCAAATTTTTTACAAGGATAAGGCATCAAGAATGGTTAATGAGAATAGAGCATGAGTTGATAGACTAACTAGAAAACAATATGAGTCAATGATATAACCCAAACTTATGAAAATATACTCGAAAGTCCAAACTCACCAACCATAGTTAACGCAGGAGTTTGGGGTAGAACAAATAAACCCAATATATTTAAAATCGAAATACTGACGATTGATAATGAAGTACCACCATAAATATCATTAGCTTCAATCTCATGTTCCCGACAAAATAGAAATGAAGATGGTGTGCTTCGAATAGAAACTATTACTCAAAAAGGAAAAATACAACAATCGATTACAAACTACATTCCACCATATCTTATAATGACTAATAAGTTCGAGGTTCCAAGAAAAGAAGAAAGCAAGTAATCCTATAGTTCCACTGGAAACCATAATGGGAAAATCACAACCTAAGATCTTGAAGGTTGAGAGAGTCATAGAATATATAAATGTAATGGTACTCATAGTAGTACTCACAACTATATAGACATTGATTTTTCTAAAAAAATAAACATTCTTGTGTGACTCACCAAAGACCTCACAATTGTTGTCATTGATAAACAAAGATGAAAGTAGTAGGAAGATGTTATAAAGTCTCAATTCAAATACAAGAACTAGAACAACTGATGAAAAAAGCACAAAAAGCACAAATGAACATACAACAACAGAGGCAACAAAATATGTTACCAAGAAGCATAAAGGATTAGTGTTAAACAAACAAGTTAAAATACTTTAGGATATGATTCAAATAATACAAATGAATCTCTCCAACTCTAAAAGCATGAACAAAGTCAAACCCCTAAAACTAGACAAACTTGATGACACCATGAAAACATTCTCAACTAAAGAGAATCCTATTTATTATGCATTGAGCACAAAGCCATCTTTACAACACTGAAATTGTTATAAACATAATAATATAATTAAGTTAATCACAAATAAAAAGACACACATCTTTTATTGTCTTGAATAACCAATATAGAATAATTATCTTACCACTTTTATCAATTATTTATTATTTAATAATTTTTTATAACTATAAAAAAATTCATCAATAAAATAATAAACAAGAGCTATTTACTTCACTAAATCTAATAATAAATTATGTTAATTTTACATAATTAAAACATGCCCAAAATAATCCAAAAAACAATGTCATCTTCTTTAACTCAATAAAAAAACCACACTTACGATCAAATCTTTTACTTAAGTAGCTAGGGGCTTTGAAAGAATACTTTTAATAAATTATAATTACACAAAACGATATCTTTTACTTAAGTAGAAAGGGACTTGGAAAGAATACTTTTAAAACCTTATAATTTACACAAAACCTTAAAAAAGGCACTGTCATATATGTTATTTTATTATTATTTTAAGGGTTTAAAGTGTTTCTCATTAATTTCAATGGCTTAATTTCCTTTTTTACTTTAAATTGATGTTTTTTCCAAGAAAAAACCACAAATTTATTGCATTTTTCAAATTCTTACAATAACATACTTACACTTTTTGAATAAAGGCTCTCTCATCTTTATATCAAGAGTAGCACAATCACATTGTCACAAACTAGAACAATCTCACTACCCAAAATACAGACCCAGATTTTCCTGTAGTCTCACAATATCACAAATAATAGCCACAATGTCATACGTTTAACCAAAATAGACACCATTATATCAATTTTGGTGCAACTACACTTCAACCCTAATTCACCTAATTACCCAGCCCTCTCAGCATCACCTGCAAAGCAGGTGAAGTCTCACTTGAGACACCTATGGGAACTGTAAGAACCAAGTTTTTGCAGCGGTGAAGGGGAGTGACCTAAACCATAATATTCAACATCACAAAGCCTCGGCATATCATTCATATCTCATATAAACGAGATACACTGAACATTACAAACATATTAATTAGTTGTGAGTTGTTCTTAAGCATCCATGTTCATTAACAATCCACACCATTTAACCCAAATTATGCACAACAAAAAATAAATATCACGTCACATAGAATCACAAATCACACGCATTGAACACCATGATTTTACATGGAAACCCAAGATGGGAGAAAACCACAGAAGCATGTTTCTTATTCATGAATCATAGTAAATAAACACTTCATGTTTGCGCACACGTCCTACATACTCTCTTTCTTCCTTTCTTTACAACAGATATACACATTAAGCCTACAAATCACTACAACTTCTTGCAACTCCCTTGTAAAAAATATTCATGACAATATCTCTCCATACCCAAAACAAAACTTTCTTCAGTGCTTCAAAACCTAAACTAATCATTCTACCAAAAACTAATTAACCCCAAACATCCCAACCCATTACATTTATGTAGGACTTTATTCACAACCCTCCCTCTCCCACTACTTATACTCATTAATTGTAAGTGGACAAAAATCGAAATCTCTCCCCACTACTTTTGCATTTGACATTGTCAAAACACCCCTTTTCCTATTTCTTGGTCGCTATGTCAGATTCAATTCAACTGTCGTGAACCACTTTGCTTTATCCTTGTTCACACCAAAAATGAATTCCAAAGTCGTGCGAAAACTTTCCAAAGCTAACATGATCCCAAAACTCACATGTGGCTCATCCCAAGCCACATCAAGTCTATGTGTCTGGTGTCTTCCACTGTGACAAAAATTGTCCATACGTTTTTTGTCATGGACTAGACAATATCCTTCACCTTTTGGGCATGCTCTTCTAGATTCTTGACTACCTGCATAGTTAAAATCCCATGGAATTGTTATTCCCCTAACTTAACTATCTCCTTTATCTTTTCATGCTCTTCCCGAATGATGTCAAATACACGAACTTCTTAGTTCTATAGAGACTTACCTTTTTACCCCTCTTATGCTACTCTTGTCGCAATTGATTGATTTTGGTTTGCAGTTAATTGTTCTCAACTACCTTTGTCATGATTTCCTGAGGTGGAAATGTATTGATAACATACTTGAGCTTTGTATCTCTAAGCTACACATTCTCCAAGTTAGTAGTGGCTTCTTGAAGACCTTTATCGTCCATTAAGGCTACCCAATCCTTCTCACTTTCATCAAACATATTCGCGCATTGTGTTTCTAAATCCTTTATCCTTTCTATTAAAGATTTAGCTTCAACATCCCGATTATCCCATACTGCCTACAGTGTACTAAGTGTCACTTGTACTTCCAAATCAAAGTTTCTTTCTCTAAATCCCTTGATGACTTCACTCAATCTCGACATCTTGTTCTCAAACGGTGTTGCTTCTTCTATTTCTACTCTAGGAACTTCACTAAAAAATATCTCGATCAGTTTCTGCAACGCTTCCTTTTGTTTCATTGCATCATATCATTCCTTTTGAAGCCTCTTATACTTATCTGTGAGCTATTCTCACTTGGTACTTTGTTTCATCATCTGACCGGAGCTATATGCCTCTCTTCCTTTGATTTCATCAGCAATACTTATGTGAAGAGTATGCAAATTATGCATAGGTACCTCTGGAAAATGTAGATCAACAGAGCATAATCCTTCAATATCAGCTTGTACTTCATGTGCCTGACACTTTAATGCTTTTGGTGGTATTGCTATAACTTGTGCCTAAAACCCTGAAATTAGCTGCAACATTGGTATTTCTCCTCCTGTTGGATCAACTTTCTTTCCTACTGCAGTGTCCTTTGGATTTTATGCGATCTGCATTCCTTCCAAGACTTCCTACAGTGCACTGATCTGGTTTGTAATTTCTCCATAGTATTTCAAGTGCGCATCTGCACCTTTCCTCCATAGATCCTCTATGGTGTCTTTCAATATATTGTTAATAGCTCTACATTGTCTTCTGTTAATTCCAATGCCAGAGCTTCCTTACGAGCTTTTCTCTTCGTTTTCCACCCCTCTAGCGCTTCTGAAAATTTTAGTTTTCCCTTGGTATAAGGATCAGGGTGCGTCACACTAGATTCCCTCTCGTGCTCTGGTGATGATTGCGAGTTTGCTTCTGCTCTACCTTATTTCCCAAATTCTCCAGTCTCATTTATATTTTCTTCTACTTATGCCTTATGTGCTTTATTACCTCCCTTATTTTGTTGTTCCTTTGCTTTATTTTGACGATCTGATTCCTGCAACACAGTAGGGGACAGTTCCTCCACAAGAACTGGTAATTTCCATTATTCGGCCACTCATTAATGATTCCATTGATATCCTACTTCGTTAACTTCTAATGCATCGACAACCACTCCTTATTAGTATCTCTTCGAGCTTGAATATACATATGATTTGGGGTTTCCTTAAACTGAATAATATTCATGAATAGATCTTCAACACAAGGTTCTATCCGAGGGACCTTCTTAAGACTGAACTGGATAGCTTCCTTATATATATAGAGTACAATATTGGAATCTCGTTGTCGATATGCATTATTAAAACCCATAAGGAGTCAAACCGTGCGGCCATAGGAAATCCAGGTGGTAGCTTCGCAAACTCATAATCTACTGGCTCTTTCCAAGCTAAAGCAATCAATAATAGTAACAATGAGTAATGAAAAATTATTACCTATGTATTGTGGCGCATCACAACAATCCAACAAGAACTCATTGAGTAGGAACGTTGCAATTCATATTCACACCTTCAACACATTTTTCTGCCACTGCAATGAGTGAATTTGGTACTTGGTTGGGCCGACATTTCCACATCAATTTACTTGCAAAAATTCACGTTGAACCGAACGATCTAATCATCAATTGAGTCTACATCATAACCCCAATTTCTCTCCTCCAACCCATATTTTCCCTTCATTTTGTTTGCAATTTCTTGGTCCTTTTCCTTTACTACGAAGTTTGTTGTCAGATCCACCCCTGGAGTGGGAAGACCCATAATTCTCGCCATTGGGTCTCTATCAGTTGAAATTTATTTGTCCAACCACATAAATATATCGTGAACACACATTAATAGTTTCCTTACACATGCATTGGTTTCCACACTTCGACCAACATGCAGGATCTTAAAAATGACCAAACTCTCGGATTTTTCCAACCCTGGAACCCACTCTAATGGTTCTATGACACAAGCTCCTCCTTCCACATGAGGTACCATCCGCAAATACTTCTAAGGCTTAAAATTTGGGAACTTCAACTGTCCACCAAATCATGGTCTGCATATTTTAAGTATGGCACCCTCACCATTATGTCCCCAACTTGCAAAACTCTTCCTGGAATCTCTAGTGTGATCAGTGGGTATTTAACATCCTTAGATAATTGAACTGGCTTAGCATTATTCTTTCTTAGTGGTATATATTCTGGAAACCCAGACGACATTGCACATGTGGAATCCACTACATCATTCATCTGCTTTCTTCTCATTCCATGTCTCTATGGATGGGGTAACCTGCTTGCAGTACTCCTCGATGAACTGGGTGGTACTGCGGGAACCTGCTCCCTGACCACCTGTGGATCTCCTTGAGCTCTCGGAAATAGTGATTCCATGAAGTCTCAGACACAATCGTCTAGAATGATTCCTCACATAACCTCTCACATAGTCTATTGTTCTTCGGGTCTACTCTCCTCTCGCTTCTTATCAACGTTCAATGCATGGTGAGCCTAACTTCCCAATCCCATTATGTTTGTAATGCCCCATAATCCTCTCTTTTTGCCTCATTATCTGTATATTTTTTGCACCTGACCAAATATTTCATAGAATTTTCCTAATTTATTTCAAATTTATTTCCATAAACAAGATCAGATCATTCCCATCGTTCCACTATCTTTCTATATTAAGTACACTTATTATGTATGACCATCACCTTTTTCTTTTCCATTAATGCAACTTTTAAATAGTTTCCCATTCATTTTAGTTACATGTTGAGCTTTCAATTATCATTCCAGACATCTATGACTCATTTGAAACTTTGACAATGCAAAACTATTATATACAAAGACTCCTACTTCAACATAATAAAAATTCGACAAAATAACACTTCGACACAAACAGAAAGCCAAAAAAAAAAAAAAAAATTTACATATCCATTCATGCTTATTGAAGGAATGTACGACTATCCATGTAGGTTTTCATTCGAATTCCATTAACTAACCCCTTTAGAGGCTCACCATTTAGTTTTTGTAGTTGTACAACACCTCCTTCTGTCATAGAGTTAACCGTGAGTTAACCACATAAGGTCCTAGCTAGTATGTTCTCAGCTTAACCGGATGTTTAAAGAACTTACTTTCATATAGGAGAATTAAATCGCCTCGATGAAACTGCTTCCTAGTGATGTGGCGATCATGCCAGGCCTTCTCTAATTCCTTCTTAACCTATTGTTGAAATCCTGCAATAAATATGTCTTCTTCTAATTGCAGCAACTTCGACAGTCTTTCTTCTATTGCACCAGTGTTTGAAATACTTGTAAAGGAAACAATTCTTAAGCTAGGTACAATATATTCCATTGGCATGGCATCCTCCTACCCATATACTAAACTGAAAGGTTTATTACCCATTAACTTTTTTCAAGTTGTCCTATAAGCCCATAAAATTATAGGGACCTTCAAATCCCAATCATCGGTGTTCACATTGCAAACCTTTATCAAAGCATGTTCTAAAATATTATTAAAAGCTTCGACAGTTCCATCATCCTGTGAATGATAGGGAGTACTCTTCTAATAATGGATCTGAAATTCTTGGGCTAGTGACTCAATAGTCTTGTTTACAAAGTGAGTCCCTTAATCGCTCATTAAAACTCGAGGGAATCCAAATATAGTAACTACATTTTGAAATAAAAACTTCGTAGTGGTTACAACACTACGATATTTTACTGGATCATCTTCATCCCATCTAGTAAAATAATATGTTGTAGTGATAATATATTGTGCTCTTGTCCTCTTCCCAAGTGGGTTAATTGGACCTACAAAATCAACATCCAACTTATCAGAAGCTTGCAATGTGGCACTAATGGCATCTCATCCCTTCTTGAAGGTTTTATAGTTCTTTGGCAAAAATCACAATATCTGCAATACTCCTTTACATCTTTATGCAAAGTAGGCCACCACGGTCCTGCCTTTAATATTTTATGTGTTGTATAGTTTCCAGCATAGTGACCTCTCACAACACCATCATGAGCTTCGGCCAAAATCATAGGGCGCTCATTCTCCAAAACACATTGTCTTAAGATTTCATATGGACCAAGATTGTATAATTAGCATGCTATCAACTAATAATCTGTTTCTTTGACAACCAGATGTTTCGTTTGTGCTATAGTGTACCCTTGTGGCACCATTATTGTATATATAAAATTCATAATGTCTTCGAAATACTCATCTACCATCCTTACATAAAAGAGTCACACATTTGGGAGATTGTCATCCAAGTTAACTGTTTGTTCTCTCCTCCCTCACCTTGATAGATGGTCAAGCCCCACATTCAGCCTTCCTAGCATAACTATGATCTCAAAATCATATTCTTGAAATAGTAGTAGCCAACTGCATTTCTTCCCCCCAACACTGGATTGTTGACTAGATGCTTCAAAGCATAATTATTAGTGAACATCTTAAAATTTCCCCCTAGCAAGTAGTGGTTGAGATTTTGCAAAGAATATACCATAGATAGTCCTTCTCATTCTATCGTAGTGTAATTTTTCTCTGTTGTGGACAATTTCCTGCTACTAAATGTGATAGGATGGTCAATAAATCCTTCTCTTGTTTGAGAAAGAACTCCACCTAAAGCAATGGATGACACATCAGCATGCACATGAAAATATTTTTGCTAGTCTAGAAACACCAGAATAGGTGCTATCACCATCTTTTCCTTCAATGTGTCAAGGCTATGTTGACACTCTTCATTCCATTGGAACTTAGTATCTTTCTTTAACAGTTTTTCCATAGGGGGTATTATTTGGCCATAACCTTTAATAAATTTTTGGTAGTACCCAGTATGTCCCAAGGTTGTTCTTAACTATCGTACTGATGTTGGTGGTGGTAATTCCACTATAATGGTTATTTTGATAGGGTCCATCAACTTACCTTGTTTACAAACTACATCTCCTAATAGTATACCAAATGGAGCACAAAAAATATACTTCTTTATACTTAACAATTTTTGGTATTGTTGACAATGATCTAACATCAGTCTCAATTTCTCAATGTGGTTCTTTAATAACCCAGAAAATGTCCAATCATCAAAGTAAACCTTTAAAAATGTATGGATGAACTCCTTAAATGTTGATTCGACCACTCTAGAAAAGATAGTTGGGGCATTCTTTAAACGGAATGGAATTATTGTGTACTCATAGAAACCCCATTCAGTCGCAAATGTGGTCTTGTGTTGCTCTTCCTTAGCAATCTTTATTTGATGGTATCCAGAAAACCCATGTAAATGAATAATTCTCTTGCACACCCACATTTTCTAATACCTCATATGTAAAGGGTGTAGGAAATGGGTCATGTAGACATGCATCATTTAGTTTCCTCGGATCTACACAAATTCGAACTTTACCCATCTTTTTATCTTAAACCACCATTAGAATAATCCACTCAGGCTCTTCTGCATGTTCAATGATGCCTGCATCCAACATTATATCAAGCTTAGCTTTAATTTTTTCTTTATATATGGGGTTCAGTCTATAAGGCCTTTGCTTAATAGGTTTTGCATCAAGATTCAATGGAATCTTCATTTCTTCCAAGTCACCAATGATACCCTTCATCTCAAAAAACTTAGTAGGAAACAAGTATTGATATTCATGCAATAAGTCAGTAAGTTTAGCTATAGTCCCATCATCCCAATAATCCCCAATATTAGCAAATTTAGGATTTTCTTTTGAACTAATATTTACCTTATTTTCCTTCAACGGTTTCAAAAACTTATCAGATGTGATCCCAGGGCCTTCTATATATTGGCTTCCTTTAGTTTCCATGATATGCATGTCTCTCGGACCATCATCTAGGTCCCCAGTAATATTGTAACATTCTAAAACATGCTCAAGTGGTGCAGTCCACTATGGCATATTAGATAATGGCACTGGTATTTCTTCATAAATATTAGCTTTGATTACTTGAATGGATGCGTCAACCATTGGAATCTCATCTTATTAATTGAATGTTCATTTGAAATTCATAACTAAATCATCTTAGTGTGTTGTACCTTGTCGAAGTTATAGCATTGTGTACCAATTTCTAGGTATATTATCTAGTGTATGGATAAACGTATGGACCCACTCCTGCTTAGGTATATTTTCTCATGTCGTAGTACATGTTGTCAAATGATCCACATGACTAATTAAACCATTGTATTTTACTCCAACATATGAAATCCCTTCGCCAAACCGAATCTCCAACAACCTTCTACACTGTGACCAAGCCTTTATATGTTGTCTATGAACAACCCACCACCTGGTTGGGGTAGATTTAAGTGCTACATATAATGCTAATAATTGTTGTTGTTGTTGTTTAGGAATCTTGACTTCAAAATCGATAATAAAAGCATCTAAATTTGGTAACCCCCTATAGGGAGGGAGATCACATGCCTCTTTTCCAATCCAATGCAGTGACTCTGTAACATGAGCACACCTCCTCATGAGTACCTCATGTATCCTATTCTACCAATTTTTGAGAGCTTTGCCGGAGTTTGATGAACATGAACTGACACTTCGCCAACTCAAAGTACCATTTGTTGTAGGATTGACATAGTCATATGTTCTTGAAGTAATATTATAAATATTATCTAGATCATGAGCATCATATTCCTATGTGATAGGTTCAACATACCTTGAACCCTCTAAAGGATCCAAAGGTGCGACAACTATGCTATGTCCATTCTCAAATGTTAGCATTCTCTTTTCAATTTTATGATAGTCTGGTTCCCAATTTCCTAATCTATACCAAGCAATGCAGGATATGGATTTGTATCATCGATTATCTCTATAACTTCAAAGTCTGCAAAAGTTTGCAATCCCTCTATTTGACAAAAACACCAACCATTCTTCCAAATGGAATCAATTTTTGTTAGTTATCCAATCTTAACTAGACATGCAACCACACTAGATCAAGTTTTCTCATAGTTTTCCATGTATACCTAGTAATGATATTCACACCTGAAACCAAATCTAAAATAATAAAATCCATGTCATAATCCCCAATATATGCATTAAGTCACAATTTCCTTCTCGTTCTCATTATTTTTTGTAAATTGTTTACAACCCGGTCCTGAGTAGGTTCTTTGTCTAATTCTTCAATTAAGTTGTGCAATTCCTTTAATGCATCTTCATATTTAATTAGATCTAGGAATCTCTCTAAAAAAAATTCAGGACACATACCTTTCCTAGAGGTTTCTTAGGAGTTGAGCAGTAATAACAAGGTGGCATGTCATAAATAGGAGCTTCATCATACACAGGAGGTGGAAAAAACATCGATTCCCCTTTTTCCTTGGCATAAACCCATTCCTAGCTTCGGCAAAAGTCTCATTTCCTTCTGGACATCAAACATTGGAGGTCGTTGCACAACCGATCTAATTCTAGGACCATGTTGGTTAGCAAGTATCGTTGTATTATCCCCTATTGCATCTCCTCCTTGTGTAACTACAGTGATAGTAGGTTGCTTCTCTCTTGGTTCTGCTGAGATCTTCTGCACATTATGATTCTTATTTTGAATTTGTTTTGCTTACCACTTTGCTATAAGTTGTGGACAATCTTCAATGGTATGATCTAATACTTTTCAATATGTGCATGTCAAATATGGGTTTTGACAGTCTCTAGCGAAGTGTACCGGCTTCCCATAATTGTAACAAATTACTTGGACTCTGCCTTGATCAAATCCTCCTTGTCCTCGTCCTCGAAATACACCTCAATGCTGATTAAATTGCGCACCACTTCCTTCAGCATGCTCCTCCCCTTTCATGCAATATGCATTCATTGTACTTTTGAGAGTAGTTGATATGCTTGACAATATTTTTCATTTTGACAAACTAATCTACATAATTTACATAATATGTTATTAGCAGTACTTACAATTTTCTGCAGCAAATAACATTCCTTTCGTTGATGTCCTCTAGTCTGACAAATCCCACACTAAATTCCAACTCCATGGTTTAAGGGATTAGGAACTCTCACAGTCATATATTCCTTGAATGTTGGGCATTGATATTTATGGTGTCCCTCTGTTTTACATCTTGTACAGTAGACTTCTTCTCTTACATCTTTTCCTTTCTTAATGTCTTCAATATAAAATCACAAGTTTTCCAACTACGAATGGATCTAAGCCATACCTGTGCCATTCTCTCCAATAGGTGATGCTTATAAATTCATGGAGAGTTCAAGGGCCTCAATATGTGATACAATCTTCTATTGCATTAACAGAACTCTGATATGAGGTAACAAAGTGGCTATAAACCACTCCATATGCTAACATGTGTCATCTAAAAAATTACACGAGTCATCAGCGTCTTAAACCTCTAGTCAAAGTCCCACATATATTCAGTTGTTAACTATTGGAATTACTTGAACTCGGTGATACACTACAACTCATACTTTGGCTTTTAGAATTCTTTTATTAACGTAACCTTAATCTTTGCTAACGTTTTATGCATTGCTCCAGCAAGTACATTGGAAAACTTCATAAACTAGTCTAATGCACGACCTTGAAAAGTCATGAACAACTACGTTCTCTTCACATTATCATCTTGCACTTGCTTAATCATCCATGTTGGACACACTGAACACACTAAGAGGGGGGGTGAGTCAGCATGTGTACCTTTTATTACATTTCAAAACTTGATTATCAGCAGCTTGCAAAGTACAATATTCATTAATACATTATCAACCTTTACATTTCATAAGAATATCAACATCACATCATCATCACATAAGAAACATTCACATTACACAATAATTTTACATGGAAACCCAAGTACTAGGAAAAAAAACATGAAATATGTTGTTTATAATATAGTGATTACATTCATTGTGTTTACCAACACCAACTAAAAGGAAGCTCCAAATCCCTGATTTTCTAGCACCAACTAGAAGGAGGCTCTAACACCCTAGTTTATCAACTACAACTGAAAGGAGGATATAACCCCCTAATGTCACAGGCTCCAATCTGTATAGAGGACTCCAGCCCTCATTTATCACCAACTTACAATTCTCATGAACCAACTTGAAGGAGACTATAATCTCCTATCCTTTCCCTATCCTGTTGCCCTAATATGAATAGAGGAAAGAATATATAATGATCATTGTATCTTTGTCCCTGCACCTGTATCATTGTCCTTGTTCCTGTATCATTGTCATTTTTCTTATATCACTGTCTCTTTTATCCTGTATCATTGTATCAATACCTATGTCAACCTATCACAATCATTATCTTTATCAAAATGCCCCAATCATTGTATCTCTATCAAATTGTCACAATCACTGCCTCTGTCACAATGCCACAATCACTATCACACTGTCTCAATATCTGTCACACTATATCAACATGTACATGCCTCAAGTATATACCTAGTAACAAACATCCATCGATTTCATTTGGATCCTCAGCTTTTACATGATCTACATTTCCAAAACATTGAACATTCCTAGAGATGAGCCATATTCCAAGATATAATCATGCAGTATGCCAAGATAATCGCTATGATATATGCCAAGATCATCATACAATATGTCCATATAATCACCATGATCTATACAAGAAAATCACCAAGATATATGCCAATATAATCATAAAATGTATTGATATAACTACCAACATCTATGTTAATATCACCATCAAGTATGCTAAGAGATAAACACAACAACATGTACAAACTTCATACCTTTTCAAGACAACAAGATGGACCCTAGTCCATGAGAGGCATGACCATCACAAGAGAGACTCATGTATAAGAACCATACCATATCTATGCCAATATAACCATCATCATATCCCCTATAACATATATAATTACTTCAAATAGATATACCAAGAGAGAGACTCACATACCAATATCCAAGATGATCTCTATCCATGAAATACATGTGCCATCACAAGAGAAACCCACAAGCATGAACCATACATTTTCCAAGATCATAACATGAAGAAATAATATACAAACTAAAAGAGTCTCTAGATATATTCATCACATATCCCTCACACCCATCTTTACAACGAGCCAAGAATTTTGTAATTCTGATACCGTATGAGAAAGTTATGTCATTTTCCGTGAATCTCCTCAATTCTCAAAGATGCCCAAAAATTTCTCCTCCAAAAAGTTTCACACTTTTTCTCCAAAGATGCACAATAGAAAGAAATACTTGATCGATGATAAAATGAAATGTTTTCCCCTCTATTTATACACTTCATCATGATCTAGTAGCTTATTTTAGTGTCTCCTTAAACTCATCATTTATTTGTGGATCTCCATATTTTAAGGGGGTCTCAAGGGTTATCACCCCACCTCAAGATTCCATCATGACATTTCATGCCAAAACTTCAATAATCACTCCATATATTCTCCAAATGGGTCCATAGGAATTTACCACAACATCATACTTGGTGGATACGCCATTATTTCTTGCGGGGATCCTTACCACTTCAAGTGGTCTAATGAGACAAAGTACCACAACTTTTGGGGTCATGTGGACCAAGAATTATTATTTTGGGGGTACTTCAAGATTCACACCAACTTGCTTCAAACCAATTTTGGGGTCTCTTTAGGGCCTTCTCCACCATGGGTCATGTAACCTCGAACTCATGTGCAAGTGGAAACACCGTTGTTTATGGGTTTCTTCACCTTTTATTTGAACATTTCCTTGTGGACCAATCCTTATTACTTCAGGGGCTACTTCTCATGGTCATATGGACCAATCCTTCTGGTCATGTAGACCCAACACCACTACTTTTGGAGTTTATTCGCATTTTTTACTGGCATTTCTTAGGAACACCTTTACGAACTTTCTTACACTTCTTATCATCATGGTTATGTGACCCACCATAATGGTCATGTGACCCATCATCATGGTCATGTGGCCCAACATAATTTATTTAGGAAAGTCTTCACACTTCTTTAGGACACTTTAGGGACTCCTTTACACTCCACATAATCATGATCATTAGGGAATTCTCTAGGGTTTTTTTACCACTTATGTATAACTCAAAGTGTCTTCTTGTAAGGGCCATGTGCAACTACTTTCCATAAGGGGACTTCTTTGGGTTTATATACACTTGTGGTCAAGGGATTCCTTAGTTTCTTATTTATGGGATTTAAGGATTCATTATACATTCCCAAACAATATATCTCTACTACAACCACATAATTATTACCACCTTGACACCACATATCTCTTCACCCTTTTGACATTATTGACACCCTGTTTGACATCAATGACAACTTCTTCCAACAACCTCCCCCTTTGTCATTGATGGAAACAACTTCAACTCTTTCTCTCCCTTTGACATAAATGACACAAGGGGTGAAGTAGCTTTTTTCACCTGCTTTCCAAGGGCTTATGTTGTCTCCCCCTGTCAATATGCTTATCTTATATTACTTTGTTTTGCTGATCATTTTCTTGCTTATAGAAGATAATTTTACTTGACTATTAATGCCTTATAAAATGATCTTTTTTTTTTTGACAACACTCCCCCTTTGACTGTGGCGACTCTCGCTTAGACTTGACCATTTCTTGAAGCTTTATGAAGTAGCTCCCCCTATGTTCCTGAATAATTTACCAAACTGCTGCTTTGTTGAATTTTCATCGATCTGCCTTTCATGTTACATAGACTCCCCCTCAACACTATCCATAAAAATAGGAGTCTTTATGTCAAATTGTTTACAACAGTAGGTACTTCTCTACTATAGGATCATCATCTATAATCTTGACATCTATAATCTTGACACCTTTCTTTTTGCTTGTTGATATGTAATTATTACTCGATTCTGCAACTGTTGTAGATATGTCCTTTCAGTCTTCTGTATTGACTTGTTTTTCCTTCACATATTCAGCATGTAATACCAATTCCTTTATATCTTCGATCTTGGGACCTATTTGACTTTCATCCAATGTACTTCCCATATTTAAGATAAGAGAATTGTTTTGGTTTCCTATCTTGAGCTATGAACTTTCATAATTTTTATAGAGGACCAATCCACAAGCTTATTCCTTCTGTCCTTTTGGATTCTTCTTCCAAACTTTGTTATATCTGATATCAATATTCTCCTTTACAGAAAATTTTATCATGCTTCTACAGTCATGAGCTATGTGTCCATAGTTGTTGCACTTGTACCATTCAATTTCATAATTCAAAGCTCCAAATTTGTTATAAAATCTATCAAATTCCTTACAAGTCTTCTCATCATGATTCCTAAAGTTTTCATAGCCATTTGTATTCCATGTGTTTCTACTCCTTACATAGGATATGCAATTTACAACCTTATGCCCAAAATTATTCCAATAATAACATATTCCAAAGAAAAAAAATCGATAGCTAGATGTAGAATATCTTCTAGTTGGTGCAAATCTTCTGAAGTTGGAATCTTGAAACTTCGCTATTGCTGGTTGTTTCTTCTATGCACGATCTTCTTCAAGACTCTTGTTTGTCACTACTTTATGTATATCCTGCTTTTTAGGCTTGAAACCTTGTACAACATATACATAAATTCCTTCTATTTGTTTCCCTTTAGATCTTGAACCCTCATCATTTTGTTTTTATACAGGACCAAATTTATCATAGAATGACCTTTGGCTACTAATGATTTCATCCAATATTTTGGTGTTGTTAACAATTTTTTGTCGAATGTTCTTCTTTTGTGATTCCTTTCTGAGAGACTAATTTTGATTCCAACTCTTCATGTATCTTCTCCTTTTATTCCAGCCTTTTTCTAAGTGTTTCTTCGATTACCTTCGCTTCTTCCAGTTGACTTTTTAGATCTATAAAGATATTCTTTGTATCTTTAGGGTTTCTTCTAGAGCTTTCCTTCAATTCACCTAACTCCCTTCTTAGTAACTTTTTTTTCTTCCTTTCTTTCTTTAATTCAATCAAGGAACTGGTCAATTCCACCTCAAGATATACTTCTCCATCCACATAGTCTTCCTCATCATCATTAGTTGTTTCTTCTAAATCCATGAAGAGCACTTTTCATGAGTCATCATTACTATCATCCTCTTCATCGAATGAGGAAGAATCCTCCTTTGAATATAGACTCTTCCTTTTCACAAATTTCTTATTCATTTTCTGATATTTCTTTTCATTTTCTTCATCACTATATGACCTTTTGCATAGGGACACTTGGAAGCAAAATGACCAATTTTACCACAATTAGAACATTTGAAAGGAAGCTTACATTTGTACTTGTCAGTTCCTTGCTTTAACTTTCTCACCAAATTTGCTACTTCTTCATCATTTGAGTCATCATTGTTACTAGAACATGAACATGATTTTGATTTTTACTTATTATACATTTTCTTCTTAGAAGTATTGAGAGTTTATTCCCTTCTAGTCATATTTTCTTGTTATGTTCTCATTTTGTATGCTGTAAGAATTCCATGTAATTAATCCACACTTAAAATATCTAGATCTTCTCTTTATTCTAGGGATGAGATATTGGAGTCAAACCTCATTCGAAGAGATCTAAGAATCTTCCGGACTATCACTGGATTATCAATCTTTTCTCCTAGACCCCTCATGGTGTTCATGATTTCATCTACTTGAAGAAAATAAGGTGCAATTTCTTCATATTCCTTCATGTTCAAGTGTTCAAATTGTCTTCGGTAAGTTTTCATCTTGGCTCCTTCGACTTTGGAATTTCCTTTATACACATTTTTGAGCTTGTCTTGGATTTCTTTTGCAGTTGTACAATGCATAACCTTGACAAATTATGAACCTACTAAGTCTCCAAAAATAGCACTCATGGCCCTTGAATTGCATTCAAAAAGTCTTCTTTCAATAGTACCTGCAGGTGGATCTCTCTTTGGTGGAGTGTATCCATTTACTACAGCTTGCCAAACATCAAGTCCCAGTGATTGTAAGAATAAATTCATACTTAGGCTCCAAAAAGTACAATTCAACACATTAAATAATGGTTATCCAAGCTTAGAATATTTTGCATACTTCTTCATGATGATCTACCTTTCAATGGTTAAACAATCCTGAAGGAACCTGCTCTAATACCAATTGTTGGACACACTGAACACACTGAGAGGGGGGGTGAATCAGTGTGTGTACCTTTTATTACTTTTCCAAACTTGATTATCAGCAATTTGCAAAGTACAGCATTCATTAATACATTATCAACCCTTACATTTCATAAACATATCATCATCACATGAGAAGCATACATAGTACACAATATTTTTATGTAGAAACCTAGGTGTTAAGGGAAAAACCATGAAATATGTTGTTTATAATATGGTGATTACATTCAATGTGTTTACCAGCATCAACTAGAAGGAATCTCCAACCCCCTAGTTTATCAAGTCCAACTGAAATGAGACTACATCCCCCTAAGGTCACAGGATCCAACCTGTAAAGAGGACTCCAATCCTCAGTGAGCACCAACTCGTAATTATCAGGGACCAACTTGAAGGAGTCTACAATATCCTATCATTTCCCTGCACTATTTCCCTGGTATGAATAGAAGAAACAATATGTAATGATCTCTGTATCACTGTCTCTAAAAAATTGTACATGAATATTTTTCCTTGCACCTGTATAACTGTCCATGTCCCAGTATCACTATCCTTGTTCATGTATCACTGTTGCTTTCATCTTGTATCATTGTATCACTACCTTTGTCAACCTGCCACAATCATTATCCCTATCATAATTCCCCAATCATTGTATCTCTATCTAAATGCCACAATCACAGCCTCTATCACAATGCCACTATCAATGTCACAATGCCACAATCACTATCACAATGTCTCAATATCTTTCACACTATATCAACATGTACATGACTCAAGTATATACCTAGAAAAAAACATCCATCCATTTCATATGGATCCTCAACTTTTATATCATATACATTTCCAAAACATTGAACATTCCAATAGATGAGCCATATGCCAAAATATAATCATGGGCTATGCCAATATAATCGCTATGATCTATGCCAAAATCACCATACAATATGTCTGGATAATCACCATGATATATACAAACAAATCACCAATGTCTATTCCAAGATCATAATAAAATGTGTCGATATAACTACTGACATCTATGCTAATATCACCATCAAGTATGCCAAGATATAAGCAGAAGAACATGTACAAAATTCATACCTTTTCAAGACAACAAGATGGACCCTAGTCCATGAGAGGCATGACCATCACAAAAGAGACCCATGTATAAGAACCATACCATATCTATGCCAAGATAACCATCATCATATCCTCCATAACATATATAATGACTTCAAAGAGATATAACAAGAGAGAGGCTCACATACTAATATACCATGTGAGTTATATCCATGAAAGACATGTGCAATCACAAGAGAAACCCACAAACATGAACCATACATTCCCCAAGATAACAAGATGACGAAACGATATACAAACCAAAAGAGTCTCTAGATAGATTCATCACATATCCCTCGCAACCAACTTTACAATGAGTTAAGAATTTTGTAATTATGATACCATATGAGAAAGTTATGTCATTTTTCATGAATCTCCCCAATCCTCAAATATGCCCAAAATTTCTCCTCCAAAACGTTTTGCACTTTTTCTCTAAATATGCGCCATAGAAAGACAGACTTGATTGATGATCAAATTAAATGTTTTTCCCTTTATTTATACACTTCATCATTATCTAGTAGCTTCTTTTAGCATCTCCTTAAACACATCCTTTATTTGTGGATCTCCATATTTTAAGGGGGTCGCAAGGGTTAGTACCCCACCTCAAGAGTCATCAATGACACTTCATGCCAAAACTTCAATATCACTCCATATCTTCTCCAAAAGGGTCCCTAGGAATTAACCACATCATCATACTTGGTGGATACACCATTATTTCTTGTGGGGATCCTTACCACTTCAAGTGGTCTACTGAGCCAAAGTACCATAACTTTCAGAATCGTGTGGATCAAGGATTATTATTTTGGGTGTACTTCAAGACTCACACCAACTTTCTTCAGACCAATTTTGGGGACTCTTTAGGGCCTTATCCACCATAGGTCATGTAACCCCAAACTCATGGGAAAGTGGACCAAACACCATTGTTTATGGGTTTCTTCACCTTTTATTTGAACATTTCCTTGAGGACCAATCCCTATTACTTTGGGGGCTAATTCTCATGGTCATATGGACCAATTTTTATGGTCATGTAGACCCAACACCACTACTTTCATTATTTCTTCACATTTCTTACTGAAATTGCTTAGGAACACCTTTATGAACTTTCTTACACTTCTTATCATCATGGTCATGTGACCCACCATAATGGTCATGTGACCCATCATCATGGTCATGTGGCCCAACATAATTTATTTAGGAAATTCTTCACACTTCTTTAGGACACTTTATGGACTCCTTTACACTCCACATCATCATGATCATCAAGGGATTCTCTAGGGTTTTTTTACCACTTATGTATAACTCAAAGTGTCTTCTTGTGAGGGCCATGTGCAACCGCTACGCAATAAGGGGACCACTTTGGGTTTATATACACTTGTGATCAAGGTTTTCCTGAGTTTTTTCTTTACGGGGTTCAAGGATTCATTATACATTCCCAAACAATATATCTATACTAAAACCACACCATCATTACCACCTTGACACCACATATATGTTCACCCTTTTGACATCACTGACACCTTGTTTGAAATCAATGACAACTTCTTCCAACAGTCCATACAACCTCACACAAAAACTAGTGTTGTTTTGGATCTCCAGAGCAAAATGTATTGACGAGCTAAAACTCTCTAATTTTCCTAACACTTCACAAAACAACCAAGACATTGAATCTTCATAACACAAAGGTTCAACAAATTTATATCTCATTTTGTCACAATATCCATCGCATTCCAACACTATGCATGTTGAGCCAAAAAAGAGCACAAGGAAGAAGTAGAAGCGCAAGCATAAGACAGGAAAAACAAGCACGTGACAAGAAGAAAGAGGTAAAGGAAGGAAAGGAAGTGCAGAGGAAAGAAAGTTGCAACGAGGATTAGTGCGATGAAGGAAAGGAGAAACTGTGGGAAGGTAGAAGAGTAAAGACTGGGAGGCGATAGGTCAGAAAAACCATAGGTGCTCGAGTCGATGGAAACTGAAGGATGGTTTTTGCGGCCACTTACGACCTGTACAAATAGACTGAAAGATGTTTTTGCGGCTAAGTATGGCCTACGATAAATGCAATAAAATACATTTTGTGGCTATTTATGAATATAATAAATAAGTTGTACCCAGTCAACCTTGCGCGGTCTTGTAGGGTCGATAAATACTAGGAACCTGTTTTGTATAAGGGTTCTCTTCGTTCAGTTGATGAAGCTAGGAAATAATTGAAGAAGTCTGATAGTAGAGTTATAGTAGTCTTTTGAGATGTGGATCTACAGTTGTGTGCGTAGACCATTTTGTAAGAGTCAGTCTACAGCTGAGTTCGTAGATAGTAGAGTTGAAGAGTCGATCCAAGATGTGTGCGGATCGGTAGAAGAGTAGAGTATAAGAAGAGAAAATAAAACCAGAGAGCATGAGAGCAAGAAAGAGTCTAAGCTAAAAAGACATATCTCTAAACAGTCTGTAGTCAAGTCACAGACTACAAGGTGCCATATATTTCTCATGCCAGATGAAGAGCACCTTGGTGGTTTTTCCCAGTTGGGTTTCCATGTTACATCTTGTGTCGAATGAATGTGCTTGTTGAATGGTTGTGATCAGTTCTTGTTTATGTTGCATTATTTATACTTATTGTTTAAATAAATGTCACAATATTGATAAAAGCAATTGAATGAATGAATGACTAAAGCATCGTCAAATAATTGTGTATTATTTCTTGTTCATTTACTGTTAAGTTGTAATACAGTCGCACCACTGCCTTTTATTGTTAAGGAATCATTTGCATCGTACAGTTGTGCCAATTGTTAAGCTGTTAATGGAAAGTTTGTGTCGCACTGTTGCGCCGTTGTCAAGTTAGTAAAAATACTCCAAACTTCTAACTCTGTCAAGATCCTTGGTTGTGCGTGAGGGGAGTGTAATCCCTCGCCGACTGCGGAAACATGCTTCAGGAAGTTACACATTAAGATATCTCGGGTGAGACTGTGCCTGCCTCGCAAGTGTTGCCGACTGAGCTAGCTTTGTCAGGACGATGTCTTTGGGTGTTTTGTTGGCCTTGTGGGCTTGTTGAACCTGGGTCGCGAGAGTGGGGAAAATTTAGCTAACAAATGGTTCCATTGCTGGGACCCTTAATCATTTGAGTCGATGGAAATGGTGTGGCATCCAAAAAAGAGGGAAATCAAGGATTGGTTGGAGTCTAAGACATTAGCATTTGCACAGGATCACGGTTGAGCACAGAAGACTGGTTGAGTCGATACATGTACACATATATTCATGAAATATTATTTGCATAGTTTCCTATTGTGTTGCATGAGTGGTTTTCAAGATTGGCGACTCAGCAAGCAAACTTTCAGAGAAGGTAAGTAGTCAAGTGGAGTGCTCAACTGATCCACGAGTTAACCAGTGTAAGTAACCCCCATATCTAGAGCTATTGATTTTTGGGTCGATAGTATTTTGCAAGGGTATATTACTGAGTTTGTAGTTGAGACGATAACCTCATATAGTGAGGCTGAAAGAAATTTTTTCCAAGGACCCCGCAGGAAGTACTTGTTATCTATAACTACATGGATAAA
Source organism: Pseudotsuga menziesii (assembly GCA_001517045.1). Taxonomy (NCBI): domain Eukaryota; kingdom Viridiplantae; phylum Streptophyta; class Pinopsida; order Pinales; family Pinaceae; genus Pseudotsuga; species Pseudotsuga menziesii. The sequence continues at coordinate 20,206 of LPNX010198872.1, read as the reverse complement.
AATGCTCATCTATGAGAAGAGAATTTTGCAGTTGAGTAGTTGAGTCGCATACCTAAAGGAAGGGATATGTCGCAAAAAACCTATAAAGAAAATGGGAAATGGTAAGTTGAGATGTTCCCAGGAAGTATAGAACCTGAACCAGAAGCTGGATTTTTAAGAAGTGGAAAAGGTTTCGGTCAGGAAAGAGAAGAAATACATTGGGAGGAAGACAGACTCCTATTTTGTTTGAAGAAAGCAAGTACGAAGTTGAGTCGCGTTTAGACGAAGGGTCTTGCGACGAAGAGGAATATTATAACTCAATTTCTGAAGGAGTAGAAGAATCCAAAGAATCTAGGAAAACACCAAAATCAGAACGTCGCTACACACACCAAGAGCATCGCCAAAGGTAAGGTATAGAGCCTCATCTCCTGAAAGAACTGTCAATACTAGTAGTACTAATGCTGTGACTAGTGCGCATGGAAGTCTGCCTTCATTAAATTGTTCATTAAGCAACCTCGATGCCAACTTAATGGTTGGGGCAGATATTAGATTACCTACATTCAATGGGAATGGAGTAGAAGATCCCAAGCAGCATTGGTTCCTCTGTGAAGCTGTTTGGATGGTTCTCCAAGTTCACAATGCGGACATAAGGAAAACGCAGATGATCACGACTCTGTGGGGTCGTGCGTTGGACTAGTTTATGAAGTTTTGCGTAGTACCAATAGGCAACCCACAGAATACCCTGGATGAGATCCGACTTGCGATGATTTGTGAGTTCAAAAAACCTAAATCTGAGTCGTAGTGTATCATCGAGATCAAGGAGATAAAGAAGTTACCGACAGAATCTGTATGGGATTTTGATCAGTGGTTTAAAAATTTGGTCGCCAAAGTTAGTTTTCAAATGTTGGATGTACAACATAAAGAGTGGTTTATTATTGTGTTATTACCACACATCCGTGGGCCATTGATGCAACATAATATTTTGTCACAAACGGAAGCGCTAGAAATAGCGATGAAGTTGGAATCCTCATCGATTGGAAATGGTGGCGCAGGAATGATGCAGATTCAGTCGCAGTTGGCTAATCAGACGATATAGCTTCACGACATCAAGAAGGGAAAAGAATCCCAAGAAGACTTGTGGTGCACAATATGTAGAACGGATGGACACACCAAGGATAATTGTTCATCATACATGAACTATATATCGTCGAGTGCGCTTAATCCATTGAGTACTCAAGGACTACCCTGGTGTTGAATATGCCAAACTAGAGGGCATTGCGATGAGGACTGTCTATACTTGCAGAAGATTGTAAGTACCCCAGCTAGCCTTTTCTTTAAATTTTGTAAGTCAGTAGGACACGATGAGAAGGATTCCAGAGCATACCAGCTCTTGAAGGAGAAGATAGTTGACACCTACTTAATGAAGAACGATGGGAAGATTCAGGATGAACAAGCACAAGCGCACTACCAGCCTACGCATTTCCACAAACTCAGTATCAAAATCAGTATCAGTCTCAATACCCGCCAAATCAGTATCCACCGCAGCAACCACACCCTCAGGGAAGAGGGGGTGGAAATTTTAGAGGTAGAGGAGGAGGAGGACTTGGCAAAGGAAGAGGTCAGGTTGTATGCTATAATTATGGGAAGTCGAGACATTATGATAGAGATTTTCAGGAGCCTACAAAGACGTGTTCATATTGCAAAGCGCATGACCGTAATGTTGAACAATGTCCCTAGTTGATTGCAAAGTGGCAAGCTCGGGCCACTAGAGTTCCCAACCCCACGCCAAATCCAAATCCAAATCCTAACCTAAATGTGCAAATGATTGTTGTTGAGACAAGAGAATCAAGTGTTGCTGTCGTAGCATGAGGAGGTGTTGCGACTGGATCTGATCATAATATACCATAGGAACTGTCGTAGGTGCGACCTGCAGTGCAGAAGAAAGTCCTATTCGACGTTCAAAAACAGAAGCAAGTATTCTTGGACGTCCAACCGAAGTTTGTAGATCAAGGAGATGCCTAAACATTTCCAACAGATATTTTGGAAGAAGGCTCCAAACAATTTTAGTAAACTCAAGTCATTTCTGTCAAGTTGCTTAGCGTTTATCCGTGATAAATATGATTTCGCAGAACTACAAGCGCTTATAGAAGAAACCCCATCGCAACCCCAAAATAGAGTTAGCCATGTTAAAAAGACATTCAAAACTGGGCATGAGTTGAGAATGATTGCGCAGATAGGAGACTACGACGTGGATTACATTATCCTAGATCTGGGGTCGGACATCAATATTTTGACACGACAAACTTGTGAGAGCATGGGCAAGCCACGCTTGGATTGATCCCTTGTCCAGTTGAGTCTTGTAAATCAGGTGAAGGTCCTACCGATTGGTAGGTTGAGTCAAGTTCCTGTTGACATTGAGGGACTGTGCACATTTATAGACTTTGAAGTTATCAACATTGTCGATGATACAAACCCGTATCCCGCGCTTCTGTAGATAGATTGGGAAATCGACAACCAAACGATCATAAATTTTAAGAAAATAATCCTCTCATTCAAGGATGATGATATTAGGGTAGTGTCACCCATTGATCCCCTAGAAGGACAACGATATGTCGAACCATTCTACAGTGAAGGACAGGGTGATTATCTAGACCATAACTATAATGTAAGCACCTTAAAAGATGATTACGTCAATCCTATAGTGGATGGGAACCTGAGCTGGAGGAGTACTAACTCATGCACATCATATTTAGGAGAGGCATTAGAAAATTGAAAAAATAGAATGCATGAGGTCTCTATGTGGAGATGTGCCAAAGTTACCAGGTTTGTGTGAAGGGTGGAGAATAATCGAGCAAGTTACCCACATATGAGGGTTTACCTAATTTTTCGACCTTCCTAAGTGAGTTTGAACGAATGGTAACATAACCGCAATGCTTGTCTGCGTTAGACTATGTGCTAAAGGCTATGCCCGCTAGATGGTGGGGTATGCATAAGCAATCCATATCAGAGTGGCCACAATGCAAAATATTGTTGTAAGTCAGATTCGACGAAGAAGTCACAGTCTTGCATCAGAAGTACACAAGGCTTTTAAACCCTGTTGACCACCTTAATCAGTGCCGCACGACATTTCCATAATACCCACGAAAGGAATGGGTCCATCATTTCATACACACATTGGAAATGACAACCAGGAGCTGGTATACATCCATGGAGTTGCAACAAGGAACTCAAGATTAGGATGAGGTGGTTAAACAATTTGCACACACCTTTTTATTTTCTGATGAGCAGCTGACAGTAAATGTTGCGCTTCAAACAATCAAGGAGAAGATATTCACTGAAATCCCTATCGAAGTGGCAAATTCACACCAGTGCAGCGCGACCATCAAGCAATGGATGGCCTGTTACAATCTGGCTAGAAACCCAGATGATGATCCTACCAACATTAATATACCAGATTTGGAGGGTACGCGCGAGGTGGAAGGAAGTGGTATTTAGAGAGAACAGTTCCTTAATCCGCTAAAAATAAATAAAGTTAACATTGGTTCACCGAAAAACCTGAAGTTCGCCAATATAGGAGATTATTGGGATGATGAGATAGTCGCAAAGATCATAGACTTGCTGCATGAATTCCAGGATTTGTTCCCTGCCAACTTCTTAGAGATGAAGGGAATAGTAGGAGATTTGGGGGAGACGAAAATACCCCTGAAACTAGACGCAAAACCAGTTACACAGCAACCTTATGGGTTGAATCCATGGTATAAAGAGAAGGTGAAAGCTGAGTTGGATTGAATGCTAGATGCATGAATTATTGAACCTGTTGAAGAATCAAAATGGATCAGTCCTATAGTGATTCAGGATAAGAAGACAACAGGTGAAGTCTGGATTTGTGTCGACCTGAGGAAGCTGAATGATGCATGCCTGCACAATCTATTCCCAACACCATTCGCAGATGAAGTACTTGAAAGCGCCAGAGGATAGGAGATGTATTCATTCATCGACGGATTTTCTAGCTATCATTGGGTCAGAATAGTGAAGGAGGATCGACACAAAATGACCTTCGTCATAGAACAGGGATGCTATCAGTATAGGGTAATGCCCTTCGGACTCAAGAATGCTCCTACTATTTTTTCTAGAATAATAATTTCTTCCAAATATTTTATACATAAATTTCTTGAAGTCTACTTTGATGATTGGACTTTGTTTGGTCTAGTAAGAGACCATATTGATATTTTGCGCATGATGCTGGAACGTTGTCAGCAATATCATATTGCGCTTCACTCAAAGAAATGTATTTTCTGTGCACCATTTGGTGTATTGTTAGGACATGTCGTGTGTCACGACGAAATTCTAGTCGACCCAGCAAAAGTTGCGATTATCCTTGACTTACCACCGCCTACATCAGTCATGCAACTCAAATCAGCGCTAGGACACACAGGCTATTATAGAAAATTCATCAGAGGATATGCAGAGATAACTGCACCTATGGAGAAACTTTTGAAAAAATATGCAAACTTCCAGTGGACAAAAGCTTGTCAGGAAATTTTAGAGAAGTTAAAGAACAAGATGGCCACTGCGCCAATACTGGTATTTCCCCACTGAAAGAATCAATTCCATGTTCATGTCGATGCGTTGTTTGTCACGCTCGACATAGTCCTGACACAACCGGGTGAGGGCGTGCTTGACCACCCAATTGCTTATGCTAGCAGAAAACTGTCGACAACAAAGAAAAACTACACGAAGACGGAGAGAGAGGGAATCACCATGGTATATGCACTGCAAAAGTTCCAACACTATTTGTTGTGTGGACATTTTAAAATGTACACTGATCATTTGGCATTAAAATACCTGGTCAACAAGCCAGTGTTGGGGGGGAAGATCTGTCAATGGCTCATCATGTTTCAAGAGTTTGAATTTGAAGTCATTGTTAAACCTGTTCGACTGAATGTGGGACCTGATCACTTGTCGAGGATAGAAAGTGGTGAAGAACCAACTAGCCTGGAGGATAACTTGCCCAATGCACAATTATTTGCGATCATCGTGGTTGATAAAAAGTTTGAGGCTACCATTCACCTTTTGAGTACAGGTTATGCACCTGAAGGGTTCACCACTACACTGAAGAAACAGTTGGTCATGAAAGCCGTTGATTATATGTTGATCGCAGGGCAGCTAAACAAGATGGGCTCTGATGAAATATTGCATCGGTGTGTTTTCGACCACGAGCGACATTGGATAATGAGCAAAGCACATGCCAGTGTCATAGTAGGACACTATGCTGGAAGTGAAACCGTGCATAAGATATTGCAAGCTGTATTATGGTGGCCGACCATACATATGGATACCAAGAGCTTTTGTCGATGCTGCGATGTTTGCCAGAGAACAGGAAAACTATCGCGACGCAACGAGATGCTGCTAGCGCCCATTGGCAGGGGTTTTGGGAAAAGTCAGTTGCGCGGTAGCATGAGTGTCGCGTAAGCTTAGAAGACACCACGCAAGCGAAAGATGGTGCGTAAGGCGGAAGATAGACTATTTTGAATATTCTGTGTCACTTTTTGTACTTTTGGACCATATTTTGTGGATATTGGTCATTATGATTTGTAGATTCAGTTAAGAATTAGTTAAGAGTTAGTTAGAAGTGGACCTTCAATGTAAAGGTACAAGCCTATAAGTAGATGTCGCATTCTAAGTGTTAGGGGAGATCATCTTATCTTATGAAATGAGAATGGAATGAGAATTGAGAGATTTGTTGTATGTTTTGGATATGTGGTTGATTGCGCAGAAATAATATGAGAAGACGAAGGTTGATCTAAACTATTGTTATCTTTTTGTCTCTTTTTATCTTTCTGTTTCTGTGAATCCAATGGTGAATATGTGCGACATGAATCTATGATGCGATGTTTCTTGCTTATTAATAATGTTATCTTTTTAGATCTATTTGCACAACAACATGGTTATTTCTGTTATGAATGAATGATGCGATGAATATCCATGTTGATGATGAAGTAATTGGTCAGATCTGGTAAATAAGGTGAAGAATTGTCGATGCCCATAGTCCTCTTCTATTCTATAGAAAATCGGTTCCATCGGCCCTCCCTCGAACATCCCGGGAGAGACTTCATCTGCTTCATAGGTGTTGCTGGACGGGGTAAAACCTATCTGGGTCGGTGCTCAAGGAGATCACGACGAGTTGAGTGTCGACAGAGTGGGAACCCCTGTCAATAGGGTTTTGTTGGTTGGGTTCATGCCAACAGCGCCACAGATAACCCTTCAAGCATTTGATAAGTGGGCCGTGGATATTTTTGGTCCTATTAGTCCGCTAGGGAAACAGATTGTCGCGCTATATTATCACAGCGACAGACTACTTAACCAGATGGGCTGAAACCACACCTGTTAAATATTGCACTGCTACGACTGCGACGAAGTTTTTATTTGAAAATGTAGTTACCAGATTTTGCTGCCCAAAAATCCTTCTAAGTGATCAAGGTACACATTTTGTTAGCAAAATGATTGATGAGCTTACTGCAGAGTTCCAGATTCAGCATAGGAAAATGACACCCTATCATCCTCAGGTGAATGGAACGGTTGAAGCATTCAACAAGATTCTAGAGAATGCATTAACTAAAGTATGCAATGCGTTCAGAGATGATTGGTATCAGAAAGTTTCAACTGTTCTAGGGGCATACCGCACAACTTGCAAGCGATTGACATGACACACTCCATTTAGACTGGTGTATGGACAAGAAGTTTTGTGCCGATGGAATATATTGTGTCGAGCTTAATGAATGTTGTGCTAACAGAAAGGACAGATGTGAATGCTATCGAGCAAAGACTGTTGTAGCTTGTTCATATGGAGGAAGAATGTTTCGTCGTAGCATTACATAGAGAAGCAAAGGCAGAAAGCATGGCATGATCGCCATATCAGAACTAAGCATTTCGAAGTCGGAGGACTTGTTTCGTTGTATGACAGCAAATTTTTGAAGCATCCAAGGAAATTGAAGACAAATTGGCTAGGGTCATATATGGTCGCACACATCACTGACGCAGGCGCAGTGAAATTGCACAAGTTGGATGCGACACCAGTCACGGGAATGATAAATGGCATCCGGTTGAAGCCTTACGAAGATGGCTATGACACATAAAAAAAATGAAAAGAAAAAGAAAAAAAGGAAATTGTTCTGTCACACGCTTGCGACAAGAGTATGCAAATCACAATAAGAGTGGGAATGACAACTGGGCGCCATTAAAGCGCAGATATCCAAGAATATTTAGGCAGTTATGGAAGCAAAGCGTCATTAATTCGATAAGTTTGAGGAAAATGGCGGTGTACTTTTTGGTCCCATCCATCATCCTCGCCATAACTATCCTGATAGGTACAGATCATAGATCAAGTGTGCGAGTTAATTTTGAAACGGGTCGAAAGGGAATCCCATGTGATCGACAAGACGTCAATTTGCCATCGAATGATTACATGCAGGGCGAGCGCATGACTATAAATATAAGGCTTCGTCGTCAAGGTTCATTTTACGTGCAAGAGAGAAAGAGTGAACCAAAGTCTATAATTGTGAGAGCCGAAGCTAATGGTAATTTCCATTTCTAGCACCAGTGAGTAGTTTGACGTTACCATTGCTTCACAGTGCCCGATTGTTAAAGAGATGAAACAAGTACAACAAGAACCAGAAACGATGGTGCAACCACCTCCCTAGGCAGTTCCTACTCCCGATTCGACCTCTGGTTCGGCCCCTGCGTCAGCCCCGGTTCAGAATCCACCTATTAATATACCAGCTATAGGTCTGCAACCATTTAAGTCGACCACAGACATCCTAGGCACGTCACAGCCATGGGTAAGGGTGCCAAAGGAGAAGCCTAGTTAGAAGCGAAAGGCCACCTAGGACACACCAATTTCGCCACCGCGAAGAGAAGCGAAACCTACCACTATAGAAGAGCGAAACCTGCTACCGTTGTATGTTCAACCAAGGAGGCCGGAGGCACTAGAAGTGAAGCTTTCGATGCGAGCGTGCTCCACTTTGGTTGCACCCCAAATCCCTGCTGAAGTGTCGTTCCTAATGAACATTTTTTTGAAGCTGGTGAAACTCAAATTTGAATACAATGATACCCACAAGTAGGAGGATCTAGAGCGCAACAAGTACATGAGCACTCTTCCAGCCATGCTGCCTACGCCCCAACTTGTAATGCTAATGGAGTGGGCTCGAGGTGTAGAAAGCGTGGGCCTTCTTAACCTACTGCTCATGCCACATTTTGGTCAAGTATGCAGGTGAGCACATATGTGCGACCACTCTTGGTATGCTTCCATGGAGGCTACTTATGGTTTGATAGGCCATATTCTGTCGATGTCGAGCTTATTTTTTCAATAACGGGTCTTTTGCATTAACGAAACGACCCTGCACCATATATGCGCACGAACAGGGATGCAACAAAGATGAGGGAGAAATATGATCTCGTGCACGCCAATAGAGGATTCTTGATTTCCTCTATCATCGACAACACAATGAGGTTCGCCGCAAAAATATTATCTTGCAAGTTGTTGCGCAAGATGCGGCCCACTGAATGCACTATCGGGACAGTGGAAGTAGCGGAACAGTGCGTAGCAGGAGTGTTGTTCAATTGGTCACAGTACTTAATAAATGAGCTATTTGAATATGCAGCGCAAGCGCAGGTAGGAAAGTAAGCCCAAATTCCACTACTCCTAGTTGTTGATTTTGATTTCCTGTATAGTTTGGTCAGACCCACCAGATTACCAGCCGCTAGATGTCCTAGTGTTATGTCATGGCACCAAATATTAGAACCTGTGGGAGGACAAGGAAGACAAGATCCGATAGAAGGAAAATAACATAGAGTTCTTTCTGCATCCAGAGGCACTGAGAGAAGTAGTGCCACACCAGCATAGACTAGAAGCTGCGATAGTCCAAAAGTATGCGTCGTTCATAAACTTCCAGGATGGTGTACACCATATCATCCTGCAGTCGCGGCAAGACCTAAAGAAGAAATCCCACCCGACCCATTTTATGATTAAGTAACAGGATGTGGAAGCAGTCATCTAGGACTGGCCTGAGGAGTGGTGCGTTCCCGTCGATGAAGAGATGGGCCAAGGGAATATCCAAGGGAATGGACAAGGAAATGGCCAAGATGATGAACAAGGAAATGATGGGGGCGACGCGCAAGGAAACCAGTCACTGAGTTCAAATGATGACGATAGTGATAAGTGATCTGATCAGGATGATTCAGAAGAGACGCCCACTAATGAGGATGTGCAGACTCAGAAGAAGGCCCAGGAAGAGGCGCATATAAAGGAATATCATGAGCCACCGTGCAAGAAGTGCAAAGATGATAAAACGACTAATACCATCAGCTTAAGTGAGGAATACATTATCCTGCCCGTAGACGTAGAAAAGACCAGCCTTAGGGTCTAAGTAAACAGCAGCTGCAATTGTCCAACAAAATTACCGAACATGTCAATAAGCTCACTGAGGTTATCAATGAAGGAAATAGCACCATGGAGGCTGAGACATATGACATTGATCCTATTGATACATTGGTCATGCCCCTGCTATTGTCACTGCTCAAGATAGAATTAAAAGAGAAAGGACTAGAAACATGAACACCATAGTATGATGATGTTATCCAGGCGATGGGGACACTGTCGCTAGATTTTTCTAAACTAGAAATGGTCGAAGTATATGTTGTTCAGCATGTGACCACAAAAGAGATTAGGCTCAGAGAAAATGTTGTTGCTTATCAGGATAAGAAGGCAACAAGGAAGGCGAAATAAAAGCACAAGAATAAGGCATGCTTACACTGGAATAAGCCATAAGCTACGCAGTTGTGGAGTTCCCCGTAGAAGAAGAGAAAGAGGAAGAAGATGTAGCCTCCAAGGTAGCGCAGTAATCCAGGATCGCGGCAGATCTCAGAAAATAGGTGGAAGAGATTAAAGCACAGCAACAACCAAGCACACCTCTTGAGGTCCTAGAAGAGCACAGGAAAACAACATATGAGTTTGTTGAGTGAATTAAGCAGGGAGAAAAACTATTCAAGGAAGCAATTGACGCAATATCTGAGGCGTGAGAATTGCTCCTAGAAGATGAAGCCGTGGAGAAAATCAAAGAGGACGTGTGCCAAGCTGATTTAAAGATAATTGCGGTTAAGGGAGACATGAAGAAGCTGTCAATCAAAGAGAAGATTGCAAAGGTAGTTGAGTTGAAGCAACTGCAGCAACAAGTAAAAACTCTACATGACCAAGAGAAAAAAATAAATGAAGATGTAATGTCCCATTTCCCCTAGGCAGTCGAAATACCNCAAGCACGGTGAAGAAAAGGGGGAGAGCAGCAAGAGAGGGCAGATGGAAGAAGGGGGAAACACACACAGACCTCATATGGAGGTGATCACTTCTAGGACTGGTCCTCATAACCGCCCTCATGACTATAGCGAGATTCCCAGATCTACCATGCCTAAGTTTTTAGGACCAGCAGAGACAGGTACAGGAGGACAGGTAGAGCAGGATGAGCCACTAGCAGCTTATTTCCAGGAATACAAGGCCATGGATCCGGAATTGAGGGAAGCTATGACTTTTGCCGAGTTCTGTAGCTTCAAGGGGAGAAACAGGCTGATATTTTTCNAGTTATAAAGTAAAACTTAGGAAAAGTGAATTTATTAATATTAAACCCCTCTTTGAGGGTATTTTCTCCAACTATTGATTAAAAGGAATATTTTAATGAAGGAAACAAAAAAGGTGAAAAGACAAAAAGGAGGATGGAGGAGGGATTAGGCACGATTCATTTGGGAGAAATTGAANTGCCATACTTCGATGGCACGTCGAAGTGCACTGCACGAGCTTGGGTGCAGAAGCTCGACACCTACTTCCAGCTGAACCCCATGGCAGAGACTGATGCCATTAAATTAGCGACCTTGCACATGGAGGGGGAGGCACAGGACTGGTGGTACCACGGGATGACCACTCTGGGTCATGCCCACATTGTCACCTATGCTGAGTTCACAGGTAAACCGGTGCATCGATTTGACAGANGTTTCCGCTGGAAATCCATTCAGCACCTCGGATCCGGCAGTGAAACTACCTGCCCTAGCCGTGGAATCTTGGATTCGGCAGTGAAATTATCTGCTCTAGCCGAGAGAATTGGAGAATTCATTCAGGGTTCTCATTTGCAGACATTG
>LPNX010198786.1:0-55983 GCA_001517045.1 Pseudotsuga menziesii | reverse complement strand
GTCTTCTTATGTTCATTCTGTTGAGCAGCAGCATTTACAGCAGTTTTCTCAAATTCCAAATCATCTTCAACTTCATACATGTCAGCATCATAATACTCAACATTCAGAAAATATTCTTCAGTAACAAAACCTGTAGACAAAACATCTCCAAAGTGATTCATATCCTGATCAGTCTCAGTCTCTTCAAAGAGCAGCTGTCCATCAACTTCTTCTTCATCAGCTACATTATTTTGAAAAGGTGGAGGTACTCTCTGCTCCTCATTCTCTCTCCTTTCTCGCTAGATGTCATTATTTCTGCGCTCTCTCGGTATAAATCTAGGAGCAAACTGCCTCCTAAACTAATTCTGGTTATTTGGATTCCTTTCAGCTTCTGGAGCAGGTTTAGCAGAATTCTTTTCAAGATCTAGCTTATTTAGTTTGGCAGTGAGAATCTTTACTAGCTTTTCCATCTCATCTATCTTGGCTTCAGCAGACTGAGGAGCAACACTTGTTGAAACAACCTCCTTTTTCCCTTTTCTCTCATAAAGCTGCTGGGGAGTTTCATTCTTAAGTCTGTTTGAAGCCAAAAAATTAGACTCTACCTCCAATGCTGCATCTTGCATGTTCAACAGGGTGATAGGCCTTCTCTCTCTCAGCAATAAAGAAAATCCATGGTCAATGTAATTGGCATAAGTGAGCTTAGCAGATGTTTCAGTAGGCTTAATTTCTGCTGGAATCCTACTATACATTTTGTTAAATCTTTTAGAAAAATCAGCAACAGTCTCCTCCTTCTTTCTTCTGAGAGCTCCAAACTCAGTTATATAATAGGTATGGTCTTTTGTGTCTCCCCATTGCCTCATGAAAAGATCATGGATCTCTTCAATTATAGTGATTGAGTTAGCAGGCAACTCTCTGAACCACTTTCTTACATCCCCATCAAGGCTCTGAACAAATACCCTCATCCATACATCTTTGATCTCAATGTTCTGATTGTCTGCATAACTCAGGAAAGCCTCCCAATGTTCCTCAGTAGTGGTTTCCCCCTGCCCATTGAACCTAGGCATATACTTCTGATAATCTCCTCCAGGCAAAGCATGTAAAGGTTGGGGTAAAACTAATGGTGCATACCTTGCTGCAACCATCCTGTCCATCATATCCATGGGTGGGTTTTGAGCTGCCATTTTGGACTGTGGTTTTGAAGATGAGGAAGTTTGACTAGAACTTGATTGGAAAGGGATCTTTCCTGCTTTCAGCTGGAAAAGGGGTATTTTACCAGGAGAAGCAGTCTTGGCTTTCAAAAAGGTTTCAGGATTGGTAAAAACTTGAAAAGTGCTCTCAGGAATGGTAGGTTTTATCCAAGGTGAAGTTTCAGCTGAATGTAATGAAACACCCAACTGTTCAGGATCACACAAGGCTGGTAAAGATTGGGACCTTCTGAGTTTTCTTGCTATTTTTAATATCTGTTCAGGGTCTGAAACCCCTGAATGTAATGGTGAAATAGGTCTGCTCCGGGTTCCCACTCCTCTAGAAGCCAGTGTGTCAAAATTTGGTGAAAAATATCCTTCAAAGATACTGGTTCAAGTCCACCTCTCAAACCAAGAAAACTGATAAGTATCCCAGGGAAGATATGCTTCAGCTTCGTCCCCGACAACAGCGCCAAATATGTTTGTGCTAGAAATTGTTTCTAAGGCTAGAGAAACAAGCCAACACACACACAAATATAAAACTCAATAAAATCAAGGTTTAGGGTTTCTGCAATGTGTTTTTGGTTGTGAACTTTGAAAACAGTCAGGGAATACATTCATAAGTAAGGCAACTACTAAATCATAAGCAATAGACAATGAAGATGCATGATACATATAACAAGATCAAACAGAAACGGTATTGAGGTTCAAACATAAATGACAGGCATTACCAGAATATAACATAAACCAGTCAATGAATCTATCAATTTAAGCCACTAAACAGATGAAAAATGAAGCCAATACAAACAACTGAAGGATAAAAGTCATAAATATCTCATAGTTTCATCAACCATTGCATACAAGAGCTTTGTACCTTACTCATAAACAAGTCTGAAAACCAACTGAGCTTGAAGACCTCCTGAAAGCTCCCAAAAATCGAACCTCTAAAATGTCTTTCTAACTCCTCTAAATAGTAATATTCTACAAAATCAGTTAGGTCACTAATCCTAACTATCTCCATCGACTTACTAAGGTAAAGTAAAAAGTACATTTTTACAAAATTACAAAATTGCTAAAAATAGCAAATCATTAACAAGAAATGCTTATCAAACAGATACACTAATTAAAGCATAACTGATTCAAAGCTCCTTCGTTGCTTCAGCAAGTAGTGTTATACCATCTAGGTTTTGAGCCTTTCTCTTTGCTCTTTTATATTTCTTTTCGATATCACCTATCTTTCTCTGAAGGTCTTCATTCTCCTGCTGTAAACTTTCAACTGTCTTCTCTAGCTTTTTGCAGTGTCTGTCAGAAGTTCTTTTCTTGTTTAGCACCTCTTTAGAAACCTCTAATAGCTCCAGGAAATGATGATGGACATCTTCCAACTCCTATATAAGCCCTTTGTTGACTTTAAATAACCCATCATTAGTCTCTTGTAAGTGTTTCATCTGCTGCTTGTATTTTTGAACACTTTCCTGCAGATTTTCTTCATCAAAACTAGGAATTTCAAGTGTGTTTACATCCTGCATTAGAAAGTCTGAGAAGTCAGTAGGAATATTAGGCTCTTTTATAATTCTTGCTTGTCTGAGTATAGCTTCATCTTCTTCCTCCCACTCATAATTTTCAACAGCACATCTTTTTGCCTTTTCTTCTTGCTGCTGTTTTAAGAGTTTATCTTTTATCTAAAAAATTATTTCAGATAATTTAGAAGCAGGCTGACTTGTCTCTTTTGCAGACTGTGACAATCTTTTTAACACTGCAGGTTGAGGAGAAGAAGGTTTAACAACTGATTTTCCTATGTTTTTGCTGTCTATTTTACCAACTGTTGTTTCTTCACTTGAAGTAGTATCAATTAAAACAGTCCCTTGTTTAGAATCCAATTTAGGATTAATTATCTTCTTCATGTTCCATCTTAATTTATTGGTTGGCCTAGTTTTAGGCCTCCAATATGAATTTACAACCTTCTTTTTCTTCTTATGAGGTTTAGCTACTTTAATGTCTGAGGTGAGGAATTCTCCACAAGTTCCATGCCTGTCTTCTGGTTCATCAATGGGCTGTGGCTGCTCTTCTTCTAGTAGATATCCCTCATCATCTGAGAGGATGGTGAGTGGACTTCCTGGTTTGTTTTGAATTTCATCTTCAGGTATATCAGCCTTTTCTTCAACAACAGTTTTAGTTTCTTCAGAATCTTCTGCAGGTGCTGTGGGCTGTAGTAGCTGCTTTTGGTCTCCAAAGAGTGAATACTTGCCTTTACTACTTGCTGAAAATACTTTAGATTTAATCTCTTCTTCCATCTGCTCAGCCATTTTCTCAGTTTTGACCTCAAGCTTAGGTTTATGACCTAGCTTCTTCATCATCACAGTTCCTTTATCAGTTTGCCTCTTTGGCTGCTGTTCTTCCTTTTTGACATGAATACCAAACCAAAACAGAAAAAAGTCCCAAGTTCTTCCCTTATGCTGCAACACAGTACTGATGATTAGCTTGATCAATCCATGATGAAAAATTGACTGGGATGTGTGATCTTCATGCTGTTTAACCCTACTGGACATTTTCTGCAGGCTCTTCAAAAAGAAGAAAGGCAAGTTCATTTTTGAGACTCCCACCATTTGTTGAAGGAATCTAAAGTGATACTTGAATACATATCCATACCTACCCTCACAAGTCACATAACTCTGCAGTATCCTGATTGGCTCAAACCACTCTTTTCTGAAATTCTGAATAGGGATACCCTTATTCCAATCAGGAGTCACATCAGGTAACAGGTATCTCTGTGGTTCAAAGTCAAAAGGTAATTTCTTGAACCAAGGCTCACCCTCATTACTAATCTCAGTGGCCTCTGCAATTAGTTCTATAGTCAACTTGAATTTGAGAGCATCAAAGATGACCATATCATCTTTAAGTCCCTGAGCAAACTTACAAGACACTTGTGCATTGTAGCCATCTATCTTTCTGAATAAATTTAGCCAACCTGCCTATTGGAACAACTCAGCACAATCAGGGAGCTTCTCAATCTAGGTTAAGTCAGTAGGCTTAGCCCTATTGATTTTACCACTTTTGCCACTCTTGCCCATCTTTTTCCTTCAGAAACTAGAAGCTATCTGGTTTTAGGGTTCAGAGGATGCTTTATAAACTGGTTTTCTGCTTCTTCAAACTTCTTCACAATTTCTTGCACATTTCAATCAGATTGTTTTTTAACAGAAGACCATCTTCAACCTGTAAAGCAGATTATATATCAGTATCTACATCTTGTCAGCATGATTCATGAACATCTCTGCACAATAAAAGTATTTCATGAATAAACTATGTTGTCACTTTGATATTGCTTGCAGACTATTCATCTAACACTTATCTCTTTCAGCTCATCAAACTGTTATTAAGCTTTCATCTACTATTCAAATCCCTGCAACTTCCATCAGTTTCTAAAACAAAAAACTTCCACACATATCAATCTAGGTCTTGCTACAAGTTGGTATTCGGTTTCCTCTATATTGTTAAATAAATTAGGTATTCTGTACATTATTCAACTAGCCAAGGGATTCTCCTCGAACCCTGTGTATCAATGTCAACCTCATTCTTCAAAACCATTAACTTTGCAAATGTGACAACAATTCACTGGCTTCTTAGTCTACTGAAGACCACCTGTGTGAGGGGTGAGTAAAACCAAAACATTCTGCAATATGTCTACATGATGCTTCCTGTAGCATTAGTCTAAAAAATGGAACTAGGTCTGCCAACAATGTTGATCAGTCAACTCATTAAACCCAAAGTGTATCAATATCAGAGCTTTTGGTGTGTATTTGAGAGCCAAAACATGCACAACTTTCGCCCAGACTGTCTCGAAGTTCCAAAAACTGAATGGTTTAAACCTAGGGATATTTTAGTGCTCTGTTTAAGAAAACTCTTCAGAATCGCTCAAGTAGCTATTTCTTGGTTTAAGACTTCATTTAAGAGCATATTTTAACTTTTCCATCAATCAATTTCTCCAGAACGACCCCACCAAGAAAATCCCCAAATTTTCAAATATAGGAGTTTATTGTAAAATACCTGCCAATTGATCGACTGCAAAGGTTTAAACTCACCTCCTGAGGTGTCAAATGCTTCACCTTGAGTGTACATATGTTCTTCTACGATCACTTTGACTGCAGGTAATGAAATTGAAAAGCCCTAGTTTCCCGTCAGTCTTCAATACCTTGCTTCTATTTTGCAGCGACAGAATCCATCTTTTTAGCGGTTAAGTTTACTCTATGAACTTTCTTTTCCTCTGACAGTGCATGTGAAAGGTAAATCATGCCACATTAGACAGATATTTGCTGCTAACTGTCAAACCAACCCGCATTATGAGCAATGATGTCCATGATTTGTTTCATGACTTAAAACCACCTGGAATCGTGCTAAAACTGAAGCTTACACATATCAAACAGATCCAATATGAGATTAGTCACCCACAAATTAAAATCATGACGAAAATTTGCTTGAAAATCGGAAAATAAAAGGGCCGCGATATTGTTGTAGCGCGCCCTTTGTAATTTTCCGCTCCAGCGCTACAAGAATATCCTTGGTGCTATTTTTTCGCTCCTTTTCAGCTTTTTGATATTTTTCATAAGGTTTTATAAGTTGCTTGAGTGTAGGTATGCTCTAAATATGCCTTATGAGTCCACCATTTGATAAAACAACTTTAAAAAACTCTTAATCAAAAACCAACCTATAATCTAGGGTTCAAAATTTCTAAAGCAAACTCAAAATTTCAAATAAATACTAAACAAAATTTTCCAAAAGGATGGTAAAATCAAAATAAAGTAAATGAAATCCTTGAAAGAAAATATCACTCAAACCAAAATTACCAAAAATGAAGAAACAAAATTCTGACTTAACACTCACCAAACCCTAACTGAAGTCGGAGTGCAATAAATGACTGAATCTCAACTGAAGGAGATCAAACACATGTCATAGCAATCCAACCATCAAGTCCTAGTGCTGCATGACTCCAATGAACCCCGATGAGGTTAACTGAAGCTGAACTGAACATCAGAAGTTGGTGGAGGCGCCGTGTTGACTCCAGTTCATTAAATAATAATAAATAATGATTAAATAATATATTTAATGAATGGAGGTGCCTTAAATGACTGTAACTGACTGGTTGAACTGATTGTAACCACCAGTTAGCAATTAGGTGCATTAATATCACTCAGATCACCCCCGGAGTGCTTCAGTTATCCTCCTTAACTGTAGGAGAAGGCTAAGTTAGCCTCCTTGATTGTAGGTAGGCGTGGGTGTGACTGGATGATGGAAATTAATGCTCCACTGATGTCAAATAAACTTAGGATAGTGGTTTAACTAGGCCAATTTGACCAAAAGAGTGTGTATGATGGTAAATGTCTCCAACAGGTACGAGTCATAAACTTGACCCCTCTTGGACCATATGAAAACAATAAAAAATCCAACTGTCGGTGACTTATGAGTTGTAAAACCCTCCAGGTTTTAATGAGTCTTGATCACTTTGTTGGTCATTTTGTTAGGGTTCGGAAGAGAGTTAACAGTTCCTTCATTTTCTCCAAATGTCTTCGGTTGTTTGACCTCGCTCCGCTACCATCTATATCAAGAGTTAAAGGGACCATCAAGCTCGGCCCTTGTCACCTTCTGCACTAGTCTAAGATCGACTCAATCGTTAAAGGAGTTTGCAATCTTTTTTTTGGTATTAACTGTGTATTGATGGAAACTGAGAAGGTAACTGTAATTTTATTACTATTTTTTTTTTGTATACCAGGATGTTTTTTATAATAGAAAAATGTTTAACTCTCAAAGTAATGTGTTTGTGTGCATAACAGCTATTGAACGAGGTGGATGGAAGAACTGGTCGCGCAACCTCATATTTTAACTAGTAAGACCTCTGTCACTCCTTTGCGTGGCTCTTGAGGAGAAAACTGGTTTCATGGTGAGTTTTCATGGCGTTGGGTTTTTCTCCACTCCATGTTCGATATGGAAGTGATATATTTCTTTGGTATTTTATACAGTTGTTATTATAAGGGTGTTATTCACCTCTTGTGGATTCATAGATGGTTGTGCCACTCTGTAATATTTTGTTGGTTTTTAAACGTGTTTTCTACTATAAGACCCGTAAGGGTTTTGATACTATATCTCTGTTTCATTTCGCCCTTTTTAAGTTACTGTGTAAAAATCCGTAACTGTAAGGAGATGTTTCTGTGGAGTCTTACGACTATGCCACTTTATTTTGGATGATATGATACTTATAAATACTTCTACAACTTTCTGTTAGTTATACCTATGTGTAAAATCCTCAATTTCTTTTTGTGGACCCATGAGGGCTTCATAGTTTAATTTATTTTTACAGTACATCGTGTTGTGGTCGTGGGCCTTACGTTGTCGCTTTTGTTTGGTTTCGAAAACAATCGTTCGTTACAATTTTCCTACTTTTATAAACAAATAAGGAAAGTGTGTCTGTAATAAACCCGTCAGGGCTATCGGTAAATGATACCAAGGTTTTTTTAAGGTTTCTCTGCAATGACTGTTTTAAATATTTGCTTACTTCTTGTATATTTTATTGTTTATGTTTAAAGTGGCATGAAGGCCTTATACCTTACTATCGATTATTGGGTTCAGGCTAAGGAGCCTCTGTCGAAAATTATTATTGTTTATTATTATAATGGATGTGTTCACGGGGAAATGCTTGTGAGGGTTCTTTGTGTACATCCCCTGCTTGACTTAATAAAATTGCGTTTCAATTTATACCGCGCTTCGTTTTAATGAGTCTTTTATTTGTTTATAATTTGTAATACAATTTTGGCTATGCAGCTATGATGTATTTGTAATTGTAAAACATTTATTGTTTCATAATTTTTTATTTGTTGTTAACCTAAATCACTGAATAGATCTGGCCATGCCATTCTAAAATAGGTTTTGAGAGAAGGGTCGTAAGGCCTCGATAAAAAAGGAAGTCGATTGTCGAAATTCTGTGGGGGTTTTAGATAAGGTTTTTATTATTAAAAGAATGATTACTCGATTGTTAATCCTTGATTGACAGTTCGCAGGGTTTGGAACCATTTAAAGGAAGAAATAATGATTTAGTTGTGAGAACCTTAATACTATTATTTTAGTTTTATTAAAGATCCTAGGGTTTCATTGTTTTATTTAAAAACTGTAAAGCTTTGAGTATTTAGCTTTTTTTATTTAGTTTTAATGGTTATGAGAATGTAGGTAAGCTCTCATCGTTGTTTAAGATAATT
This sequence comes from Pseudotsuga menziesii, assembly GCA_001517045.1. NCBI lineage: Eukaryota > Viridiplantae > Streptophyta > Pinopsida > Pinales > Pinaceae > Pseudotsuga > Pseudotsuga menziesii. The sequence goes on along the minus strand of LPNX010198786.1, from coordinate 47,582 downwards.
TAAATTTTTTTTGGTTTACCATACCATTTTTGAAATAAATAAACCCTAAGGCTATAATTTCCCTCTGCAAGAGAAATACTGCAGAAACAACACCAACTCAACCTGAAGCCTGTAACTAGTGCTACAGTCTGTCGATTGTCTCGAATTGGTGTTACTAAATGATTTAATTGTTTTAAGAAAACTGGTCTTAAGATGCCCTTATATGTTCTAGCTTCGTTATTTCGATCTCTGTGCCTATACTTATTCTGTAAATTGAAGGTTTGGTTCTACTAACTGTAATTGTTTGTAATGGTTTATCTTTTGGATTAATAACTGTATCTTATATAATTAGATAAATATCAGTGGATTGTAAACAATATATAAATATATCACATCTATTTGTTGTAATAACAAACATACATAATGATTCAATCATTTGGGTACTATTACTCAAACATAATTTTCATATCTTCCTATACTACAGTATGTCACTTCGGTGAGAGGAAAAATACAGAAGATAATGTATCTTCATTTCTCTATCAATTAGTTTCTATGCAAATAATAAATCGTATAATCATTGAATAACTATCCATTAACTATAACCTCATTTTAGAGAAATTACAACTTTCTTAAACATAAGTAAAACAATGTCCTAATATAGATTTAGAGTTGAAACCTGGATGTGTTGCAGAAAAGGGACTAACACCCAAGGGAGACTATTCCACCCAACCTTTTCCTGAAGCAGCCAAATCACTTTCTTAGGACCCCCGAGATTTTTCAGTGAACCACTAAGACAAATATCTCTGCCACACAATAGACTTCTACAACTTAGCACTCAGTAGCAGATTTAACTCAACAAATCACTTTATCTATCCCCTCATCAAATTCTTTGTGTGCCTAACTTTTCATTTTGCAGTAGTCGCAAAGTTCATTCTCTCATAAATTAGAATGAGTGGTGAGCCTCCTATTCAATTTTATGGTTTATATAATATTTCCTGGGTCTTTGGGTCAGTTTTGTAATTTAATGAGCCACCAACTCAGTTCCCCCTCTCAAGGAACGTGGCCATGTTTTTAGGGATTATGCTCCTACAATAGCTAGAAAGTGAATGCTAGTGCTTCCACCTATCAACCAACCTTCTACATCTTCTCCATCCTCATAGTGGGTCAGTGAACACTCATTTAACAGTATCCCCTAAATAGGTGTCTCCTTTGATTAATTATTAAAATAAATAATTCTTCAATTACAGTCGTCCTTGACCCACTTGGTCATAAACTTTATAATAAAAATTAACATAATGTTTTTGCTGAAATAAATAATAAATATTTATTTTTCAGTTTTGGGTATGTTACAACTTTTTTTAAACAATTAACTTTCTCATCAAAATAGACTAGTCAACCTCCAAAGTTGTGTGCCATGGAAAGTCTTATGGGATTCCAAAACCTGACAAAGGCATAACCCTGACAGATCAACCTCGCCTTGTTTCCCTGTAGGGGAAAATGAGTCATACATTATACAATAAATGGGTTCTCATCCTTTTCCCATTGACTCTTTTGAATCCATTGAATTTATTTAATTAAATAGCCATCCTCCAAGAACATGTGCCTTGAATAGTTTGGTGGGCCTCAGATAATGACTCAGTATGACCTCCATTGTCTACCATTTTCCATAGGTGTGATGGAGTGACCACCATGTTTCCTTTTGGGAGAAAACAAACACACACATCATACAAAGGATGAGTGCTTGTCTCTTGTAAAATGGATGAGTTTTACATTTTATTTGCAATAATGTTTAAAAACACTATTATTTTTCTGGCTAGGCATCCATTTAGATAAAAAAAATTAGTTTCAATGCCTTTGTGTCTAAAGAAACTTTTGATAAAGACTAGTTGTGTTCAATAACTAGGGGAAGACAATCCTTATGATGAAAATCACACAAACCAACACCAAGACACAATTTTGGCATGGAGATATATTCCAACATAGAGGTGAAGGTGGGGGAAATCCTAGATGTCACTAGTCAATTTATAAGTCAGGGTCAAATAAAAAGGAAGGGGATAAAATGGATGGATGGATATAATGAATATGGTTACAAGGCTAGAAATTTGTCTCCTTAAAGAGAAATGACCAAATCCAAACTAAGAGTGGGGAATGACCAATGAGTATACAAAATAATATATTGACCATAACAAATTGATCACTTATCTTTTATATTTCAATGAAAACCATTAAATTATTTCCAACATACAACCACTATCAACCAAATCTCACTACTAAAATAGACAACATAACATAATCAAAATCCACATATACATATCCATATATCACCTGGGTCATATACCCACATCATATATGAACAATCTGAAGGAATTGACTACTATTGTTGTACATCATTGGCATTGCCATAAACTGTGCTCTGACACATGAAAATGGCTAACTTAGTCATCAAATCTAGGGCCATGAGGCTTAGTCATGGCATGAAACTAATAATATGAAAGATCTAGATCCACTAAATAAGAGTGATGATCAAACAGAAGCTCATCCTCTGTTGATATAAAAATAAAGGACTGGCTCAAAAATATGCTCAGGCCTACTCAAGAACAATTATGCTATCCCAACTACTATATATGTGAAAAGAATAACCTAGAGTGATAACTTTGTGAACTTGGTTTAGTTCAAGTCTGAGTCACTCGAAGCTTTCAACATTGACCACTATTCCTTTATGAATATGTTGTAACATACCAATGATTTTAGCTAAGTGGGACAATTTAACCATGCATATGAAATCTATAAAAACATGATTTCTAGGGTTTGTAATCCTACTCAAGTGATATATTTTTACCTTCTTATTTGATATTAAAGACTAGAATATTTGAACTTCACACTTGTATGTATTTTGTGCATTCCAAGGTGTTTTTTTGTACTAGAGGAATCAACAACTAGGGACTAGGCTAGTACTCGCATGACACAGGGTCCAAGGATCCATTCCCGCTACCACCAGACCCCTGGGTTCCCCACAACTTCCCGCAAGCATGGGACACAGGTAAGACCAAGTGTGATTTGAACTCATGACCTATTTTTTCAACATGTGACTTCATATCAAACAAATCGCTAATGATCCACACCCATGAGGGCTTGTGCATTCCAAGGTTTTCTCTCAAAGAGAGGTGGCATTGCTTTTGATTCCTACTCAAAATCCTAAAATTATTTATATGCATCTCTCCCTTGTTTTCCTCATAATTTTTTGTTTCTAACTATTATAATTTTGCAGCATTCTTCAACTTAACCAGGAAGTGTTGTTGTAAACTACTTTCTTTTGATAATATATATCCATTAAATTGTACCACTCCATTTTATTGTTAATATTTCTAACACATAAAAATGGGACTATGAGTCAAGTCATTGTAGAACCTTAGTATTTATTCCTTCTTTGAATATTTGATTTATTTACAATATATTTACACGGACTTACATCCATTAAGTATTTTACTTATTATTTTTACCAAAATGTTTTTTTTCTCATGATCTTGCAATATTTTGAAGAGGTGAGTTCATATAGGCTACTATTGGCTCGATTCCTCTAACCTAGGTTCAGTTTCCCTACCCATCCAACAAAACCCAAGGCATCGGCCTAACAGAGTATAACTCTGTCATCAACACCTATGATACAAGTGAGGTTTCACCTGAGATACCTATGGGGAATTCCATAGCCATGATTCTACAATTATAGAAGGGGGCTTCTTCATCGAAACGTTAAATAGACGGATCAACCGAAGCAGATAGATCGACAACCATCGACACAAACACAACATATAAATTATACAAATCTAAATCATTTCTACCATAGTTATTATCAACATTCCACATTATTATTAACAATATCAGTTGGAACAAACTAATAAATATTCAGACACAATATAAAATGCATCCTAGACACATAGATTTATCATGGAAACCCATATAGGAAAAACCACAAAAGCGCTCTTCATCTGGCATGAGTCATGTTTAGAACACTTTTGGTTTGTGCACACAACCTACATACATCTCTCAAGATATTTTTACAATGGATGAGTTTCTTATGTATCTCTCTGTATTTCATCTCTATATCTTTTCTTTTTTTTGTCTTTGAATCCTATTTTCCATGTATTCAAGTCCAACCCCTACATATAGATTATGGATCGACCTTATATACTTATTCATGACTCCTATTCTAACCGTCGACTAGTTCTCAACTAACAGTCGATTGTTTCTTTAACTAACCCAATAAACCCCTTTACATTTATAAATTATCTATCGGCCTAGTTTGCATTCATGCCCATTCCTAAAATAGACTACTTGTCCAACTTAACTCAAAGTATACATTTAGTGTTCACTCAAAAACATGTTGAATTCCTGAATTCAACTTACTCTCTCCTTTTTTGTCATGACATTGTTTTCCTTGCAACTAGATTCTTCAAATGTTTCAATCAAAACTCTTATTCACCCTCCTAGGGACAATAGGCCCCCAACACTCATTTGTGGCTCGTCCCAAGCCACTTCAGCCATAAATCTCTATCGCATTGAGTTTATTCTAAAACTCTTGACAAATTTTCATTACTTCTTCTGCTTTTTGTTGAACATCTTCTTTGACTTTTGTAATATTTTCCACAAGTTCAGAACTAATAGGTTCTGAAGTTTCCACTTTCATCGCCCCTAATTCCTATCACACCTGCTCATGTACATGGTGGATGGTTCCTATGACCTGTTCTGGTTCGTCCTGTATTTCTCCGACATGTTCAGTTCGGCATTGTTGTTGTGTTCGTAGTTTGGAGACGTGCTACTTTAATGTTTTCAAGTCATCATCCTTGCTCATTTTCTCGAGCAATGATAATGTATTCAATGTATTTCTTAACCTGGTTAGATTTTCCTCCATGGTATGAAGTTTCTCTGTTACTTGATCCAATTCCTCATCATCTGTCAAGGCTTCCTAAGAATGAGAAACCTGCGCATATGCCTTAGCAAAAAGTGACTCAGCCTCCTGAATCTGTTGTACATTTTCATTTATTGTATTTTGTCTCTCTTCTAGTACTTCAATGGGTGTACTAGGAAACATCTTTTCTTCTAACTTTGTAATGCGTTGTAGCATTACAGGTGTAACTCCCACCTCTAGAATTTCTTGGCATGCAAATGCGACATCTTTCTCTAATATTTTCCTATCATGCTACTATCTTTGAGGTTTTTGTTCAGTTTCCTACACTTTTTTCTAGAGAGATAATACAATATTCTTTAAATGTTTCAACTGTTCATAGATCGAATTCTCCCTCTCCTTAATCTTGTCCACTACGTCCTATTGAATGTTGTGCAGTAGAAACATAGGGATCATAGAAAGGTCAACACTTACATGACCAATGTCTTTGATCATGTTGTTATGTTCCGGTGTGCCCAAATCAATTTCCTTAGGAGACACTTGAATATTCCTATGTTATCTAGGTAAGGGTACCTAAACTGGGTGATCCTCAGAAGGACCAACTTCTTGCAACTGCAACCATGATTGTGAGTGTGACTGGAATGAGTCCATACTGACTGATACCATGAATTCTTTTACTACGAGGCAGAGAGTCTGTAGCAAGTCATTGATGCCTCCCATCAAGTATGTATTCTTGGTATCAATTTGTTTGCAAGTTTCATCAACAACCTATATCATTCAATCATTAATAAAATTATAGTTGTCATCTGTAAGTCCACCACCATTGGGGGTTTTAACAACCTTCTATTTCTTGTGACTCTTCTTGGTATTTTCTTATGCTTTTCTCTTTTCTCCTAGTTTAGGATACATTAGGGTTGCACTGGATTATTCATTGCTTTCATAGGGGGAACTAGGTGGGGTTTATTCTTCCTGTTGATATCCTCCTTGAGTTCCCTATGTTCCTTCCTATTGTGGGTCAACCTCAGCATATATTTGGTCATATGCAACAGGTTGTTTCCATTCTTCGGGCCAATCCCGGATGATCATCTCAATTTATTCCTTTGTCAACAAAAACACTGTGTTCAACCATTGGTGTTGGGGGTCTTATCGTGGTTGCAAGTATATATGGTGAGCCCCAATAGAAGATCTGATTACATTCTGGTACCGCTGAACAGTTTAGGTGGCAATCCATGATTGGTTTCCAATGTGATGCCTCAGTGCATCAACATGTAAATATAGCTCAATATTATTTTTAGTTTATCTGCACTGATTATTATTCTCATACCACAAGTTTTGGTAGTGTGTCCCCCAAAATGGAACATGCACATCTATCTCTTGGTAGTTTGGTGGATTGACCCACGTGACAAAGGATATCAAGATTAACATCCATGAATAATTAAAGGGATTACCTTTTTCTTGGGTGTTGATGGCATATGTTAACAGTTTATTCAACATATCCATGCCTTAGGAAACCTAATGATGGAAGAAATCAGGTCGAAATCTACCTAAAATTGGCTATCCATCCATATCCATCCTCCATGGAAGTAGACTATTAGTTTCTTCACACACATATTAGCTTTCGACGTATGACCAAAATTGGCCATATGCATCAACAAAAAAATTCCCAAATTTTCTAGTCCTCGAGCCCACTCCATAGGAACGAGTTGAATAGGCCCTCCTTTGACCAATTTCATAGAGGTCATGCACCACGGCATATGTAGTTAAGGAAAATTCCGCAAATCGTGATCTGCGAATGCAATATTTTTTCAGATTGGGAAGAATGTTTGCCATAACATGTACGCCTTTTGGGATGACTGGATTAATCAGTGGATACTTATCATTCTTGTGAATTAATACATTAGGAGCGTCATCATTTCTTGGTGGAATGTATCCAGGTAATATTTTCTTTGAGCCAAAGACTAAGGATTCATCATTGTGTGTGGATTTGAACCTATGTTGAGGAAAAACTCTATGTCTAGTCGTCTGCTTGCTTCATGGTGGATTGATAAGGACAATTCATGATACAACCTCTAGTGCTTCTTCAATAATGGGTATGGAACTAGGAACCTCCATACCTGATCCTTGGATAGTTCTAGTACTCGACACAGGAATTTCCATAAAAAAAACAGTTTTCAGCTTCAAAGAGTTCACAGATAGATAGTTCAAATCAAGAATCTTCATAGTTTGATACATTGAATCAGCATAATTTTGTTCAAGGATGAAATATGTTTCCACATGTAGGAAGTATTTCAATCACGTGGGTCTACAATAAATGAAAAAAGGTGGCGGCTAATCCTATCAAATGGGGAAATATTTCCAATCATTTTGATAAACCACGAATCTAGACATCACTTCACCCTTCATAAAAGTTGGTATTTATTAGGAATTAATGACAAATGTGACCAAAAAGAATGATGCCAAAATCTCCCACGATGCCAACTTAGTTGCACTCCAACAGTAACTTGCGATAAAAGTTTGTCTTGCGATAGACGTATAATTTGCGACAGAATTATAAACTTGCGACAAAAATATAACGGTAATTTTTTTAATCAACCACTATCTTTTCAATCGAGTGAAGTACAACTATCTTGATAAGGTTTTAGCTGAATTCCATTCACCAACCCATCGAAGGGTGTACCGTCTAATTTTTGTAACTGGACCGCACCACCATCAATGATATGAATGACAACATATGGTCCCAACCAATGTGTTTGGATATTTCCAAGATGTTTCATAAATGTACTGTCATATAGAAGGGAAAAATCACCTATTTGAAATTTCTTGAACTTGATATGGAGATAGTGCCAAGCCTTTTATCGCTCCTTCTCAACAAGCTCATGATAGCCTGAGATAAAGAGATCTTCCTCCAACTGTACCAATGGAGACAATATTTCTTCAACTGCACCAACATCTGTCATCTCAGTAATCACAACTATTCTAATACTGGTTACAATATATTCTAGTGGCATAACAACTTCTTGTCCATAAACCAATCTGAATGGGGTGTGTCCTATCAACTTTTTGCATGTGGTGCGATAATCCCATAACACTGCAGGTATATTGTGATCCCAATCATCCCTCTAAACATTGCATATTTTAGTCAATGCATTCTCTAAGATTTTATTAAATGCTTCAACAACGTCATTTTATTGTGAGTGATATGGAATTGTCTTTTGGTACTGAATGTAAAACTCCACAGTAAGTTTTTCAATCAACTGATTAACAAAGTGTGTATCTTGGTCACTTATTAGAATTTTTAGGCATCCAAACTTGGTTACGACAAGGTCAAATAGTAACAAAAATACAATCTCTAAATAGTGTTTCTTCAACCTACCTGGGTAAGTAATTTATCGTAATGATTATATATCATGCACTCATCTATTCACTTGGTGTGTAATGGGACCCATGAACTCAACAACCCATTTATCAAATTCCTTCAAAGTTACTTGTTGTATCGGTGAAATTTCATCTCATCGTGATGGTTTCCAGCTCATTGACAACCATCACATTGACGACAATAGTCCCTAGCATCTGCATGAAGTGTAGGCTGCCATAATCCTGTCTGTAAAATCTTGTGCATTGTTTCTCTTCCTACATAGTGGCCTCCTATGACACCAACATGTGCTTCATTCAACACCATCGATTGCTCATGTTTCAAGACACAATGATGAAGTATTTCATCTGCTCCTATCTTATATAATTTCCCAGCAATCAGCTAGAATTATGCATCTTTTACAACTAATTACTTCTTTTTTGTTGTATTGGATCCTTTTGGTACACATCCTGCAGTCAACAAATGTACATTGTCTTTATAGTGATCATAAATCATTTTGAATGCAAATAATTGTGCATCAGCTAGATTATCATCTAGACTAGTAGGTTCTTCTCCACTTTCTAACATTGACATATGTTCAGGTCCTGCATTCAGTCATCCTGGCTTGACAATAATTTCAAAATCAAATTCTTGGAATAGCGGAAGAAATAGACAGATATTGCCCCCAACACTGGCTCATTGACCAAGTATTTTTATGCAGAATGTCCTGTAAACATCTTGAAATGACCACCCAACAAATAATGTCAGAATTTCTAGATAGCATATATCATAGGAAGTCCCTCCCTATCATATGTGGTATAGTTCCTTTCTTCCATTGACGATTTTCTACTAGAAAATGTGATGGGGTGATCAAGAGAACCCTCACCTGGTTGTGCAAGTACTATGTCGAGCACAACATATGACGCATCAACATGTACATGAAATTATTTTTTCCAAACTGGAAATACCAATATAGGAGATGATACCATCTTGTCTTTGAGAATATCCAGTCTCTTTTGACATTGCTAGTTCCATTGGAATTTAACATATTTTTTCAACAACTTCTCCATTAGAGTTGTAACCTTGGTGTAACCTCAAATAAATTTTCTGTAATACCCAGTAGTCCCAAGGTAGTTCTCAACTATTTAACTGATGTGGGTGGTGGTAGGTCAACAATGATTTCAATTTTTGCAAGGTTTACAAATATTCCATATCGACAAACCACATGACCTAGCAAAATTCCAAAAGGAGCACATAAAATACACTTCTTCGAATTAAGAGAAATATGGAAATTTTTACACTGGTCCAACATCATTCTAAGATTAAAAATATGATCTTAAACCAACCCATAGTCCATCCAATCATCAAAGTATACCTCAATAAATTTATTGATAAATTCTTTAAAAGAACATACTACCATTCTAGAAAAAATAGCAGGTGCATTCTTGAGTCCGGATGGCATTATCGTATATTGGAAGCAACCCCATTCTGTTGCAAAGGTTGTCTTGTACCAATATTCTTTTTCAATCCTTATTTTATGGTACCCAGAGAATCCATCAGTAAACTAGCACACTTCTTTCCCTCCTACACTCTTCAATACCTCATCTTTTAAAGGGGTAGGAAATGGATCATGGAGGAAGGCATCATTTAGTTTTTGTAGGTCGACACAAAGATAGACTTCACCCACTTTATTGTCTTGAATAACCATAGGGATAATCCATTTTGATTCTTCGATGGTTTTATAATTCCTATGTCTAGCATTATTTCTAACTCTGCTTTGACCTTCTCTTTATATCTCAAATTTAGTCTAAACGATCATTGCTTGACAGGTTTTACATATGTCTTTAGGGGAATATTCATTTCTCCTAGATCACCAATAATCCCCTTCATTCCTGAGAACTTTGTTAGGAATAGATCCTGGAACTTATGCAATAAATCTGTAATCTTCCGTATTGTCTCATCATCCCAATAGTCCCCAATATTGACAAATTTTGGGTTTTCTAGAGAACCGATATTTGCCTTCTTTGTTCTGAAGGGATTTAGAAATTTATCGTTCGATAATCCTGATCCTTCCACTTCTCTACTACCCTCATATTTAGGAATATGTATATCACATGGATCATCATCTATAGGCTCACTAGTTATGTTATAACATTCCATCCAATTCTGAATAGTCGCAATGCTCTAAGGAAAACTTGACATAGGAACAAGGATGTCTTCAAAAATCTTGGTTATGATAATATGAATAGCAGCATCAACCATCAGAATCTCATCAAGAAAGATAATAGTATGTCTGAAACTAGTAGCTATCTCTTCCCATTCTACAGGCTCTCGTCACATCTCAACCGATGTATACCAATTTCTTGGTATCATTTCCAAAGTATGTATGAACTGGTGAACTTATTCTTCTAGTGGTGATGTATTCCATGTCGCACAAAAATTTTCAACGTGGTCAATAGGAATCATCAATCCTATATATTTTTGGTCAGCCTAAGACATATTTTTTCCAAATCTGATTTCTAGTAGCCGTCGACATTAAGACCATTCTAAAATAAATTGCTTATGAGAAACCCACAACTTGGTGGGTGTAGATTTCAATGCAACATCCAAGGCTAATAAGCACTGGGGTTCTAATAATTTGACTTCAGATTATGTAATAAATGTATCTAAGTTAGGTAATCCTTCATACGTAGGTATACCTCAGTACCTACCCGTCGCAGATATTTCATGATTCTTGCACACTTCCGCATTGATACTTCATTTAGTCGATTCTACAAATTCTCTAGAGCTTATCCTGATTTTGATGAAAAGGAACTAATGGTTCGCTTACTTAGTTTACCATAAGTTGGTGGGTCGATATAATATTCCATTGCAAAGGAAATATTATAAATACTATCCAAGTAACCTTCTTGTCCTTCGTTGTTTACTTGCTCGACATATCTTTGTGCTTCCAAAGGATTGATTGGAGTGACAACCCATAGTTATGCATGTTCAAAGGATAATATTCTCTTTTTGAAATTTATGATTGTTTGATTATAGATATCCCAATCGATCCTTAGAATTTATAGATATGAATTTGTATCATCGACATGAAATTCACCATGGAAGTGGAAGAGAATAAGAGCATCCCCTTCCTTGACATCTTAATCTACAAGAGACTCGATGGTTCCTTGGGACATAAGGTCTTCAGAAAGAAAACCCACACTGATAGTTACCTTGATGCGGACTCTCATTATCATCCGGCCCAAAAACTAGGGATCATCAATACCCTAGCAATAAGAGCCTCTAGGATTTGTGATGTGGAACATCTCAAAGAAGAGCAAGGTAACCTGGTTAAAGTTTTCAAAAGCATCGGTTACAAGGAGAATGACATTAAGAGAACCTTTAGGAATCCCTTAGGGAAACCAAAAAACCACCAACAACGCAATGACAAAATGAGGGCCTATCTCCCCTACATTCAAGGCGTCACATATAAGGTTTCCAAAGTCCTAAGAAAGAAGGAAATACTTACAACCTTTAAACCTCTAGAAACCATAAGGAAAAAAATAAGGACTGTTAAAGACAAGACTGATGAACATCAACATAAAGGTGTCTATAGGGTTACATGTTCATGTGGCATGAACTACATTGGTGAAACCGATCGATCTCTCAAGGTTAGATTAAAGGAACATTGGGAAAACATCTGCAACCAATGCATCCGCACCTCTTCCCTAGCAGAACACTCGGAGAAGTCTAAACATCATATCTGCCTTGAAGAAACTTCGATGATTGCAAAAGAGAACCACTACAATAAAAGAAGATTCAAAGAAGCCCTTGAGATTATCAAACACCCCAACAACCTTAATAGGGATGGTGGTTTCGATGTTAGTAACAATTGGGTTCCCCTAATTAAGTTTCAAAACAAACCCAAGTTGTCTAGCTGAACTTAAAAAACCTAAAAAACCTAAAAACTTAAACAACCTAAAAAAATCTAATCTTTTTCAATAAACCTAAAAACTTTAATTTTTTTTAAATTTTTTTATAAATAATTAAAATACCTTAATTAAATTCAAAACTTTTAATTAAAAAACTTTTAAATAATTAATAAAAAAATTTGAAAAAGAAAAACTTTGTAATATATTATAATAAAAAACTTTAAATTATTTAATAAAATTTAACAGAAAAATTTAAATTTAAAAAAAAGATAAACCTTTATAATATATTATAATAAAATTTATTTACACTAACTTAGAGTTTAAAAGGAATTTATATAATAAGATTTATTAGAAAATCTTAAATAAATTAATAAATTAAAAAATATTATTTTTTAATTCTCAACCATTATATTATAAAACTAGAATACTTATTATTAAAAATTCTAAAATTATGATATTTTTTAATCATAATATCTTATAAAAAAAATTAAAATTTTAAAAAAATCTCTTTAATATTATCAAAAAAATTTAAAACTTTAAAAAAATCTCTTTAATATTATAAAAAAATTTAACAAAATTTTATCAAATTTTTTTTATGTAACCTAGAAATAGTCGGCCAGTTACAATTAAAACTTAAAAAACCCTTATTTATTACTCTGGAACTGCAACTATTCTACTTGACTTCTTGTCCTAATGATGGTTCCTGATTCAGAATCGAAACGTCGACTTACAAAATGACTACTGCGGAATTTTCGGAAAAAACCCTACATTAATATATATGACTTCAAAATTTGTGTAGGTCCATAGTCCTTCCACCTCGAAAGGAACATGTGGCAATCGACCAATAGGAAAGACCTTCAACTGGTTGGATAAATACAACTCAATAGGAGACAATACCAACCTCGGATTTACCATAAGTTCCCATGTTTGTCTTGTTAGAATATTAACATATGAGCCCAAATCAAGTATGATAAAATTCATATCATAGTCACCTATATGAGCATTCATTTGTAACTCTCAACCAAACTTCAATCTTTTACCAATATTATGGTTACATTTTTTCTCTAGTCACATACTTGGCGGGGGTTCTTATATTAGATCCTATAGTTCTATCAAAGCATCCTTATCTTATATAAGCACTAAACAACCCTTAAAGAAATTGTTCAACTTGCTTACCTTCTCTGTCGGCTTTCTTTGGAATGACTGATCAAAACTTTGTGGAATTTCCAGGATTGGTCCAGCATCCAATACTAGGACATCAATAGATGTTAATGCATGATTGTTGTCAATGAACTCATCACATGTATAAAAGAATGCCCCTTTTTCTTTCTGGACGTTAAATGACACGTTATTTTTTGTTTCTAGTCGAACTCTTGGATTTACCCATGGTGCTCCTTGATCTCCCCTAGTCACAACACCTCCTCTTATTACAACAACAATATTAGGTTCCCAAGGTTCGACAAAAATCTTATGAATATTTTGGTTTTCATTTGCCATTTGGTTCCGGTTTCACGTGATTCAATCCTGCTACTTAGCAATCATCCATGGGCACTCTTTGATTGTGTGGTCCAATGTTTTACAATATGAACATGTTGATGTAGGATTAGTGCAGTCTCTAGAAAAATGTCCCAATTTTATACAATTATAACAAATAATTTGGACCCTCCCATGACCAAATCCTCCTCCTCATCCTCGGTCTCTCAAAGTACTGCTTACCTTGTCCGAGGGTATTTTGCATGAGCTCACTCGATTTGCATCTATTCATCGTTTTTCATCAAATATGTGTAGATTGTCTTCTCCTGCAACAATAGGTATGCTCGAGATTATTTATTGTCATGAACCAAATATAGAAAAAATTACAATATAAGATAGAAGGTGTACTTACTATCTTCTGTATAGACAAACATTCCTCCAATCAATGACCTCTCATCTCAAAAATATGACACCATGGAATTACTTGTGAATTTATTGGGTTCGACGCTTCTTATGCAAGATAATTCAAGAATGTTGGACATGAATATTTATGATGGCCTTCAGTTAGACATCTCGTACACCATACTTCCTCATTTACATCTTCCCTTTCTTGATATCTTGTATTTGCAACGCTAGATTGGCTAGATGTGGCTGAATTGGCATCATTCTTGCACCATTTTCTCCAACTAGCGAAGCTTCCAATTTCATAGCAAGATCAAGAGCTTGACTCTGGGATACTATCTTCTACTACACCAAGGGAACATGAATATGTGGTATCATTGTGGCAATGAACCATTCTTTATGCTAAACATTAGACATTTAGAAACTCACTTTAGCCATCACAGTCTTAAACCTCTGGTCAAAGTCCTAGACAGACTTAGTCAACAATTGCTTCATTTCTTCTAACTCTATGATACATTATGACTCGAACTTGGGTTTCATCAATTGATCTATTAGTCTAGTCTGAATCTGATCTAATTACTTCTAAGGGATTCCTGCAGGAACCACAAAACATTCATGTACCAATTAAGAGCACGACGTATAAAAGTTGTGATCATCTAGGCTCTTTTTATAGCTTCATCATGTACATGTCGCACTATCCAGACAGCTTCACACAAGAACCAATGTTGCTCAGGGTATTCCAACCCATTCCCATTGAATATAGTAACATTTATGTCACTCCTAGTCATTATGTGTACTTGGGGTATTGATGAATTTGAATTAATTATTCCACCAATAGGAACGCCTTGACTACTATCTTGACTATTGTTATTACTATGATTTGAAAAGTCACACTTCGACACACTTTTGGGTCTTATCTCAGCTGTTGGAGATGTACGTGGGGTTGTGGGTATGTCATAGTCTTGTTCTAGATCCAGCACGTCTTCTTCATATTCAAAGATAATCTGAGATTCCTCCTCTTCGTCGCAAGATTCTTTGTCGAGATATGGTACCAACTCGTAGTCCCTTCTTCTGGTCATGCTGCAACTTTCTCTTCTTGTCGAGGTCCTTCTTCTCTTTCCTGACCGAAATACTCTTCCACTCCATAGGAAACCACACTTTCCCTCATTCTCAATATCAACTGAGAACATCTCATCTTGTCCAAACATTTCTTTTGACATAACCCAGGTCCTCTGTGCATAATGGTTTACTCATATGACTTCATCCTCATGATCCCTTTTTCACATACCAACATTTTTATCCATAGTTTTAAAGATTTCAGGTATCGACCTCAAGGCTCTTGGAATAATTCCCTTTCTGTTTCACTGTATGATTTGATAGTGTCAACTGCAATATCAGTAATATATCCCTCCAAAATGATATCGACCCAGAAGTCCATATCCCTAGAGATATGATTACTGACCCTTTCCAACCATTGGATTAGCTAAGGATTCCACTCTGTGGGTTCTCCACCTTGAAATTTTTTCTTTTGAGTTTCTAACTTCATGAACCATTCATGTAATAGAATAGGAAATTCACTAAAGAAAATTTCATGAATATCTGAGTAAATATACCTTTCTAACCATGATGTCAGATTCAGTTGTGATCCCTTACTTTCTTCTTATGAAAATCCTCTTGCTTTGTAGTCCACCCAATCTTGGATCTACGACTTTGTAGGGTGCCAAAAAATTTCCCCTTCACAATGATCTCAGTCCCGAAAACATTACCGTTTGTTGGCTTGATTTTGCTAACCCAGGTTCAGTTTCCCTTCCCGTCCAACAAAACCCAAGGCACTTTCCCGACAGAGTATAACTCCATCGGAAACACCTGCAACGTAAGTGAGGTCTCACCAAAGATATGTATGGGAACTACCGAACCAGGATTCTGCAGTTATAGAAGGGGATTTATTCATGGAAACGTTAAACAAACTGATCAATCAAAATAGATAGATGGAAAACCATCGACACATACACAACATATAAAGTATACAACTCTAAATCATGTCTACCATAGTTATTATCAACATGAAAATTATTATTAACAATATCACTTGCAAAAAACTCATAAATATTCATACACAATATAAAAATACATCATCGACACATAGATTTAACATGGAAACCCATACGACAAAAACCACAAAAGTTCTCTTCATCTAGCATGAGTCGTGTTTATAACACTTTTGGTCTACACACACAACCTGCAGACATCTCTCAAGATCTTCTTACAATGGATGAGTTTCCTCTATATCTCATATCTATAAATTTTATTGTTTTTTTCGTCCAATCCTCTTTTCCATGTATTAAATTCCAACCCCCGCACACATCTTATGGATCGACCTTATATACTTTTTCATGACTCTTCTTCTAACCATCAACTAGTTCTCAACTAATAGTCGACTACTTCTTCTAACTAACACAAGCAATCCCTTTACATTTATAAAGGCTCTATCGGCCTAATTTACATTCATGCCCATTTCCAAAATAGACTACTTGTCCAACTTAACTCATTATTTACATTTAGTTCTTCCTAATAAACAAGTCAAATTCCTAGATTCAAATTACTCTCTCCTTTTCTATCGTGGCCTTTTTCACCTTGAGACCATATTCTTCAAAACTTCTGATAAAAATTCTTATTCACTTTCCTAGGGCCAACACCGACTAATTGCTTAGGTTGAATACTTATAAGGCATTCTCATTCCTCATTGTTATGGTGGTGGGTCATAACCTTGATATAAAACATTAGCCTCTAGTAATCCCACATTGTTGTGGAGGAATATGTAGTGAAATCATGCGAAGGATGTGATTATGTTAAAACAATAATCATTGCTCATACTCAAAATAAATGCATGCCTATAATTGGTAAAACAATCACCTAGGGATGGTGTTGAACCTACCCAGTGATGTTTCTTTTCACAAGCCATGGTTCCAACCTTCTCGATGATGATTTTTACTATTCTGGAAAGACATTTATTAAGAGTGTACATGGTGGTTATTGCACCATTTTGTTCCCATCACAAAAATTATGTATATGCCTTGGAGTTTGACAAGAATGAAAAATAGAGGCAACATAATAAATATGATTGCACCAAAGAGGTGCATTCTACAGCCCAGTAGGGGATATATTTTTAACTCCTTTCGTAATCATCCTAAGTTGACACATGTCTTTTATAAAAAATAATAAAATATCATTAAAAATAACTTGTCGACTTAAATTAAATTTAAATTATCTATAATTTCATATATATAAAACAACATAAATTAGATAAACTAAAACCATAAAAATTAGATTACACATTTCCACTCTAAGAATAATTTGCACCTTGAGAGATTTGATCCCTCTTGATGCTTGGAGATCCCCTTTTAGATGGATCTATGATGGTTGTATATAAACACAACCTTCTAGCAAATGGTTTATATTCTAAACTTAAATTGCCTTGAAGTCTAACCCAAAAAGGATCATATGCATCCCTTTTATTAGTGCTATTGAGAATAAACCCCAATTTTGGAATTATATGAGAATTTCGTTGGATACGGTTAACTAGAGATTAATAAATGGATTTGATACCAAAACACTCTTAATAAGTTAGAAAAGTAAGGTTTTGAATTTTTATGTCCAAGTAGAATGGATATAATAGGATATCCCATAAACACCAGCTGATTGTCCTTTTCATCATTGTCATCCACAAAGGTTACATTAAGTGAACTAGGAATCACTAGAAATAAATGTGTGATGCCTAGGAGACCACATTTTCACATCATTTGGCAGTGTTCATGACCTAATCCCATTATCTTCATTGGGATAATTATATTTATGAGGGATGTAAACTGTAACTTGTCATTGTGTAGACATTTAGATATACTTCTTCAAACTGGCATCATTATTGCTTAGGATTTTGTATATACCTCTTCAAACTGACATCAAATGTTGAGTTCCTCAAATATGATCTAAGATACTGGGTAACTCTACAAACCCATTTGACATCAACGACAATGCTACTATCTAACATCATAGAGGCAAAGCATTTTAAAAGCGCCCAACATATACACAATGACTAGCATGTGCAAGAGAGAAAAGACAAGTTATTGTTCAAGTGACAAGTCATATGCTCAACATATGTGCTAAAATAAACAAGATGTTCATAGATAAAATTCACCTTGAGTCGGAGAAATATGTAATTTTTAAATAATTTAGTTGAATATTACTCTCACAATAATGTTGAAAAGTCAACATGACGACAAAGAAAAAACTTGTCAAAGGGTGGAGAGTTAAAGATAGTGCAAGAGTGGGGAAGTTGGAAGGCAAAGAGCCTCAGGGTAAACTAATAAATAAAACCATTTCATCAAAATAAATGTTTTTATTTTTTGCATTGTAAAGCCTATATTTATATTTTAATAAAGACAGTGTTGTTAGCAATTTCCTTTATGCACTTGTGTAAAAATATGACTGCCTGTGGCCTATTTTCTAATTTCTTGGTTCTCTTGGTATTATTGGGCATGAGGATTATAGTTTATGGACTAATATATTGTTCATCCATCTATATTAGTACTAAGAATTGCCTGGCAGTAACTATTTGTTAGTGGAATAGGGAAGGAATTTAGAGCTAGTGTCTTCTCTATGTGATATGATGATGTGCTCTAATGGTATAGAAATTAATACATGTGGGAGATTTCTATTTCAGTTTGGGAATGAGAAGAAAATGGTTGAAAGGTAAAAAACTAAGACTTCAAAAGGTTGTAACTTTTATCTCTGAATTCCAAATTAGAAAACCTTAAAGTCATTGGAAATATCTTACAAAGGACAAAAGATATGGAAAAAAAGCAGATCCTTTAGAATCATTAATGACAAAGATGTTCAAATTACAAGAATGTGACAATCTTGGGAATTGAAATGAACTTATTGGTGAAAAGGCATAAGCATACTGGAAAAACAAGCAAATAATGAGTTTAATAGGTAGTATATATCCAATGAAAAAGCATGTATTCATGGAAGAGGATTAGCATATAAAATATATTTTATTAAACATGAAAAAACAATGCCACCTATAAGAATATCTTTGACTTGAATATCTTGTCATCATAAGTAATTTGGATATACATTCATATGATCTTGGCATCTTCTATTTTTTTTTTAATTTCACAACTCTAATTACATTGGTGTCATGTGGAAGCCTTCATGATCATGAGAGAGAACCATCCCAAGAACATGCATTAGAGGAAATTTGGGGTCTAAAATGGGCCTTATAAGAAAACGTGCCAAAATAAGTTTTTGTGAGTTGGAATTCAAGAACCAATAGAATTTAAATAAAATAAGTCAACCATAATGGTTGAATTGATATATTTGTCATTAAAAAAAACTACTTTTTTTGTTCGTATTTTCGACATATCTCATTGTCTTTTTACTCAAATTTTGATTGGGAGAGCTCGTTGGATGCGGAATTTGATTCCGCATCCAACGAGTATCCACACTACATACTTTTGACGGACCCCGCTACCCCAAAAACAAGAAATACCTAAAAAAATGTGATGATGACATCATCATCACGTTTTTTCAGGTATTTCTTGTTTTTGGGGTAGCGGGGTCCATCAAAAGTATGCAGTGTGGGTACTCGTTGGATGTGGAATCAAATTACGCATCCAATGAGCTCTCGCGATCGAAATTTGAGTAAAAACACTGGGAGATATGTCGAAAATACGAACACAAAAAGTAGTTTTTTTCTTTCTTCCTCCAAAATTAATCAATATTATTTTATTATTTTAACTATTATTTTATTATTTTCCTTAGGAGGCCCATTTTAGACCCCAAAATTCCTCTAATGTAAACAATTTTGAGTTCAGAAAAATGAGATTTTTTTAATTTTTATATAATTGAGATTTTTTTTGTACAAATGTGTAGTCCATTGGACACGATGTTCGTAATGTAGAGCTTGATGATGAGAAGTTGTTAGCTTCACTCGACCTATTCCAAAAAGTAAAAAATGATGTCATAAAGTTTAAGAATGAAATTCTATATTTGATCAAACTTGAATAAGCGCCTAAGATCAAACAATGGGTCAAAGAGGTGATGTAGACTATTGATAAATAGAAGGTAAACACCACATTTGAAAGATATTATTTATAATGTATGTTCAATTATGATATTTGTTTTTTTTAACTTTAAATTATCTAAAGGAATTAACATTTTCTTTCTTATTTAGGATTTTTTGCATCCTCACACTCAAGTATCAACTCCTCAGCATGGTGTTGGTAGAAATGATGCACATATTCCTATAGTTGAGTTTTCACCTTGGCTACTTGCAAAAGCACCTCCCTTCCGTTAAAGGGACAGAAGGGTAGAGTTAAATGGAATAGGAGCTACAATAAAAAAATCACATTAGTAACATAAAATAAACAAATAATGACGGCTATGCTAAAACTTGAAATAAAAGAAAGAAAATTATACCCTTATTTGAAAATGGGCCACTGTGCCTTGATCTTTGGATATGGGCCGCCTCTCCACAAGTTGTATGGTACGTAGGATGCCTCAATGCACGGGATGGGAGATGGTGTTGCTATGAAACGATGGTTGGATGAGGTGAGTATTTTGAGAAGAGTGGGCTCTCAACATACTCGCTGTTTTGAATAATGAAAAAAGGGCATAAGAATCATGTTGATGGGGACCTTCACCCTATTTTTGTAATGATTTTTTGGCCTTATCTTTCTTTTAGGGTTTTAGAACCCTATTTAGGGTTTTTAGCCCATTTCTTTGTTTTAGCTCTATTTTGGGTTGTTAAGCCCTTTTATGGGTTTTTAGGCCCTTTTTAATGTTTTTTGAGATTTTTGAGAGAGAATAAGGGTAAACCATAGGTGTGGAGGTCAAAAATGAAGGAAAAATGATAGGGAAATGATGTTTGTATATAGTTTAGTCTATGTAGAGCTAGTTGATCATTTTTTTTCATTAACATATTTCCCCCTGATGTGTGAGGGAAGGATCTCATCGTATGGCCGACATACATCATAGGAGCATGGGGGTAGTGGATAGAACTACCAAGAAGTGGAGCTTCCTCGATCGAGACACGGTGGATTTTGGGTTTTGTATTAATATTGGATCCCAAAAATGGGTGAGTTACAAAGAATATTTGACATGTATATGCATGAGGCGGGCATACCCATGCTCATAACAATGTCAAAAGAATAAATAATGGGATCAAGGCTCCATAATGCAGGAGCCGATCAATACATATAAAATTGATGTTACATAATGGTGGCCTCAATGAGAGGCTGAATACAATGCTGATCTGAATAATGGATACATAGGAACCATGGCACTCTCATGCACAATTGATGCTCTGTTGGATCTAGAAAGTTTACATAACTGTAGGGAATCACTGACGGAGAGTCAGAGCCTCAGTGGTGCAATACGCCACATCAATCATGAAGCTATATAGAAGCATTACTCTGGGGATTCTAAACATGGTTTCCAATGCAACTCGGTAATCGCAAGGGACATGAACCTATTTGGGTCCCTGGATGGACTCACAAATATGCTATATTTAGGTGACAACCGGGTTCTTCGACCAAATACTACGCGGACCAATACCTTGTATGAATCTGAACAGTGTGATGATTTAGCTGAAGTAGAGCATGTGAGACACAACCATCCTAAGAGGCACTAAGGACTCCTCTTAAGTGGTCTAAGGAACTCATCAATAAGGTTAATGAAACTAGGATACAGGGACCTTTGGATCTATCCTTTGGAATAGATGTGTTTCCGTCGACAAAGGGAGACTTGCAACTAATCAAGGCAATAAGGTTTCCTTAATGAGAAGCATGAGGGGGATAACCAAAGTTGTGGTACAATCTAGGGAATGGCACACTCAATGGGGGAACAGGGGTATGGGGAGTACGAGGGACTCAAACTTCCTTTGTTCAGAGTATGATGGAAAGACTGACCTAGCAACAAATAAAACTGACTCATGGGAGAGGGATCGTAGTTGTAATAGCGGGAATGTAACTGCAAATGGGAAATATTGAGGGAGGTAACTTGGTCTATTGATATCCAGGGAAGACTCATCGCAAAATACTTTGAACAAAGGAAACCCAACAGGGGAATGTTTCGAAACTGTAATATATGGGGTGGTGCCTAAAGGCACCGTTATGACACGATCTCATGGATTTTTAGCGAGCCGAAGAAAGTAAATGCTCGATGGTGTTTTCATTTTTATAGAGTCTAAAAACAGGAAGAAGAATCTAGTGGGGTCTCTTTTTCATCGATAGTCTCCTTTGTCCAAAAAAGAATAAAAGTATACATCGGAGAGCTCACCCACCCTTTTTTGGGGATAGGACACTTCTTTACCGTTGGTATTCCAAGCAGGCCGAAAAAGGTTAAACTTACACTAACTAGACGGTCATTCAAATACTTTTACAAGCATGAACTCAACCAAGTTTGCTCGACAATATTTTCTTGATGAGAAGGATGGAAAAGAGATTAAATACAACCCATGATGAGATTTTTCGTAAAGTTCGGTCCCAATGCCCGAGAAAGCATAAAAGGATGCAAAGGGAAACGTGCTTGGCCTGAGTGTGCCAAGATGGTCCTTTTCTTATGATAGTCTCTGAAAAATGAGGTAAACAAGGCCACATAGATTCCCTTTCAAATACTTTAACGAGCGTGAAAGGAAGTAAGCATGCTCGACGATCTTTTCATTCATTTAGGAGTCAGAAAAGAACTTGACAAAAACTCCATAATGGAGACGTGCGTGGTGGTATGCAAATCGAGGTGGATTCTGGGAGTTGGCCCAAAAATTCATTATGAAAGCATAAGACAAGGGCCTCGTCAAAATATAGAGGATATAAAAATGAATCTAACGATGCAAACAGTGTCCCAAATGGACTCTGGATGGCTCTGCAGTGCTTGAAAGAGAAACAGGCCGAATGAGGCCTATAAATAGGGGGGGACCACATGACATGTGTCATTGTTATTATTCAGTGGTGAGTTGGAGTGGAGGACCCCAGAGCTCTTTTGTTGATTTATTTCATTTCGACCAGTGGATTTCTGATTTGCAACTTGCAGGTAAGAGCATTTGTCCAAACCATCATTTTCACTAGTTTAGTTTTGTTTTTACCTCACCCAGGAACCCCTGTAAAACTGGAAGGGTTTGACTGGGACGGGTCACGCTTTTCAATGGAAAAGTAGCGACCTGGGTCACTCTTTTCGAACCAGCAGTCGCAACCTAGGTCACACCTATTCATCTAGAAGTCGCGATTGAGCCACACCTGTTTAGCCAAAATCCATGACTTGGGTCATTTAGTTTGGCTAAACAGGCGCGACTTCATCCCTAGATGAGTTTTTCCTATGAAAATTGTGCCTGACAAGGATTTGGTTGTTGTGCAGGATGGATCGACCTGTGTGGAGGGAGAGGGATGTTAAGGACTTGTGGAGGTAGGATATGAGGAGCGCGGGTGTGAGGGATATGCTAGCCTGGAGTGGATTGCTCAAGTACTTTCAGGTTCCCCTGATGTGACCCTGCGACTGCTGTTGGAGACTTTGGTGGGTTTTTGGGATATTGGGGTAGATTTATTCATTATCCAGGGGCAGCGTCTTAAGATTATGCTGCAGGACATGTACTTTTTGACTGGACTTCCGATGCTGGGAGTGATTGGCGATACGAAGCCAAAGCTCTCACACAAGGAGACTTTGGATGATCTATACGAGAGGCACTATTATGCCTCTGCTTATGTGCATGGGTCATACATCTTGTTGTGCGATATTGAGTCTCTCGACTCGAGCAGTTCCAGTGATGGTGCTGTGGATCTTGGGGTTGTCTGGGACCCATAAGATATCTGGAGGGCAACTCCAGATTATGGATCGCATGATGGAGGGCACCTATTATGGGTGGGACCAGATGTATCTAACTATAGTTCGGCGTGCACTGAACCGTGCTAGGACTGCAATAGGGGACTTCTATTTCCCCTCATTTTTTTTCTCCTTCTTCTTTGAGAGGCTGTCGACCCTTCAACCTCATTTGGCAATGTGAGATGGTGGGCCTTAGGAGCCTCGGATGCGCCGAAGGAGCGAGATGATGGTCCATGAAGGAGGCATCTCTTCTTTACTCGGGAGCTACTCGCATAGTGGAGGCAGCTTGTAGTTGTCACTAAGGACTACCCATACGCAGTCACAGACTACAGGGAGATCCATAGATTCCTCGACATCCAAGACAGGGCTGGGGACAAGATGGTATGTATACATGATGTTTTATGTGTTTACATGCATATATAGTACACTAGCTCAGTGGTATCCAGTTTATGTTTATGACAGATACTGATGATGTACCGTGTGTATGTGCAGATGTTGGACCACGACCGCCCACGGGTTACAAGCGATGGAGGGGGAGGGTGGAGGGGGTGGATCCACCTGTTTGCAAGTCCCAAATTACCTTGCGGTATCTCCATAGTGATATTAAGCGTCTGTTGAATGGTGTTACCGATGATGATTGGCAGCACATGGACAATGATATGATTGTTGCTTGTTACTGGGCCTCTCCCTCTAGTGGACCCCCTTGATGAGGAGGATCGTAGTCACGGCAGAGAACGTTCGAGCGACGGCCTAGGGGAACGTGCCAATGGAGGATGAGGAAATATCCAGTGAGGAGGAGGCCTCAGAGGGGGAGACATAGTCAGAGGATCAAGATGAGGATTCTGGCTCTGATTAGCAGCTAGTGGAGTTGCCCCTAGTACGGTGGTGCACTAGGATTTTTGTATCACTATGTATATTCAGCTGAGAAAGCTTGTGGGGCTTCTCATTTTGTATTGAACACTTATGACATGATATATATATATATATATATATATATATATATATATATATATGCACGTGGATGCACTTTTATGTTTTTTTCTGAGTCTTTTTATGATGAAAATTCCTAGATGATGTATATTATATACGTATATGCATGATTAGATGATGATGCATGATGCGGTTTTTTATTTCCTATATGCGATGATGAATATGCCACTCTAGAATGTCATTAGCCATTTGATCTGCTACACTATTGAGGTTTCTGGGAACATGTGTGAATGTAATAGATTCAAAAATTCTAACCAATTGTTTAGTGCAGAGGAACTTTCTAAAGAGGCAAGGATCGTGTAGATGATAGCAATTGTTTAACTGGGAGAGAGCTGGGAGTCTAAGAAGACATCAAGGTGACGAATACCCAACTGGAGGGTGGCGGCCAAGATACCAACGACACCATTGTACTCATCCTAGTTGTTGGTAGCAATTCCAACACACATTCTATCTATATGGATCAACTCATGTGATGAGGAATAGACAACCCATGCAGTCGAGGAGAGATTCGAAGACCATCTACTTGCTCCATCAGCAAATCCGATGTAGTGATGCAAGGTAGGATCCATTTGGAGCAATCAAGGAAACACGTTGTGAGACTCATTTCAAGAAAAATGTAAAACAAAAAATAATGATTATACTACAAGTGACTCATGGTGATAATGTTAGGCATAAAATCTCTTGAGGTAGATCCCGTTGCTGGGATTCTTCAAAAGTTGTCCATCAGAGTCAACAAGAATGTATGCCCCCTTGCCAAGGTAGTGGTGAATGGAATATGGGTCATACCACATAGATTCAAACTTCCATTTTCCCAAGTTATCGTTGGCTTGGTCATACATGAGGACCATATCACCTTCGCTAAAGGTGTGAGGGTGGACATGGGAGTCAAAATGTGACTTTGATCGATTCTTAGCTACTTCAATTGCTTGGAGCACAGCGCAATGATCCTCATTGGTTTGTTCAAGAAGGATAAGACATTCTTCTAATGGCAATCCATCGGGAAGGAGATCTACAAAAAGGTGAAGCGATGGAATTTGGCACTCAATGGGAAGTACCCATTTGACACCGTGAACTAAGTAGAATGGGGTGAATCCGGTGGTGGTCTTCATGGATGTGCGGTAGCCCCAAAGGGAGGAAAAGAGAGTATGGTGCCAATTGGTTTTATGGTTTCCCATGATCCGCTGAAGCATGGTTTTAATGATTTTATTGACCGCTTCAACTTGTCCATTTCCTTGAGGGTAGTAGGAGGATGAGTACTGGTGTTCGAACTTCAACATAGTTGAAAGCTCTGTCCAAATAGTGTCTTCAAAATGGATACCGTAGTCTAAGGCTATCTGTTGGGGAACATAGAAACATGTAATGACGTGGTTAAGGAAAAAACGTGCCATTGTGTCATCTTTTCAATTTATTGTAGGCATATCCTCATCCCACTTAGTGAACTAATCGACAACCACAATAATGTAGTTATGGTCATCGGCCGAGCTAGGATTGATTGTCATGAAAATGATCACCCACTTGCAGAAGGGACAAACTGTGACTACGGGGTGTAGTGGTGTGGGGGGAGTCCTTATTTTTGGGGAAAAGAGTTGACAACTATGGCAATGTTTGACTGCCCCGATGCAATAAAAAAAAATGGAAGGCCAAAAATAACCATCCCAAAGAATATTTTTGGCAGTAGCCAAACCAGAAAGATGGCCACCACAGGCTCCACTGTGATAGTCATCAAAGACTTTCTTGGCCTCACCACGGGTGAAAAAATGGCGTAATATGGTATCAACACCCCAACAGTACAAAACATCCCTGATGAGGAGATGACGAGTATCTTGGTGTCGGATGCACCACCGATCTTCGCGGATTAGGTGGGCCTCAAATTTCTGTGTGCGTGGGTATAGGAAAATGCCCCCATACCATGGATCTTCTATGGAAATGAAAAACATGTGTTCGTCCGGTAGGTCAATTGTGAATGGTGGCAACGCGGACAACAGAGGAAGGTCTGGCATAAGTGCGACTAACGCTAACACTTTGGTACTCTTGGGTGTGACGAATTCCAAGTCGAATTCTTGAAGGACGATGATCCACTTGGTAGCACGACCTTGTAGGAGGCAGAGACTCAAGAGATATCTCATGGGATTGGAATTGACCACGACTCTGGTGTGGTTCAACAGGATGTAATAGCGCAGTTTTTGGACAAAAAATATGAGGATGAGGGCCATCTTATCTTCATGTGAATAACACAAAGGGGGACCATTCAACTTCTAGCTAACATAATAAATAGCATGCTCTTGATGAGCATGATCCTCTTGGACCAAAACTCCAGCGATGGCATGTTTGGATGCTGACACATAGTGAATGAAATCCTTGTTGAAGTCAGGTGGAGACAACAACGGGGCAGAGGCCAAAGCTTGTTTTAATGCATCGAAAGCATCTTCTGCCTGCTGATCCCAAAGAAAACAGATGTTGGTATGGAGCAATCACAAGAAACCGTGAACTTTCATTGCATATTCCAGGATAAAAAGATGAAGAAAATTGGCCTTGCCTTGGAGGCTTTGCAACTGGCGCGAAGTGTGTGGTGAGGGGAGGTACAGAATGGCTTGAACCTTAAGAGGGTCAACTGCAATCCATTTTTGGGAAACAATGAACCTATTACACTGTGTCTAGTGTAGTGGATAATCCGTATCCGGATTAAGTCATCCTATATCCAGGTATAGGGAGGAAGATGTTCCATCTTCAAATAATTAAATGTATAAATGTATAATAATTGAATGGATGATAAATTACAATGGATATGGTTGCCTTAAATATGGCTTGGCCATCACATATTGAAGAGACACTTCTCTTAATAAACTATATTTTAATATTATTAATTACTATTAGGAATAGCTACCTATTTGTTACTATTTTATTGTTGTAACATTTCCTTCCCCTTAGGAAAGCTTTGTCCTCAAAGCTTAGATTATTGATGTCGTCTTTTCATTCTCGTTTTGTGTTGAAACAATGTCATTACTTCCTTTATGTCTTTCTTAGAACTGGTATTAGGTATGTGCTTGGTCTTTATGCAATAGTTTGTCATCTTCCTTTCATATGTAACTTGAATTTGTACTACATTATGTTTATTATTGTTATCCCATTTTCCTTGTACATGAATACGAGGAATATTTTTGTGACTGACCATATCAAGTCTTGTTTTAGAAGTCACTTGTCCTACGATACTTAGGATGTCATCACGTAATGTTTTTATTTTATTATCCTTATGAGTTATCTTGAGAAGTGGTGTTTCATGAGGCTTCTCACACTTGAAGTCACTTGATAGTGTTACATTTAGGTTTCTCCAGGGTGGTAGAAGAGTTAAGGTAGAAGATGAATCTACGATATCTGATTCCTTTGACTTGGATTCCTTTGCATATTGTAGGATCCATATTTTGTCATTGTATGGATCGTCCTTATTGTCAACGATACTAGATTGACTCTCATTATGATCTTAGTCAAGATCATCTTTATCAAATATATTATTGGTATTTTGGTCATCCCTATGATGTTGAGTCTCCTTGTCTTGTTTATTGTCTTGATCAATTTTGTTACTCTGATTTTTTATGACATAGTGGTCCAATATATCTGAGTTACTGATATGGTTTGTATTAGACCTTAGTTTGTGTAACATTTCCATTATGGTATTCTGTTTCTATGTCATGATGCTCAATTTCTGTGCCATGGTGCTTATGTTCTATGTCATCGCATGCATATTGTCATATAACTCTTTTTGTTTCTCATGCATGATGTCTACTTTGTCATCAAGTTTTCTTCCTGGTACTAGAACAACATCTTCTTTGATTTCTTTCTTAAGTGCCTTGTTATTTTTTGTTTCTTCTCTGAATTTTTCTTGGTTGGCAACAAGGGCCTTGATGTCTTTCTCCAATTTCTCACATTTTTCTTTTAATTCCATCATAGCTTAGGTACTTTTATGAGAATGTGTGTATTTGGAAGTTTATTTTGACTTATGGAGGAATAAAAGACAACTAATGTCTTTGAAATAAATGATGAATTAAAACAATTGTTATAATTATTTAATGTGTTGAAATAAAATAATAAATATAAATATTATATTTAAATGTTTTATTAAAAGGTGGATTAATAAGTTTTAAAATATTGTATACTAATATTAATATTATTATAATAATATTTATTTTATTAATATTGTTTTTGTTTGTAGGGCTACGTGGAATGAGGGGGGTGCAGCCTGGGTTGAAGTTGGAAAGCAAAACCATGTGTTGGTTTTACTTTTTACTTTCTTTTTCCTTTCTTTTTTTTTTACTTTTTTTTCTTTTATCTTTTCTTTAAACTTTTATCTTTCTTTTCTTTTCTTTACCTTTTTTTTACGTTTTCTTTTTTTCTTCTCTTTTTTGGACAATGTCCTATATTTTAGGGAAACCCTAAAAACTAAATTTACACAAAGTGTAAATAATGGCTAAGGGTTGTATAGCTCTGATACCAATGTTATAGCTCTGGTACCAATGTTACACCGTATCCGTATCCTGTGTAATGGATGATCCGTATCCGGACTAAGTCAGCATGTATCCGGGTCTAGGGAGGAAGATGTTCCATCTTCAAATAATTAAATGTATAAATGTATAATAATTGAATGGATGATAAATTACAATGGATATGGTTGTCTTAAATATGGTTTGGCCATAACATATTGAAGAGACACTTCTCTTGATAAACTATATTTTAATATTATTAATTACTATTTGGAATAGTTACATATTTGTTACTATTTTATTGTTGTAACAGAACCCAAGTAAACAGTCTATTGGGACACAAAATACACACTTGAGAGGGTTCAAGCAGATTTTGTACTTGCGACACCATAAGAAAACTTGTCGCAAGCCGTCTATATGTTGTGCATGCTTCCATGAGCGAGCCGTAAAGTCGTCCAAGTAGACCAATATGATGTGGATGAGGTCGTGAAAGCAGAAATTAATTGCTCATTGGAAAGTGGCTCCAGCATTTTTTTAGGCCAAACAGCATGATTCAATATGCAAACATGCCTCGACGGGTTGTGAATGTAGTCTTGTATTTGTCTTCTTTCTAGATCTGAATTTGGTTATATCCGGAAAAACCATCCATGAATGAAAAGACTTCATGTCTGGTGCAGGCATCAATGATTTGGACAATAAATAGAGTGGGGAAGTTGTCTTTGGGACATGCCAAATTTAAATCATGAAAATACGTACAAATGCATATGGTACCTTTTTTTTTATTCACGGGAATGGGATTAGAAACCCAAGTGGTATACGCGATGGGGTAAATGAAACCTGTTGTGCGGAGTTTCTCAATCTCAGCCTTAACCACAGAAACCTTTGAAGGGTGCATGGGATATTGTGACATATCGACACCACATCATGCCACATATCAATGTGGTGTTCCACGATGGATGGATCCAACCCCAGAATCTCAGTACAGGACCAAGCAAATATGTCACAAAACTCCTGAAAGAGTGCTTTGTAAGAAGTGACTTCCTCAAGGGAGCATGAATCTCTGACTATGATTTCTTCAACAACCTCTGGGTTGGTTGAGATATTGACCTTAATAGTGGGTGAAATGTTGGCCATGTTGCCTTCTTCAAAGGAGTCGGGAGCCAAGATGGAGTTTTTGAACCAATCCACCTTACCATGTATAAAGTCCTTGGCTTCAACTGAATATTGATATGATGTTGAAAAAGAACGAGCGATGGTGCATATCATCCTAGAGGTATTTAGGAGATAACAGGGCTTCAAGGATCTCCTCTTTGTTGCTAAAACAACAACTAGATAGATCAGAGGGATCATCTGTGGTTGTGGAGACGGTAGGGTAGGCGGAGATGGAAATCATGTATATGGTGGTGGCATTCGAGGAGGAAGTTGGTGGGTGAATTTCCTCAATAACCATGATGTCGGCCTCACCATATTGTTTTCGAAGATCATGAAGGACATATCGATACTTGTCCAAGTCCTGGAAGTGTTGCGAATAGTGGCCGTATAAAATGCAAAGAGTGCATGAATGGTTAGTCTGTAAATACTTGTTCTTGGTCGTCGACGAAGTTGACATGGTGAATATGGAGGTCGTCGGTTGTATCCATAGCATCTATGTGTGTGCAAAGGATACGTATCTCTGGGAATTTTTGGGTGGCATGTCCATGGACATCACAAAAAGCGCAAGGTAAAGTTGGTCAAGACTCAACTGCTGCTTTGGAGGCCTTTCCCCCAATATTCTTTGGGATAGGAGGGGTAGGTTTGGGGGTGGAAGATATGTTTGATGGGCCTGGAGGAGGGCATGACTCCACCGTGATGGGTTGGATGGGGTTCAACACAACTTGAGGCATCGGAGGTGGGGTAGGTGGTTCAAGGTACCACACAGGAATCACCAACGTAAAATTTGGTAAAAATTTAGAGTATCCATAATAGGCTTACTCACGAGATTGGGTGGTGGGAAAAGGAAGGGAATTGTATGGATCGAGAATGAGCCCCAATAATTCCTAGGTGATTGAGTTTGTGGTTATGAATGTTGTTGTGGTGTGGGAATAATGACACTAGATGAGAGGACACATAAATCCATTGTGTCAGTCGGATCTGGTGGAGGAGGTAAAGATGGGAAAGTGGTCGTCATAGGTGTGTCGGTAAACAATCTCGAGCCTACTGCAGATAAGGAGGGGATGGATAAGTTGTCAATGGCAGTATCGATGGTTGGGATGACATGGTCCGGTGTAGCCAGACCTTGTTGATTGTAGTAAGCCAATTGGTCAACAATCATGATCTTCCCATCATGGGAAAACATCATAAGGAGAAAGACAGTGGATGCCACAGCTCTCATGGCATACATGTAACTATGTCCGAGAAGGAGGTTGTAATCAAGTTGGGCATTAACAACTTCTATGTCTATCAAAATCATTTTACCAGATAAGGAAATAGGAACATTCAGGAGAATTCCCACGACCTTTCTAGAGAGGCCATCATAGGCGGGAAGGGAAGTAGTGGATGGTTGGAGGGTGGGGGACCCAAGTTTTTTCCTGACAAAAGTTGACATCACACAGGTGGATGCCCCTTCGTTGACAATGCATCAATGGACAACCAAATTTTGAATTGAGACTGGAATCTGGAAGGCAACGATGGATGGAATTCTTGGTTCGTCGTGATCCAGATCAAACGTGATTAATTTGGAATCAGTGGGATCCACGACACCTAGAGTGGATAACAATGCTTTCCACTGCATTAGGCATGTTTTGAGCACTTCTAGAGTGGACATGGCCATAGGTGATTGGGACAAGTCATCAACGATGCTATAATTTAAGGTAGCTCAAGTAGTCGCATTGTTGGTGATACATCGTATAGGTAACTGTGGACCTCTAGCCGCACCATTCGTGGGGGGTGTAGGTAGGTGGAGGGGCATGCTGGAACTATTGGAATTTGATGTTGTTGATGGGTCACAGGTATCCGTGGTGGACCTGTATTGGTTGCACCTAGTATCGAGGTTCACCTCTTCGGTTGATAATGTCATTAGGTGATGAATACCAGTCTCTGTAGGTGCAGCTGTGGCTGGTGTTGCAGGAGAAAGTGGGGGAAAGGGTGCGGTTGGAACCAATCCTTGGAGTGGTAACGAGTTTTGGAGCACCATAGGTGGAGGTCCTGGTGGTGCTAGGTTGGGCTGAGCTTGTGCTGTCGTATTAGTGTTCCGTTGAGCTTCGTTCTGGAAAAATTGTTTGGCGTAGTCCATATGAGGGCATTCATGAGTGTAGTGACCATAGACATTGCATAATTTACATAGATGATTAGTTCGTAATGGAGTGTTTCGTCCCGATTGATTAGGTTGTTGGGGGTTTTGCGTCAGCAGGTTAGTGTCTTTATTGTTAGGAGGACTAGGTTGTTGTTAGGAGGACTAGGTTGTTGTCCACCTCCTTGCGGTTGGTTTTTACCTCGATTCCTTGCTCAGTTTTTCTTACCCTGCCCTTGTTGGTTGTTGGGGCTGGGTTGGTTGGGGAGATTCTATTGAGAAAAAAATTGTCCCGTGGAAGTCAAAGGATATGGAGTAGGGGCCGGAGCGGCTTGCATAGGTGGTGCATAATAGGCCAGAGGAGTTGGAGGGGCTACAAATTTGGTCATTAGCCCCAAAAACGATTGTGTCGGCCAAGTCGGTGCATGAGCATGCTGATTTGGCACAGGTTGTGCATAAGAGGATGTGGCTCCATACTGAGCCATCATCCTTGAGTAATCAGGTATCTGGTTTGGTTGTGCAACACTAGGGGTGTTTCTTGGGTGTGGTGGCATCATAGGGGATGCCACATAGTACTATGGGTGTTGGGAGACATAACCGATGACACCATCCGCAACATGGGATGCCCCCGGTGCATTTCGGTGAGAGGTGTCGGCATGGGGAGCATCTGGTATGATGGTGTATAGGTATCCAGAATCTAGATTAAATCGAACTATTGGGTCTTTAAGATGGCCTCTTCCTCAGATTTGGGACGTTCATAGGCAACGTCCTTGGATATGAGTAGTAGCAAGGTCTTCAAGAACCAATTAAGGAAGATCCTGTCATCAAGCTGGATCTTGCATAGGCTGTGTCATCGCTGCCACTCATGGATGTGGTCGGTGATGTGAGTAACAGTATTCTGACGGAAAGATAACAAGATCTCCATGCCATCATCGTGTCGGGAAGGGATTTGTAAGTATTGGAGGAACATGAAGGCTAGCGAAGTGAAATCAGGGTAAGAGGCTTGAGGTAGCTTGATATACCATTTTGTTGGAGCACATGTGAGTGTACGTTGGAATAATCTCAATCTAATCAAGTCATATACAATGTTGTTTGACGAGCACCATAAATGAAACGACATAATGTGTTTTTTGGGGCACTCGCCCACCTTTCCCTCAAACTTTGGAATTCTGAAGGAATTTTGGTTGGCATGGGAGGCCAATGGGGTTAATGACTGATTGGGTCATTTGTTAATCGATCCAAATCCGACAAGTTAAGATGAGCCATGAATGTTAGGTTGGACCCGAAGTTGGCTCGAGAGGGACCAACAATGGCGTCGGGGTTTGCAGGGGTAGGATGTCCATGCATTGTTGGGGGCACATGAGGTTGAATTCCCATCATAGGGATAGACATTGGGATGCTCGTGGAAGGATCACTTCCCCCAGGTATGTACGGTGGTACAGTTAGAATCGTGGGAGCTGGAGTGGGGCCGCCACTAATGGGTAGCGTAACTACAATAGCAAGTACAGTAGTTTTGGGACCACTGGAAGGTATATTAGTAATAATGTGTGGCAGGGACATGCATCCACTGCCACTCACCCCTCCAAAGAAGGGATTGGGATTTATGCCAGCCATGGGGCTAGATGGTGCAGCGAAAAGGTTTGACTCGTATTGATAGGAATTTAAGTAGGAATCAGAGGCCATGTGGCCTTCTGAAGGTGAGGAAGGTTGTTGAGGAGGGCCTTGACTGTGACGGTCTAAAGACCCAAACTGAGGGGGGTTCCCCCTAAGTCGTGAGGAGGAACACGATGGATCAATGGTGGCTTGTGGTAGTAACTAGTAATGAATTTTTGGGCCCTTGTTTAAATTGGCTTCCTATTGGTTCACAGGTAGTCACTCGGCCACCAAGGCTGCTAAAAGACAGTGCTTTTGCTTTTTCCTCACAACGGTGTATCTAGTCAATCAGAAGGGGTCGTTTCCCATTTTGCTTAGCAATTCCTCTCGTTGGCCAGCTACTTTGGGGTTCCTGTGGTACTCCTCACAATGATTTTTAGGGAAAATCCCAAGTACTTCCCATAGTTGTTGCAGTTGAGACTTATGTACAAAACCAAAAGATTATTAAGTAAGTTGGTTACTTTTATGTTTTCACTTAGGGTCATGAACCGAGTTTTGTTTGATTATTTGGTGTGATTATGTGCACTTGTGTATGAAATTGTTACTTTTACTTTCAATGATGC
The DNA here is from genome assembly GCA_001517045.1 of Pseudotsuga menziesii. Lineage (NCBI taxonomy): Eukaryota > Viridiplantae > Streptophyta > Pinopsida > Pinales > Pinaceae > Pseudotsuga > Pseudotsuga menziesii. Next base: position 12,737 of record LPNX010198786.1, on the reverse strand, counting down.
AATAAGAAAATAACATTGGGTTCTCTTCAAGGAACAAGCAAAGGGATTGAACCAAAAACAGATTTGAAAGGTAAAAATAAATCAAAACAAAGTGCAAGACAAACGGTAATAATGGGTGACTAACTGTAAGTTTTTGCAAACCAGTAGTGTGACTACCCCATCTTTGTATCCTTCAAATCCAAGAGGGAGTGCTGGGCTCTCATCAAAGTGGAAACAAGTCCACCCATAGATCCGCAGTTCAAACCCCAAGTGCCCGGTGGTCAATAAGGAGGACGTGAACGCCGTGAAACCCCCAATGGTCTCCACTCCCCATAGCTTCCAAGGCCACTTTTTTTTAATGGAAGAGAACAATAAAAAAAATGGATGCCTATTACTAATCTTACTCAACACCTGTCATATCTCAAAAGACCCCTGAGGGTGATGACTGAGTAGAGGAGGAGGGGCTAAATAAGAATGTTAATTTCCAGCTTTAATAATAAAATACAGAATTTAAATTGTAGAAATTAATTTAGAAACAGAAAGTTCACATCTAATAGTTCAGACAATAGCGACTGGGCTGCTCAAATAGACAAACCAGAAGTAAAATGGCTCAAAAAAAGACAAGTTTCTTCTAACTGTTGGACAGCGGTAATTGGTTCACACAAACAAGCCACACGGTAGTAAATGGGTCACTTCTGCTGCAAAAACAGCTGTGACTGTGCCCTAGGAGGCAAGTCATGCCTTTCAGCACTGAATTCGTGACCTGGGTCACAGGTTTCGGCCCAAAAGCAGATAATAAGGCCGAAACTGGATTTTTTTTTTAAAAGTAAGCCAACAGGGGCTGATAAAGACAGGATCTGGTGTCGTACAAACTCGGATCGACCTCGTGGGGATCCGATCAGGGACAGTTGTGGAGAAAAATAAGAAAAATACCTGCAAAACAAGGGATCCAGTGGGATCAACTAGTTTGGTCGCCAAAACTGTAGCCGGGTTTTCACCCTGACTACGTGCAAAAGCACCTCCCTTCCATCAAAGGGACAGAAGGGTAGATTTCAATGGAATAGGAGCTACAATAAACAAATCACATTAGTAACATAAAATAAAAAAATAATGATGGCTATGCTAAAACTTGAAATAAAAGCAAGAAAATTATACCCTTATTTGAAAATGGGCCACTGTGCCCTGATCTTTGGATATGGGCCGCCTCTCCATAGGATGGATGGTATGAAGGATGCCTCAACGTATGGGATGGGAGATGGTGTGGCTATGAAATGATGGTTGGATGGGGTGAGTATTTTGAGAAGAGTGGGTTCTCAACGAACACTTTGCTCTAATCAAGGGGTGTAAATTCCCAGGTATTTTTGAATGTTTCAATTGTTACATATTATCTACCTCGAACATAAATCGTCTAGAATATTATTTATAAATCAATGATGCAATCGTTCCACATGCAGGAAAAAACCTCTTTTACAAATACATGAATGATAAGACATTGGAGTTTTTTTGTACCACCATAAACACAAGGTGTAATTCCCAAAAAATCAACTTGAAAATTTCCCTTACAGACTACCTTGAAGATTTTTTTGGGAAAAATACCTTCAACAGAAGCAAGGTACTATCATTGGTCGATAATTATTTAAAGGTTGTGAGGGAAATGTATAGGGTTCTACTATAAAAGAAACCTAAATATGAGCGACCACCCATGATTCATGAGAGGGAGTGGAGGTCCCTTATCAGGGATGCAGAGGAGAAGAAAATGAAAAAAAGAAGGAAAAATGCCACCTAGTCCACTAAGGTACTATATGTTTTGAATTTAATACATTGAATTTTATTTTATTTTAAATAATATTGTGATGGATAACACATTTGAAACTTTTTACAAACTCCTTGGAACTTTGAAATCCAAGAAAGAAAGGATTGAAAAACATGGACAACATAGACTTGGCCAGGGTGGCTACATGAAGTTAGCAGCAATAATTGTGAGTAACGAAACATCTAAACAAAATCATTCATATCGCCATATAATTTATGTTTAATTTCACTATCCAATAATCAAAATCCAATATCTTATGAAATAAAGTCGGATATGTTTGGAATTGAAGTCACAAAGGAAGACCATCAACTCACTTTCGATTTTGGATTTCAAGTTGTGGTTGAACACCAAAAAATCTTCGGGGAGATCCCTCTATCCAATTGGAAAGAAACAATAAATAAAACTCAATTTAATTTAACCATTTATTACTAGTAAAAAGAAATCATGTTTGATATCACCAAAATATCATTGTGTTTCTTTGTTTATAGTATGGGAGCACCAATCAAGACAAGGCCATGAGTGGACAACAACACCCAGGTAGTGGATTATAGCTAGAACACGGTTCGTCTGTGCAGTCACATGATAGTGGAATGAAACCCCGTGATGGTTCTATGCATTCCTACAATAAAAATATGGCTATAAAATCATATATTACTTATTGATTCTGTGCTTTTAAGAATCGTAATTTTCATTTTTTGTATACTTATACATTTATGATTGTGTATTTACAAATTTTTTCTTTGTTTCAATGGAGAGGCGTGCAGTTGAAGTTCCTCTGCGAGAAGAGGAGCACATGTCAACCATTCCAATGGTCTCTACCAGTGCATTAGGTAAATAACACTGTGGCTATCAAATCATTTATTACTTATTGATTTTGTACTTTTGAATTTTTGTATACTTATACATTTATGATTGTGTACTTACAATTTTTTTATTTTTTTCAATGAAAAGGCATATGGATAAAGTTCCTATGTGAGTAGAGGAGAATGTCCTAACCATTCAAATGGTCTAAACCAATGAACTAGGTAAATAACATTGCAAGTGTTTTTTTAATTAATGAAATTGTTCAATGATTAATAATTAATTGACCTCATTAATTTTATTAATTTTGTTATTGTAGGCTATGCCACGACCTCACAGTAGCCTCCACACTGTGATTCCTAGAGAAATCATACACTCTGTGGTAGGATGCAAAGCCAATCAAGAACAAAACAAGGCTCAAGAGGTGGGGTGGGGGGGACGGTTGAAAATTAAGAACATAACAAGGCTCAAGAAGTGGGAGGGGGGGGGTGCAAATTGATGAAACACTTTTAAAATACATACAAAAATGTAAGAAGCAAAAAAAAAAATTGATCTGATGAGAGAATTCTTGATGTGTTTCTCTTATCTTTCGATTGTATACACACTACTATATTTCCAATCTTTGTAAACAATTTCATTTTAATATTTACAAACAATGGACAAAACCCAACAACTTTTTGTAAGTTGAGTTAACAATGTCAAGGACTTATTGAAGGCCATATTTTGGATCACCTTCTAAATCAAGGGTATGCTTTATGGATTTAGTGCTTGTTATAACAGACATGAAAACAACCAAATAGAGACATGATCTATAAATATTACTCAAACTCTGGAGAAAACCCAACAACGTTTTTTAAGAAGAAACTTTCCAATATTTTAAGTATCATGTCATCATGAAACCCTAATCATCAAGGGTGTCTTTTATAATGAAACTTTACCCATCAATATAAAGATCATTTTCCAACAGAGAAAATGAATAGATCAAGAACCAAAAAATGCTTATCTTTGTGCTTGCATCCTTCATGAGGAAACCCTAGACAAAAATTTTCCCTTCCATCGTGAGAAAACCCTTGCACCCTTCTTGTGTTTTTGCTAGAGAAGAGAGAAGGACATTGGATGATCATAATGAAATGATTTTCCTCTTATTTATACTTTTCAAGCCACCTTTAATTTCTCTTTAGGGTTAACTTGTAATTTTGGTCTTCAAAATTTCCTAAGGCTTATTCAATGTTTCCTGGGAATTCTTCAATGGTTCAATGGGATTTAAATTGTATCATAAGTTTATTATTCACTAGAAAAGTTGTCCATTGTCCTTATTGATGTTAATATTCCCCTCACATGCACATTTATTCATATAGATCTCTAATGTTAAATATACCCACTAACAATCCTTGGACACTTATTAGAGCCTACATCAATTCAACATTAGACTAGACTTGTAAACAAGTCAAACCTTCTCATATATAAAATAGATCACTCCGCTCGGGAGCAGGAAATGTGAGATCATATAGGTCCTATTCACTCTTATCCAAATAATCATGTCTAAGAAGGTTTCCCTTGGGCCATTCATGACTAGCCAATTCAACATGGCCCCATGAGTGAATGTATCATCCTCCCTTGGTCAAATCAGCATGACCAATCTGGAAGAATGTCTGTTGGATGCTGCTAACTGGAGAAACACAACAATAGGAGTTTCACATGAAGAATAGGTCCACATTCTAAATAATCTCTAAATACACATCATAAGTGATCAAATATGAATAAATAAATTCAAGAGAATTCCTTGATCAATTTTTTACCATGTCTAAGGAACATCAATGACTTTAGCTCTATTTAGGTGTCAAATTGTTTACTTTGAAGAGAAAAGGGTGTTATTCATTTTTTTGTAAGCTAGTACCCATGGAGTTTCAAACTAGTGACATTATGCAAGGATTTCCTTAACAATACACCCAATCACTGTTTATTCCATGCACCATGGGAAAAAGGGTGTTATTGAATAAGATCAAAGAAAATTAGGATTGTTCCAAATATTTAAGCTATTTTTCCAATTCCGTACTAAGTAGACTAATTGGAAATGTATTTTCGGAAAATAACTTTGTTTGGTACATGCAAGTGAAAGTACAACAATGATAGATTCCTTTTAATGTATGAGGTCAATGGAGCCTCACATGCTAAAGAACAATGCATTTTTTCTTCATCAAAATGGACTTTCAAGATTCTTAGGAGGAAGTCACCCTTTAGATAGAGGATAAGGAAACTACCTATAAACAAAACAATCATTTTTTAATGAGTCATATTCATGCTTGAATCAAGTCAAATACAAAAATAAGTGGATCTATGCCTCAACAAATTGGAAGGACATGTAAAAGTACACTAGCATTGGAAAACATCCTATGAATGGTATAATTTCATCATAGTGGGTAGCATAAAGTGGAAGAAGATGAGGCCCAAGGTTGGAGAGGGGTTATACATATAAATGACTCCAATACTAGATAAAATTAGCTCTCAATAGTGGTTTCCAATAATCACAAGAAAAATAACCATGAATTTCCATGGCATTTGATTGAACCTATAACATTGACACCATTGAAAAATATTATTTCTATGTGATAAAAAAAAGGTGTAGTCAAACATGGGAGAAACCATTTAGTTAGAAATAAATAATGAAAATATTTTCTAAACTTGAGGTTACCACATAGTGATGCAAAGATACACAAATGTACTAGTATGATCCTAACGTTATGAATAAATAAGTTGAGGTTGAACAATGAAACAAGGAACTTATTAAAGGAGCAATGATGATAATGCAATCCCAAATGCAAGGAATTCACTACTATAAAACAATTCATTAGTACTAGATTTTAGTGTATTGTTTATTTCAATTTGGTTTGGTGATAAAGTCACCACTAAATGACCTTTCAAAATAGCGTTGTCTTAGTTTCAAGAATATAACTAGATTTAACACGGGTTTAGCATCAATAAAAGTGTTGGGTTTAGGATTCCATAGGTCATCACGTTTAGTGATGGAAATAGCACTGGGTTAGTCTCCCATGCCAATAAATTTAATATAAAATAGAAATGCACATGGAGAAAAGGTAAAAAATGAAAAAATGGCAACGGAGTGTTGGGATTTGAACCTAGATCACTTTCCAAAATGCAAGAGCTCTACATAAAATACAATTCCACAAAAATATGTCTTTAGCAAATTAGAATTTCTAGAGACAAAAATGGAAATGGTAAAAGATGTAAACAAAAATCGAAAATGGTAAGGGAATGTTTGGATTCTAACCTAGATCATTCTCCAAAAAGCAAGAAATCTACTTGAGCTATATTCCCATAGAAAATTGCATTAAAAATGCAATTTTGAAATGAAATTATCCTAACATATGCATGTAAGCAAGTGAATAATGTATATCGTAGATAAATATCAACAGTTCATCCCTATATATTGTGTATTACATTTCTATTATTATATTAGTATTGTATTTATTGGTCAGCTAGGACCTTAATTGTAATTGTATGGTTGGTATAATTGTAATTGACCCTTTGTATCCTACATATATGCTAGTGATAATTTTAGGATCATCTCATCTTGTCTTGTGCATTCACTACATTGTATAAAGAGGCCCCCCTTTAATAGGCTTCTTATTCATATCTTATGTTGCTTTCAAGGTGTTGGGAAACTCTTTCTTTCTATTTTAATGTTATTATATGAATTTGGTGCATAACATTTGGTATCAGATCCATTTTTTCTATAATGTTTTTCTAGGGACATCTTAGACAACAAAATTTTCATTATCCTCATAATACATAGCAAAGTATTTGTGATAAAAATTCATGTCCTATTTCCTTATAAGTTTAGATTTATAGTCTATGGAAGTTAGGGTTTTTTATTAGTCCAAAAATTAATCTCAAAGAGGGGTTCTGGGTAAAATCATTATATATGAAGCTTAAGAGATCCAAATTGAGTGTCTCATGTTGCATTAGAAGGAAGATAGACCACAATGTTTGGATAAAACTTCTAGAAGTATATAAGAAAAACCAAACATGTGTCTGTCCATACAAGTTCGCTCTCATGAAAGGGAAAAAAAAACAAGATTTGGGAAAGTTACTATAACTCTCCCTTGGCACATAGAAATTGGGTCAAACTTGTGGCATTAAAAATTAGACATACTAGGTTATTATATAGAAAAAATTAAGGGGCCAATTTTTCAAAAATAATTCGAAAGAAAATTTGACCAACAAGATAGCCCACAAACCAATGTTTTTAAAGGTATCTTAACTTGAAACTTACATAAAATTTGATTAGAATATTTGTTTCATGTGGTTTGAAATGTGTGATAAAGAGGAATAGAGAATAAATATGACAAATATTAGTGGTATCTAATTACAAGAGGTGGAACGAAAATTAATTCACTTGCTAAACCTGTCAAAAGCTCATCTATTACTCATGAAGGAAATGGAGAAATGTGTAACCAACCATCCAATTTGGAGGCCAAGGTTAAGGAATTGAATGATAGGGTGGTGATACATGTTCAATTGGTAAACACACAAAAAAACATATAGAAAGTGTGTTGAATCCAGTAAACAGGATTTCAAAGTTATGCATGGGAAAGTTTCAAATGAGGTGAGATATCACTTTCCTCATAATTCATCTCCCCAGGAAGAGGAGAAGGGGAACACGAGGGACTTGTCCCATTGATAGAATTAGAGAGTAAGAAGTTTAGATTCCCAACATTCGATCATTCATGGCATCATCATGGGTCCAACTCAGAATCAAGGAACTACTACATTCCCAAGATTGATATGAGAAAGTTTGATGGGAATGATCCAATAACATGGATATTCTATATGGATAAATTCTTTGATCTACACCAAGTGACAACTTTACAAAAACTAACTATTTCATCCTTTCATTTAGAACCTAATCAATATGTATCTTACAAATGACTTTGTAACTGTGCAATGACTCTATTGTCTCTTGGCATATATTTTTGGATGAATTGATAGGTTATTATGGGGATATCAAGAGAAATACCTTCTTTATCCATGGATAAATTTGAAGCAAAGAGGTCCAGTTACAGATCAATTAAGCAGTTTCAAAAGTTGAGTCTTATAGTGAAGACTTGTTCTAGAGAATACTTTTTTGGACCTCTTTATGGGAATTTTAAAGAAGAGCATTCAACATGAGGTACATATATTTGAACCTAAATCATTTGACAAATCTTTTAGTTTTTCAAGGAAAGTTGAAAGTAAAAATATGGCTACTAGAAGGGTTGCTACTAGAACCTATAAAGAAGGAAATGTTTCCTCCCCTATCCTCACTTAGTCTACAAGGTTGACACATTATCAAGTGGAATAAAGAAATAAAATGGACTATGTTTCAATTGTGATAGAAAGTACAATAAGGATAATAAGTGCAGTGAGAAGAAATTGTTCTACATGGATTCTAAAAAGGAATAAAATTCAAAACAGGAGCAGTTTTAAGAGGTAGATCTAGAATATATTACTCCAACCATATCTTTCCATTCCTTTTACATCATTAGCACTCCTAAAACTCTCAGTATAGAAGAAAATATCAAAAAGAAAAAGGTGACAGTGTTGATTGATTCTGGTAGTACCTATAAATTCATTAATTGCAAACTAACCAAACTTCTTAATTGCTTTGTATGTCCAACAACATATTTTCAGTAATGATTATAATTGGAGGTGTCATAAATTGTTCAAGGAAGTGCCATGGTATTATGATTGCTATGGGGGATTATTTATTAGATAGTCCAATGGTTACAATCCAAATGGTTTGTGTTGTTATTGTATTAGGGATCCTTTGTCTACAATCACTACAAACATCTTAATTTTCAGGATCGTTTCATGATATTCTCTTAAGAAGGAAAATTTGAACTTATAGATATTACATGGAAACCATCTAAAGTGATAATCTCTAACAACATGACAAAATTGCTAAAATAGGGACACCATGGAGTAATTGCACAATTGTGTTCACTAGATGCTCAAGCATATATAACGTATATTTTGTGTTATATCCAAGTTATTGTTTAGTAGTTGGAGAACCACATGTTGGTGCTCTATGTGATGCTCCACTTCTTAAACCATAGTTTCCTCTTTGAATGATGATGTGATGAAAGGGGGATGATAGACATAAAGTGTAGTAAATAGTGACATTTTTTATGAAGTATGGAAAGATGTGTTGTTCCACCATTCTGCTAAGGGAAACCACTTGACCCATTTTGTCTATTTATCATATGTAAAGCAATGGATATATCCTTCTAGGCATTTATTCGTAATATCATTTTTCCCATCAGATTGAGGATGGTAAGAGGAGTTGTGAGATGATTGAGATCCCAAACAAGAAAATATTTCCTTCCAAAAATTACCATTAAAAATTGGACCTCTATCACTTATAGTAATATTTGGTATTCCATGTAGCTTCTGAATTGTTTCCATGAATTCCAAAACTACTATACTTTCTTTAAGCTGATAAGAAAGAGAGAATAAGTGGGAATATTTTGGGAGTTGATTCACCACTACCATCATGAGAGTATTTTCTTATGACTTTGGTAGACATGTGAAAAAATCCATTGAGACCTCTTCCCAATGTTGACATGGTATGGCTAATAGTTGTATAATATTAGGTGTCTCGGTTGTATCTCCTTTGTTCTATTGGAAAACCAAACATTCTACCACAAAATTTTGGAGATTAGTTATAAGACCTTCCTATAATAAATCCCTATTGATCCTATAATAAGTTTAAGGAACCTTGGATGTGCTCCTATAATAGAAGTGTGCAATTCCAAAAGGACCTTATGTTTAAATTGAGAATTTTTACATAAATATAGGAAATCCTGGTATTATAGTGAATCATTCTTCCACAAAAATATATGTAGTGAACTAGGGTACTCTTGTAGTTGTTGAATTATCTTGCATTCATTTTTATCATATTTATATTATGTTCTTGCTTCTTCCACCCAATCAGATTATAATGCAGATATCACAAAGTAATCCCTCTGTGTCATCTTATTTTCTTGAAAGTGAATCTCCCGCTAGACTCTGTATTCCTTTTTTGTAGATAATTTCAAAGTCATAAATTAGCATCGTTATAACTTATTTTGTTTCTCTTTTGAAGATAATTGTTGTTCCAAGAAATAATTAAGACTGTCATGATTTGTTATTACCTTGAAGTGTCTTCCTATTAGGCAAGGGAATCATTTCTTAATTGTTTTTAGTATGGCCAAAATTTCATTTAAAAAAATTGATTTAAGTATTTTCCTTTAAGTTTACAACTTTCAAAACAAGGGGGACTTACTTATTGCGTTAAAGTTGCATCAAATCTAGGGCCATAAGGCATCACATTTCACAATAAAGGTTTTTGTGAAGGTAGGCATGGCTAATACAAGAGTTGTACAGATAAATAATTTAAGCTATAAAATATTTGGTTGTTTTTCAACTCCAAGATAATGCCTAATTTTTCAATGGCCTTGTTAAAGGTGCTTCTATTTGACCATGATTCTTGACAAACGTGAAATAGTATCATTTTAATCCTAAGAATCCTATAATATTCCTCGAGGTTTTAGGATTTGATCATTGCATGATAGCCTTAATTTTGTTAGGGTCCACTTTGACGCCTTCATGAGATACAATATGACCAAAATAATCCATTTAATGAACCTCAAAGTGTTAGAATTATTAATCCTCCCTTTTCCAATTTGTTCATATGTCTAAAATAGGAGTCATTTCTAAATCGGGAGTCCATCTAGTCTAATTTTAGTCACTAGAACCATTGGGGCCACTTGGCCTAATTCGGGCACATGTTTCAGTTACTAAAGTGTGGGGAACACTAATTGAGGACTACTGCCACTAATTGCACTTCCATGCATTAGTTTAGGATCCTCCTAGATCAATCCCTATAATTTAGGAGCCACTAGGAGTGTCGATACCAACCAAGGTCAGTTGAGTTGATTTGGTGACTAGTCAAGCTCAGTTAGGAGTCAGTTACATTCAGTTCTAGTCCTCTACATTCAGATAGCGCTAGGTTTTCATGGTTGCATGCAGGAGAGGCACATTCCTCAGCTACCACAATCAGTTATCCTTAGTTAACATTGAATTAGACACTTGAATTGTGTTTTAGAACTCCGATGAACTCTGATAATGATTTAGACAAGGTCAGTTAACTATTGAGTCCTCTGATAATGATTTGGACAAGGTCTTAGTTACCTACAGTCAAGTAGAGTCTAATCAATTCGAATTTCCTCATGTGGATTCGAATTTATTATGGCTATTTATCCATTTTATTACATTATAATTATTATCTAATTACTTTTTTATTAATGAAAGCATTCATAGTTGCAAGCCATTTTTGTAATGTTTCATTCTTCAATTGCTAAGTAAATTGTGTGATCTATCTTGTGAGTTGTGTGTCTGTCCACGGATATATGTGCTCAATTTAATATGGTATCAGAGCCTCGGCAGACAAGGCACTTCTCCTCCTCAAATCTCCTACTGGATCATTTTTTGAGCAAAATTGCTCCTTCCAGCACTGCACTAGAAGCCGAAGGTTTACCACTTAATACCCCAAGTTGAGGAATTGTTGATCAAGCTTTCTTGATCAATTATGCTGGGTGTGATGAAAACCTAAAATGTGCAGGCTGTTTGACCTTACTTTGTCTTTTTGTGTAATTTCAGGTACAACTTCGAATAGATTCATCAGTTCCTCTTCTCACCCCATTCACAAGCTATTCAGAATGGAATATGAAGATGATTGCATATCTGAAGAGACAAGATGTCACATACTGTTATACAGCTGATTGGCACCTCTCCGTCCGAGTGCTGACATCCCTCAGGTCGGCACACAAAAGGACACTTATGGATTGAGGTTTTCCTAGTTTCATTATACCTTGGTTGATGATGAAATACATTACCTATATGCCCAGCTGGTTACTTTGCTATTTTGATATTTTGAGTACATGCGCGACTATCACTATTGGCATCTCGCGCATATGCGCGAGTATTATGTTCAGCAGGTCGCGCATACATCTATGCGCGGGTTGCTCTTGTACAGAGTCGCGCATGATGCGCGGGTTGCTTTACTACAGACCCGCGCATATTTTCCTCAAAATTATTTTTTAAAAACACGCGTTAATGGGAGATTAGTTGTTTCATTTACCTTAATCCCATTAACTGCTACAACCTCCCTAACCTTCGAGAACTGCCTCATTTCCTTCAGATAAATAGAGGCCTTGGGGAGGGTTTTGGATATTCATACTTGGAGAGCAAAGTTATGCTGGTGGATTTTCTACAGAACCTTTGGAGCAGAGAAACTCAAAGTCCTTTGGTGACAGAGGAGTCCCTTGTTCAGACATTGGGTTGTAACCTAAACTCCCTCTATTATTGTTAATAAAGCAGATTACTTCTTCCATATTGTGTTTCATGTGTTGTGGCTTGGTAAATTTTTATATTTCATTTTAATATGTGATTTGCCTAACCTGCATCTTTATATATGAATCATACTGTATATTGGAAGAATCTTTGTTAACAGGTTGAAGGAGGAACTATCCTGGAGATTGTAGAACTGAAGCAAAGAGGAAGGAGTTAGCTTGGATCAACCTTCGTTTATTACAAGTAAGTTCCTGCTACTTCCCTATTTCCTATTTGTGCTTTTATAATCAAATTGTCTGCAAGGTCATAGTATGTTGGTAACCCCCAGACCTAGGTTATTAGGTGAATTATCCATTACAATAGAACTGGCGCCTCTGCTGGGGATGCCAAGTCTGCTTTAGGTCTTTTTCTGTTGTCCTGGCCAGTAATTGCTCGAAGTCTTGTTTGTGATCTTTTGTCCTGCTTTCTTACATACTTACAGCATTTGAAAGTCTCGGTTTTTCTCTGTTTTCTGAGAAAATTTTATACCCATGCGCGGGTTGTCTTTCTAGACAGTCGCGCATATCGAGTTGCATGTGCGGGTTTTCCTTATAGACAGTCGCGCATCATACGCGACCTGCACTACTACACAGTCGCGCATACTCCGGAAGACTGTGATTTTTGTGTTGAAGTTTGCTTGTTCTTTGGCATGTTATAAGTCCTGTTTTCTATTGAGGCTTTCTTTAAGAGTGTTGCAGAGTTGTCTGAGTGT